>SJYT01008504.1:189569-336715 GCA_006410635.1 Cephalophus harveyi | reverse complement strand
TAATTTCTATTATTTATATTGGGCTAGAGAGGAGCCACAGGCCTGGGGACTAGGGGGGGGAGGCAGGGGGGCACTGGGATGAGAGGTGGGAGGTACAGAGACAGGGAAGTGGGGAGACAGCTCAGGGCCGGGGCCGAGGAGGGGTAGGAAATGCAGAAACAGGAGAAAAGACAGCGGCTGGACGGGAAGCAGCAGAGGGGCTCAAGGAGCTGAGGGAGGGTGGGCGGGGTGGGCTCCAGTCCAGGCCCCGGGGACGGGGCCCTGGCTCGGCTCCCTGCACCTGCGGGGGTGGCGGGAGTCTGCCTCTCCAGGAATCTGCCAGCCAGCCGGCCTCCCGGCCCCATCTAGGACATGCACTGGCATATCACCCAGCACTCAGGGCGAAAGCTCTTTGAAGATGGGTCTTGAGACCCATCAGAATGCACTAAACGTCTCCTCTCTCCCAGGCTCCTGCCAGCCCCAGGCCTGCTCTCTGGGTGGCTCAGAAGGTCTCCCTGAACTTCCTCTGCTGAGAGTTGGAACCACAGGAGGCTTGGAGGAAATGTGCCCCTACCCACCTTCCCCTTTCTCCTGCCTGCCGTTTCCCCTCACTTTCTTCTCTTCCTACATCTCATTCCCTCTTCCCAGATGGAGTCGGGGGTGGTGCCGGCACTGGTCAGGCACCTTCCTCAGGGAGGGACTCCTTGGGGGGGACATAGGATGCAGGCCCTCCTCCATCTATACAAAGACTCAGGACTTCTTCCACATCCCACTCCCTGCAGGATGCAAAGCCAGAATTTACTTGGTTACTCCTCTCTTGGCCTGGCATCTTTTTAAATGAAATATATTTCCCCAGTGGCTCAGTGGTAAAGAATCCAGTTGCCAATGCAGGAGACTTCGGAGCTGGGTTGGGAAGACCCGCTGGAGGAGGAAATGGAAGCCCACTCCTGTATTCTTGCCTGGAAAATTCCATGGACAGAGGAGCCTGGCCAGGTACAGTCCATGGGTTCGCAGAGCTGGACACGACTGAGTAGGCCTATACATTACACATTGAATTATCTACTTATTTATCCATTTTCTTCCTTTTTTAAATGGAGGACAATCTCAAAGATCAGCTTGCTGAGTTTTTATATAGATACACCTGTCCCCTTATAACCACCAATCACATGGATCAAGATCGGAAACATTTCGAGCACCCCAGAAACCCCTTCACTCCACAATCCCACTTCCGCTCCCTACCACTTTGAAGTAACTATTATTCTGACCTCTATCACCACAGATTAGTTTTGCTTGTTAGTGAAGTTTATGTAAACAGAATCACGCGGTAGATACCCTTTTGTATCTGGCTTCTTTTGCTCAACATTACGTCCATGAGGTTTGTTCATCTTGGTAGTAGTAGCTCATCATTTTTCGTTCTTTTTTAAATGGAGGACAATCTCAAAGATCAGCTTGCTGAGTTTTTATATAGATACACCTGTCCCCTTATAACCACCAATCACATGGATCAAGATCGGAAACATTTCGAGCACCCCAGAAACCCCTTCACTCCACAATCCCACTTCCGCTCCCTACCACTTTGAAGTAACTATTATTGTGACCTCTATCACCACAGATTAGTTTTGCTTGTTAGTGAAGTTTATGTAAATAGAATCACGCGGTAGATACCCTTTTGTATCTGACTTCTTTTGCTCAACATTACGTCCATGAGGTTTGTTCATCTTGGTAGTAGTAGCTCATCATTTTTCGTTGTGGAGCTCTCCACTGTATGAATATATACCACAGTTCTCTCAACTGTTCCCCTCTTGATGGATACCTGGATTGTTTTCAGTTTGGGGCTATAATAAATAAAACATTCTTGTACCTGTTGTGCTCTGCAGATTGAGAGCAGTGTAACCTTAGGCAATTGTGATGCTGTGATTTGTAAGAAATACATATATTTTTTGCCTATAGTTCCTGGCTCACAGGTCCCAAAACCTCTCTTGTCCTCAGTTCCTTAAATCACTGGAGAGCCATTAAGGTGAAATGGGTGTCTTATTCATAACAAGCCCCTTTTCACCACACCTGGTGTTGCTCTTCAGTCACTAAGTCGTGTCCAACTCTTTGTGTCCACATGAACTGCAGCATGCCAGGCTTCCCTGTCCTGCATTGTCTCCCAGAGTTTGCTCAAACTCAAGTCCACTGAGTTGGTGATGCCATCCAACCATCTCATCCTCTGTTGCCCCCTTCTCCTCTCGCCTTCAATCCTTCTCAGCATCAGGGTCTTTTCCAATGAGAGTCAGCTCTTCGTATCAGCTGGCCAAAATATTGGAGCTTTAGTATCAGTCCTTCCAATGAGTATTCAGGGTTGATCAAGGTGAAATGGGTGCATTACTCATAACAAGCCCTTTCCTACCACACCTGAATTTATGTTAATACGGTGACTTTGGAAAGCCCCTGAGCACAGGGCTGGTTGCCAGAGGCGCCAACCCCGTGAATAAAGTGCTGGAACTCTGCAGAGTGGGGAGGGGCTGGAAGTTGAGTCAATGGCCAGTCATTTAGTCAATCATGCCTTGATAATGAATCCTCCATAAAACCCCCCAAAAAATGGGGTTCAGAGAGCTTCCAGGTTGGGAAACAGAAAGCTTCTTGGTGCCATTGCGCTGGGCCCCAAACTCCATGAGGACATGAGTTCTTTGGTTCGGGACCTCACCCTGTGTATCTCTTCATCTGGCTGTTGGCGTGTATCCTTTAATATTCTCTGTAATAAGCCAGTAGTCTAGTGCATAAACTAAGCTTCTTGGTGCCATTGCGCTGGGCCCCAAACTCCATGAGGACATGAGTTCTTTGGTTCGGGACCTCACCCTGTGTATCTCTTCATCTGGCTGTTGGCGTGTATCCTTTAATATTCTCTGTAATAAGCCAGTAGTCTAGTGGATAAACGGGTTTCCTGAGTTCTGTGAGTTGCTCTAGCAGACTTGTTGGACCTCCAATCTGTTGGTCAGAAGCACAGTTAACAACCTGGGCTTGTAACTGGCATCTGAAGCTGGGGGCAGCTTTGTGACACTGAACCCTCAGCCCCTGGGATCTGATGCTGTTTCTGAGTAGATGGTGTCAAAACTGAGTTAGCTTGTAGGACGCCGGCTGGTGTCACAGAGAGCTACCTACTGGGATGTGGGGAACCCCTTCCCCCTACCACTCTACCCACATATTGGAATTGAGGGTGCAGAATCTTTGAGCAAGTCACCTGACTTCTCTGAGCCCCAATTTCCTCATCTCTAAAATGAGAAGGAGGAAGGATGTTAACTATCCTATTGGAGATCATGAAGATTAAACAACACATGCAGAGTGTCCAATGCAATGCCTGGCACACAGTAGGTGCTTAATAAATGCCATTTCCTCTATCTTGTAATCTGTTGGGATCTGGGAAGGGAGATCGCAGTGTATAATTCCCAGCCTGGGATCCTGAGGTCAGAAAGCTATCTCCATAGCAACCAGCATTACAGCAAATAATGACAACACCGATGACTATTTGTTGAGCACTCATACAGCTGATGCTGTGCTGTCATGACTTTTACTGCCATTTCTACTATTATCTATGGCTGTTCCATGAGACTTAGTTCTCTGTGGCCTCTCATTCTTCTCAAAGCACCAGGAATGATTCCCATTTTACAGATGGGGAAACTGAGTCCCAGAATAATTGAAAAGACTTGCTCCAAATCACTTATCCATCTGACCTGAGAGTAAAGACACGTCTCTTTCACTTTCTGTGCCTCTCGAAGCTGGCAGAGGGTCTGGCTCAGGATGAGTGCTCCTGTTTGTGGAATAGACTGAAGAGGAAATCCCTCCTGTGCCCAGCCCTTCCTCCTGGGCAGTCATTCTCTAGGGAATTATGACTGCCTCTCTGTGCATATGGTTTCTCCCCTAGAGAGAAACTTCTTGTGCCTACACCACTATGCAACAGGACTTCCCCAGTGGTCCAGTAGTTAAAGAATCCACCTTGTAATGCAGGGGATGTGGGTTGGATAGCCTGTTTTGAAAGTGAACTGGGTCGCCTCATTTACTCTTGCCCTGCATATGGGAGAACTCAGTGTTTGGGCTAAGAGACTCCCAGGGATCGGTCCTAAGGAGGTCAGTGATCTGCCTGCTCTCCAAAGCCCTTAGAGAAGGGGTTGCCTTTCCTGAGGAAGGGGGAGGAAGCAGAGGAGAGAAATCCGAGGCTGGGGACACAGTGCTGGGAGGCTGGACGCCTGCCTCCAGCCGGTCTTGCCCCATGGCCTGGCTGGCCTTGGGCAAGCCTCATGTCCTCTCTGGACCTTGCTTACCTAGTCTAGGACAGGTCAGGATGAATGCAAATCCTTTTCAGCTGCAATGTGTATTTTGGAAGAGAGGGAGGGGCAGTGACACTTGATTTCAGAGAATTTGATGAGTGGGGGGGGCGGGGGTGGGGTAGTGGAGGCTTCCACAGTTCACTCAGGGCCCTGGGCCTTAGAGGTTCCATGGAGCTTTCTTCCCCTCCTGCAGCCATTGGGAGGAGGGGCTGCTAATTGCAGGGTGGAGGGCCGCTAATGAGCCCGCTAAGGACCTCGGAGGCAGCTCTGATGGCGCTAAAGGGCTTCCCTGAGTTTCCTTAAAAGCCCTGGTGGCAGTGAGGCCTCCATTAGCGGGAGGATTAATCACCAGGCAGGTCTCGGCCACCCCCTTCCAAGGTGCCCCCAGCTGCTGCCAGCCGCCCCTGCGGTGCTCTGGGGCCTAAGGGATGCCCCCGCTCGCGACCTGTGCTAGCTGATCTCCGATAAGAGAGCAGGGCAGGGAGACGGAGTCTGAGGGGCCGGGCTTGGGGGACACAGGGACAAAGGGAATGGAGACTCGAGAAACAGGGGCAGGGGCCTCTGGGAGCGATTGCAGGTTATGACAGACCCCTGGAGAATGCAAATGATATGCAAAATATGCAAACGATTAGTGATTAGTCGTGGGTCAACAGCTTGGGTCGTTTGAGGAAGAAGTTCTGAGCCTCTGATTGGGCCCAGGGGAGGGTCAGGCAGAGTGGCCTTGGTGGGCCCACCAGACCAGGACCTCTGACGCCTCAGTTCACTAGCCAGCCTGGGTATGCTCCTGTGCCACCCCCTGGCGCAGGGAGGGGTTCAGGCAGCCAGAGGCTCAGAAATCCCTGTTCACCCCACAGACTGCCCACTCCCTCAGAGTCCAGGTCATCCCTTGCCATTCACTTTCCGGGCCTGTGAGATGTGTGACGCGTGAACGTCTCTTCTCCCCTGCCCCTCTGAGTTCGCGCTGCCCTTTCCCCTGCAGCCTCTGAGTCTCTGTCTGCCCCCTCTCTGTGCCAGGTCCCCGGAGAGCTCCATCTCCTGCTTTCCTGGCCCACCTGTTAGTTATTCCCAGTGACCGTCCCTCTGTGCTCTTGAAGGAAAATCTGCCACGATGCCCTTGTGCCTCAATCACTTAATTTGTCCCTGGTTCTCATTTGATGGGTTCAGAGAGCCCAGCCAGTCCTGGGGTGGGGGTGGAGGAAGGATCTGCTCCATCATCTCAGCTCATCAAAAAAAACAAACAAACCCCACAGTTGCCAGTTGGGCCATCCTTGAGAGCCACCCAGGGGAACCCCGAGAGGGCACCCTGTCCGCCCCCTGCTCCCACCAGGCCGTGCTGGCCAGCCTGAGCAGGGAGCTCTGCCTCTGGGTCTTTCTTTGGGAAAGTGAGAGGCCCTGAATCCGGTGGGGAGAGAGGCCAGGGGTACGGAGTGAGGACAACCTGCCCGACCTTCACCCCAGGGTGGGGGCTACCCAGGCCTGAGATCAGTGACACTCAACCCCATAGTCTGACCCTTTTCAGTGGGTAGCAATCAGGGACCAGGCAGTTCTGAGCAGAGGACAGGAGGGGCTGGACCAACCCCTCCTGCCATCCCCATGGAGGTCTACCCCTACCCCCTGACACCCCCATGGGGGGTCTTCCCGCAACCCCCGCTGGCTCCTATGCCAGCTGCATCGAGTGCCGACTCCAGGAGGAGAGCTGGGGTTCACATCATCCTACGTGTTAATGTTAGGGGAAGGACACTGACTGAAACCGCCCACCCTGGCCAGGAACCATAGTAACCAATTGCGTGATGTATTTTACGACAGAAGGTCCTGGTAAGAAACATGGAACTAATAAGCCACCATCAACCAGAAGAGTTTGGTTTACTGCCATTTCTACTATTATCTATGGCTGTTCCATGAGACTTAGTTCTCTGTGGCCTCTCATTCTTCTCAAAGCACCAGGAATGATTCCCATTTTACAGATGGGGAAACTGAGTCCCAGAATAATTGAAAAGACTTGCTCCAAATCACTTATCCATCTGACCTGAGAGTAAAGACACGTCTCTTTCACTTTCTGTGCCTCTCGAAGCTGGCAGAGGGTCTGGCTCAGGATGAGTGCTCCTGTTTGTGGAATAGACTGAAGAGGAAATCCCTCCTGTGCCCAGCCCTTCCTCCTGGGCAGTCATTCTCTAGGGAATTATGACTGCCTCTCTGTGCATATGGTTTCTCCCCTAGAGAGAAACTTCTTGTGCCTACACCACTATGCAACAGGACTTCCCCAGTGGTCCAGTAGTTAAAGAATCCACCTTGTAATGCAGGGGATGTGGGTTGGATAGCCTGTTTTGAAAGTGAACTGGGTCGCCTCATTTACTCTTGCCCTGCATATGGGAGAACTCAGTGTTTGGGCTAAGAGACTCCCAGGGATCGGTCCTAAGGAGGTCAGTGATCTGCCTGCTCTCCAAAGCCCTTAGAGAAGGGGTTGCCTTTCCTGAGGAAGGGGGAGGAAGCAGAGGAGAGAGATCCGAGGCTGGGGACACAGTGCTGGGAGGCTGGACGCCTGCCTCTAGCCGGTCTTGCCCCATGGCCTGGCTGGCCTTGGGCAAGCCTCATGTCCTCTCTGGACCTTGCTTACCTAGTCTAGGACAGGTCAGGATGAATGCAAATCCTTTTCAGCTGCAATGTGTATTTTGGAAGAGAGGGAGGGGCAGTGACACTTGATTTCAGAGAATTTGATGAGTGGGGGGGGCGGGGGTGGGGTAGTGGAGGCTTCCACAGTTCACTCAGGGCCCTGGGCCTTAGAGGTTCCATGGAGCTTTCTTCCCCTCCTGCAGCCATTGGGAGGAGGGGCTGCTAATTGCAGGGTGGAGGGCCGCTAATGAGCCCGCTAAGGACCTCGGAGGCAGCTCTGATGGCGCTAAAGGGCTTCCCTGAGTTTCCTTAAAAGCCCTGGTGGCAGTGAGGCCTCCATTAGCGGGAGGATTAATCACCAGGCAGGTCTCGGCCACCCCCTTCCAAGGTGCCCCCAGCTGCTGCCAGCCGCCCCTGCGGTGCTCTGGGGCCTAAGGGATGCCCCCGCTCGCGACCTGTGCTAGCTGATCTCCGATAAGAGAGCAGGGCAGGGAGACGGAGTCTGAGGGGCCGGGCTTGGGGGACACAGGGACAAAGGGAATGGAGACTCGAGAAACAGGGGCAGGGGCCTCTGGGAGCGATTGCAGGTTATGACAGACCCCTGGAGAATGCAAATGATATGCAAAATATGCAAACGATTAGTGATTAGTCGTGGGTCAACAGCTTGGGTCGTTTGAGGAAGAAGTTCTGAGCCTCTGATTGGGCCCAGGGGAGGGTCAGGCAGAGTGGCCTTGGTGGGCCCACCAGACCAGGACCTCTGACGCCTCAGTTCACTAGCCAGCCTGGGTATGCTCCTGTGCCACCCCCTGGCGCAGGGAGGGGTTCAGGCAGCCAGAGGCTCAGAAATCCCTGTTCACCCCACAGACTGCCCACTCCCTCAGAGTCCAGGTCATCCCTTGCCATTCACTTTCCGGGCCTGTGAGATGTGTGACGCGTGAACGTCTCTTCTCCCCTGCCCCTCTGAGTTCGCGCTGCCCTTTCCCCTGCAGCCTCTGAGTCTCTGTCTGCCCCCTCTCTGTGCCAGGTCCCCGGAGAGCTCCATCTCCTGCTTTCCTGGCCCACCTGTTAGTTATTCCCAGTGACCGTCCCTCTGTGCTCTTGAAGGAAAATCTGCCACGATGCCCTTGTGCCTCAATCACTTAATTTGTCCCTGGTTCTCATTTGATGGGTTCAGAGGGCCCAGCCAGTCCTGGGGTGGGGGTGGAGGAAGGAGCTGCTCCATCATCTCAGCTCATCAAAAAAAACAAACAAACCCCACAGTTGCCAGTTGGGCCATCCTTGAGAGCCACCCAGGGGAACCCCGAGAGGGCACCCTGTCCGCCCCCTGCTCCCACCAGGCCGTGCTGGCCAGCCTGAGCAGGGAGCTCTGCCTCTGGGTCTTTCTTTGGGAAAGTGAGAGGCCCTGAATCCGGTGGGGAGAGAGGCCAGGGGTACGGAGTGAGGACAACCTGCCCGACCTTCACCCCAGGGTGGGGGCTACCCAGGCCTGAGATCAGTGACACTCAACCCCATAGTCTGACCCTTTTCAGTGGGTAGCAAGCAGGGACCAGGCAGTTCTGAGCAGAGGACAGGAGGGGCTGGACCAACCCCTCCTGCCATCCCCATGGAGGTCTACCCCCACCCCCTGACACCCCCATGGGGATCTTCCCGCAACCCCCGCTGGCTCCTATGCCAGCTGCATCGAGTGCTGACTCCAGGAGGAGAGCTGGGGTTCACATCATCCTACGTGGTAATGTTAGGGGAAGGACACTGACTGAAACCGCCCACCCTGGCCAGGAACCATAGTAACCATTTGCGTGATGTATTTTACGACAGAAGGTCCTGGTAAGAAACATGGAACTAATAAGCCACCATCAACCAGAAGAGTTTGGGAAAGGTCAAAAGGAAATGACACGTCCTTCCGCCACCCGGAATCCTTCTCACTGGCATCTGTCCTGGCTGAGCAATGTGGGTGCCACCAGGAAGGACCCTGAGTCTTAATGATGGGCCAGAGACAACCTGCAAATCCTATCTCCATGAGGCCCAAGACTGCAAGCCACTTGGCAGAGCAGCTCTCCTGGGCTCCCTTACCCTCCTGCTCTCCGCCCAGGAGCCCGCCCCAGTAAAGTCTCTTGATTTGTCAACATGTGTCTCCTCGGACAACTCATTTCCAGGTGTTAGACAAGAACCCACTCTTGGGCCCTGGAAGGGGTTCCCGCATCCTGTAACAGTAACACCCGGAGCCAGATGTGTTACTGTTGGGGGTAACAGTGATGGCATTTGTCCCTCATCTGGCCCAGGGACCCCTTCTCATTCCCCGTTTCCTCCATCACTCTCCCTTCCCTTCCTGGAAGAGAGCTCAGGGAGGCGATGAGGGGGAACTGGGAGATCTGGGGTCTGAGCCNTCCTGTAACAGTAACACCCGGAGCCAGATGTGTTACTGTTGGGGGTAACAGTGATGGCATTTGTCCCTCATCTGGCCCAGGGACCCCTTCTCATTCCCCGTTTCCTCCATCACTCTCCCTTCCCTTCCTGGAAGAGAGCTCAGGGAGGCGATGAGGGGGAACTGGGAGATCTGGGGTCTGAGCCACGTTGGCAGCTAGGACTCCCTGCATGGAGCTCCCTCACCTGCTAAACGGGGGTTGTCTGGCCTGCCTCCTGGGGTTGTGGTGAGAACCAGAAGAGAATGTTGAAGGGCTCTGGGGACTTGAAAAATCTATGGAAGGGTAAGGTCTCCGCACAGTCTCCCACGAGGACTGCTCTGCAGGCTCACATAGTTGTAGAAGTTAGCGTGTGCTTGTTAAACCTGCCCTTTGCCTTCTGCACCCTGGACTCGGAATTCTGAGAACTCTCTTACACACACAAGCCTCCACTGTTGGCCATTCCCCTCTCCGCCCCCATCTCTGGGACAAAGACCCACTTTCCTCAGTCTTTTTCTCTCCTCCCAATCCATCCTTTTCCAGAAGTGTCCTCTGTGACATTGCTAGGAGGCTGAGAATCAGACCCCCACCTCCCAAGGGCCTCTCCAGACATGAGCAGCATCAGCTTTCTAGCGTCCCCACTCCCGCGGTGACATAGACACCGCTGGCTGCTCCTGACCTTCAGGTGGCACCAAGATCCTCTTTCAGCTCTCCTGTCTGCTCCTCCCCTCACCATCACCCCCCTCCCCCCCCAGCCTCAATCCTCCCTGCCTGCTGGCGGGCTGGAAGGCAGCCCCAGGGGGGGATCAGGTGTGTGGTGGTTTAGGGCCCACCTCCTCCCTGGGGCCCAGGAAATCAAAGGACTTCTCTTCCTTCTTTGACTCAGCAACCTGAGCCCCCATCTCTTAAAACTGGAGCTGAGAAATGCATCCCTGGGAAAGGACTTGCAGAACTTGGCTGGATTCTGGGCCACCCGAGGCCCAGGTTATTTGGCCGGGCTGGGCCTGAGGCTGGGAGAGGTGGGCAAGAAGGAAAAAAGAGTGTTGGATTAGGTTGCCTCACTCAGCTCAGGCATAAAATTTAAGGAGAACCTCCAAATATTTTCACGCAATATATTAAAAAATCAGAATTAATGCAAAACAAAATCCATCATCGTGCTATGCAAAAGAACGTGCCCCACACTGCCCTCTCCTCCACGCCCCCACAGAGGTCTGTGTGCTAATTTTCAGAACCTGTGAATATGTCAAGTTATATGGCAAAGGGAAATTACACGGTTGCAAATAGAATTACAATTGTTAATCAGCTGACCTCAAGATAGGGAGAGTATTCTGCATTGTCCAGGTGGGACCAATGTACTTACACAAGTCCTTGAAAGTGGAAAAGAGGCAGAAGAGCCAGAATCAGGGTGGGAAATGTAGTGCAGATGCAGAGTCAGACTGAGGTACTGTGAGGTACTGAGATGTGATGAGGATTCTGCTGGCTTTGAAGACAGAATGGGGCTATGAGCCATGGAGTGCAGGCAGCCTCTGACACTTGGAAAAGGCAAGAAAACAGATCCTCCCCTAGAGCCTCCAGAAAGGAATGAAGTCTTGCTGACACCTTGGTGTTAGCTCAGTGAGACTACCATCAGACTGTCCTACAGAAATATAAAATAATAAATTTGCTGTTTTAAGCCACTAAGTTTCATGGCATCTTGATATAGCAGCAATAGGAAACTAATACCATCAGCCAAATATCAATGTTTTAAGTAAAAGCAGGATCAGAAGACTCAAGGCTCCTATTAGAGAATATAAAGATATATACATATATTGAAATCTTGCATGTCTAAAAATGTCTTTATTCTACCCTCCCATTGATGGATAGTTTTGCTGGGCATGCAATTCGTTATAGAAAACCATGTCCCTCAGAATTTAGAATGCATCAATTCATTGTCTTCCAGCTTCTACTCGTAGGGTTGAAAATCTGAGTCCATTCTGATTTCCTTTTCTTTGCAAGTGACCTATTTTTCCTCTCTGAAAGTTTTTAGGATTTCTTTTTTAAGCACTGATGTTTTGACATTTCACAATGGGGTGGTTTTTTAAGGGTCTTTCTGTTCATTGTTCTGGATGATTTCAAGCATGTATTTTAGTTCTAGAAAAGTTTCTTGCATTATATCTTGGTTTCCTTTTCCCACTCCATACTCTCTGTTTTTCTTTTTCCAATACTCCTAATAGTCATACATTGGATCTTATAAGCTGATTTGTGAATTTTCTTAAATTTTCTCTCCCATTTTCTCATCCTTTCTCTTTTTCTCTACTTTGTAGGAGATTTCCACAACTTCATTTTTAAATTTTTATATTAAATTTAAGTAGTTATTCTTTTAAATTATTAAAAAAGTTTTAAGACCACTTGTTTTCTGAATGATTCTTTTTATAGCATTTTATTTTTATTTCATGGATACAACATACTCTTATCTCTCTGGAATTGTTTTTATATATTTTTAAATTAAGTTTTCATCTGTTTCCCGGTTTCTGTTTCCTCAGATTTCTATTTCTCTGCTTTTCTGTTTGGTCTCTGTCTTTGGGGTTAGAGACTTTTTGTACACATGTGCTGATCCCTGTGGTCTGTTCATATTTAATAGTGGGTTACTAGGAAATCATTTGACAGCTCCATGGGAAAGCTATCAACTGCTGGGCCTCCTGGAAGGATGATCAGGTGGGGACCTAGCTGCTTCATAGATAGAAGCCCAGTGTCAGTATAGACAGACTTTTCTCTTGAGCCAGTCAGTGAATTTCTCTAGATTTCCAATCTTCCCTCTGGAGGTATAAACCTGACTGCCAGGATCCTGAGACCTGAATAGGGGAGCAAGAGTCCCCCTGTTCAGAATATAGACTTTCATTTATCATCTTTTCCAGCAAAATATCTGTAGTGAGTTATTTGATGGCTCCCCCAAAAGACGTCCGTGTCGTAATTCCTGGAAACAGTTAATGTGAATATGTTTGGAAAGAAGGACTTCAGAGATGTAATTAAGTTAAGAATCTTCAAATAAGGTCATCCTGGACTACTAAGGTGGCTCTGAATCCAATGACAAGAGTCCTATAAGTGTCATACGAAGGAGAGACACCCAGAAGCCCATGTGAAGATGGAAGAGATCGGAGTGATGCAGCCACAAGCCAAGGGCACCTGGAGCCTCTAGAAGCTCAAAGAGGCAGGAAGGATTCTCCCCTGGAGCTTCGGGAGGGAACAGAGTCCTGCTAACATCTTGGTTTCATACTTCTGGCCTACAGAGCCACAAGAGAATACATTTCTATTGTATGAAGACACCAAGTATTGTTTCTACTGTTTCTGGGAATTCATTATAGCAGCCCTAGGAAACTTACCCAGCACCTTACTTCCAGCTGGCCTGTTATTCCCAAAACCAGAGGCCTTGTCTTTCAGCCTTTCCTGGGAATATGCTGCCGGTCTTCTGCTGGAGTGGAATCAGTATTAACTAAGGTCTGAAAGGAGACTTGAAGATCTAATTGCTCCTACTAGAGGCTTTTCAAACTACTCTTCCAGTTTTCAGCCGCACTCCTTATCCCTACCTTCAGTGGTATTTGGCATCTTTAATGCTCAAACCTTGCTTAGGTTCTGTGGTGTGAATCATCTAGTTTCTTTTTTTTTTTAATTGGGGTATAGTTGCTTTGAGGGGCTTCCCAGGTGGCTCCGTGGTAAATTATATGCCTGCCAATGCAGGAGATGTGGGTTCAATCCCTGGGTTGGGAAGATCCCCTAGAGAAGGAAATGACAACCCACTGCAGTATTCTTGCCTGGGAAATCCCATGGACAGAGGAGCCTGGTGGGCTACAGTCCATGGGGTCCCAAAGAGCTGGACACGACTGAGCAACTATACAACAACATAGTTGCTTTACATTGTTGTACAACGAAGTAAGTCAGCTATATGTATACATATATGCCCTCCCTCTGGGACCTCTCTCCCCCCATCCCACCCATCTAGGTCACCACAGAGAGACCAAGCTGAGCTCCCTGTGCTATACAAGTTTCTGCTAATTATCTATTTTACAATCCAATCAAAAAATGGGCAGAAGATCTAGATGGACATTTCTCCAAAAAAGACATACAGATGGCTAACCAGTCTCACTCACTTTCTTGCAACCAGTGAAGTTGCTCAGTCGTGTCCAACTCTTTGAGATTCCATGGAATGTAGCCTACCAGGCTCCTCCATCCATGGAATTTTCCAGGCAAGAGTACTGGAGTGGGTTGCCATTTCCTTCTCCAGGGGATCTTCCCGACCCAGGTCTCCTGCATTGCAGGCAGACACTTTACTCTCTGACCTACCAGGGAAGCCCAAAAACCAGACAAGTGAGAGTCTTTCAGTTGTGTCCAACTCTTAGAGACCCCATGGACTCTATATTACAGCACCTTATCATTCCTCGCCCCTCCCTGTGAAAGTCGCTCAGTCGTGTCTGACTCTTCGCAACCTCATGGACTATACAGTCCATGGAATTTTCCAGGCCAAAATACTGGAGTGGGGAGCCTTCCCCTTCTCCAGGGGATCTTCCCAACTCAGGGATCAAACCCAGTTCTCCCGCATTGCTCGCAGATTCTTTACCTCCTGAGCCACAAGGGAAGCCCAAGAATACTGGAATGGGTAGCCTATCCCTTTGCAAACGGATCTTCCTGACCCAGGAATCAAATCGGGGTCTCCTGCATTGCTGGTGGATTCTTTACCAACTGAGCTATGAGGGAAGTCCTCACAGATGGCTAAGAGGCACATAAAAAGATGCTCAACATCACTAATTATTAGAGAAATGCAGATCAAAACTACAATAAGATATCTCCTCTCACTGGTCAGAAAGGCCATCATTAAAAAAGTCTACAAAGAATAAAATTTGGAAATGGTGTGGAGAAAAGGGAATCCTTTTGCACTGTGGGTGGGAATCTAAATTGATATAGGCACTATGGAGAACAATATGGAAGTTCCTTAAAAAACTAAAAATAGAACTACCATATGACCCAGCAATCCCACTACTGGAAATATACCTTGAGAATCATCTAGCTTCTTGTTGGCATGCTGCTGCTGCTAAGTCGCTTCAGTCATATCCAGCTCTGTGTGACCCCATAGACGGCAGCCCACCAGGCTCTGCCGTCCCTGGGATTCCCCAGGCAAGAACACTGGGGTGGGTTGCCATTTCTTTCTCCAATGCATGAAAGTGAAAAGTGAAAGTGAAAGTGAAGTCGCTGAGTCGTGTCCGACCCCATGGACTGCAGCCCACCAGGCTCCTCCATCCATGGGATTCTCCAGGCAAGAGCACTGGAGTGGGTTGCCACCTTTTCCAATTTAGGGGCTTAAAATGCTGCTTTTACAGTAAAAGCCCATTACCACCCATCCACCAGGCTTCCAACTTCCAAAATTTTAATGACATCTCTCATCTGCTATCAGTTCTTCTTCATCCTTTTTCTTTGTGTGGGTTTTGCCTTTAAAAATATCCTTAACTGTCATTTGGTGGTGTTTTAGGAAGAAACAGAGAAAAATGTGTATCTTCAAGTACTTTGTTTAATCTAAAGGTTTATATAATTAACACGATCAGAAGATTCATATTCTTTAATTATTTTAGAGTTGATAGTTACATGGAAATTCATGCACTCCAGTTTGCCACAGAGCTCACCTCTCCCTGCAGTGCTACACTTAGTTTGATTTGTACATTTATATTTCCCATCTGGCTTCTTCCTATAGGCATTTACATCTGTTATCAGTGGTTGAGGTAACCTCCAGAGAGATCAGAACTCCAGAGGACCATGGTGAAGGGGGTGGTATTTGATGAAACAATCTCTGCTTAAGTTTCTCCACTTGAAAAATCACTTAAAATCTCTACTTAAAAAACAGGACAGAGGGACTTGCCTGGTGGTCCAATGGTCAAGATCTGCCTTCTAGCGCAGGGGACACAGGTTTGATCCCTGGTCTGGGAACTAAGACCCCACATGCCTTGGAGCAACTGAGCCTGCCCCCTGCAACTAGACTCCGTGCACCACAAGGAAAGATCCCGCATGACACAACAAAAATCCTGCATGTTGTAACTAACACAGTTCAAAAAAAAAAAAAAAACTGGACAGAAAAAGTAGAAGAAAATCAGCTGGAAAATTGCAAAAGGAAAGACTTTCCTGGTAGTCCAGTGATTAAGACCTGGAGCTGCCCACTGCAGGGGGCACAGGTTCAATCCTGGGTCAGGGAACTAAGATCCCATATGCTGCCTGGTGTGGCCAAAAAAAAATTGAGGCAAAAGAGGAAGGACTTAAGGCTGGCTCACCTTGGTTTGGTTGAATTTCTGAATTCTTGGTTGAATAATCCACTGACCCCTGCCTGGTGTTTATCCCTCTGCCTCAGTTTTTCAATTTGGCTAATACACACATTCATCTGTGCCCAGTGGAATGAAGTTGGCACGGTGAGATAAGACATAAAAAAACCTCAACAGCCAGAAAAACAAGAATGAAATTCTACCATTTGCAGCAACACGGATAGACCTAGAGAATATTATCCTCAGTGAAATAAGTCAGAGAAAGACAAATGCTATAAGATATCACTTGTGGAATCTAAAAAACAATACAAATGAGTGTATATGAAAAACAGAAGCGGAGTCACAGATCTGGAAAACAAACTAGTGGTTACCCAAGGGGAAAAAGAAGGGGGAGCAGCAAATTAGGGGTAAAGGATTAAGAAATACAAACTACTGTGTATAAAATGGATAAGCAACAAGGATGTATTGCATAGCACAGGGATTCATAGCAATTATCTTGCAATAACTTTTAGTAGAGTGTAATCTGTAAAAATACTGAATCACTATGCTGTGCACCTGAAACTAATATAACATTGTAAATCAACCATACTTCAATTTAAAAACAAATACAAAAAAAAATCTCAACAGAAGGAAAGCTGGGAGCTTTGCTATTTTCTTTTTATCTGTAGCTTTACAAGTTATCTTGATCAATATTGAATTGTATTGCACAGATACATCTGTTCCTCCTCATTGGAACTAACTGCCTGGACCCTATTGGCCTAGAACACTGTGTTGGAAAGAGAAGTCTTGATACTAAGAGCCAAAGGCTTAGAGGTCTTGTTTTTAGGACTGGTGCTTCCCAGGGACCTCCTTGGTTGGCAGTCCATTGTTTAAGAATCCGAACTTCCAATGCTAGGGGTATGGGCGGGTTTGATCCCTGGGCAGAGAACTAAGACCCCACACGCCATGTGGCCACAAAGTAAATACATAAATACAATTTAAAAAGATTGGTGTCTCCCAGCTGGAAGACGTGAATACCACACTTTGGGTTCCTTAACAATTCCCATACTCCTCTGCCTCCAATAATGGAGGGATCTTTCAGCTACAGGAGAGACAGAAAAGCTTTAAGGAGTCTGGGAGGAGCTAGAGATGCAAAAGTGGTAGAGGCCAGGGTCTTAGCTGATGACCGGGACTTTGAAGGAGATGATGAGCAGGTGCTGTGTGGAGACGGGTAGGAAAAGGAGGGAGGGAGGTGGAACTGATTACCATCCCCCAGGGAGAGCCACTGAGCGCTGGTGAAATACCAACCTCTCCTCCTTCTCCTCCTCCCTCGAGCCCCAGGGGCCCCAGCTCCAGATCATACATCGCTGGAGTTCTGCTCAGTGGAGGTCGTTAGTTGCTCTGAGTGTAATGTGTACATCCCGCATGCTCTATGCTCCCAGGAGACTGGGACCCAGGGAAAGCGTGTCCAGTATTTCCCGCCATAACTGTGCTCTCCAGATCAACCAGGAGCAGCCACCCCCTCACTACCCAGCAGAGCTGGTGTGCCCTGGCTCTGGTCCAGGCAAGGGGAGCCGGAAAGCAAAATCTAGACATCCCCCAGACCCCTCCATCTCATCCTTTTCTTCCCCCTGCACTGCCCTGCCCTGCCCTCTGCCATCCCCTAGGAAGCAGCAGACACAATCAGCAACTTTTTTTCTTTCTTTCTTTTTTTTTTTTTTTTAAATAAAAACGCACTTTAGGGCTTTTATGGAGGAGGCTGAGGGCCATTAAGATACAAATTAAATCTTTGTGGGAATGGCCAGAGAGCAGATTCCCTGTGTGAGGACGGCCCCTCACTGGCTCAGCCTCCCTCAGCCCCAGGCTTCCACCTGGCCTTGGGCCCCATCTCCCTCCCTCCCACAGGCAGGATTCAAGTGCATTTTAGCCGGGGAAGGAAAATTAATCAGTCTTGGTGTTAAGTAGGTTACAGGGCAGGGCTGGAATGGGGTGGAGGGAGAAAGAAGCGGGTGGGGGAGGAGTGATGGGAGGGAGAGAGGAAGGGGAAGGGGACGCTCTGCCTGCCAGACTCTCTGCTTATTTTACCCTCTCACCATGCAGAGGAGGGAACTGTCACCCCCCATTTTACAGATGGGGAAAACTGAGGTTCCCGAGAAGTAACATGCCCGAGGTCAGGCTGCTAGTGTCAGCTGGGATTTGACTCTCCTTCTTCCCTGGTGTTCAGATGGTAAAGCGTCGCTTACAATGTGGAAGACCAGGGTTCGATCCCTGGGTTGGGAAGACCCCCTGGAGAAGGAAATGGCAACCCACTCCAGTATTCTTGCCTGGAAAATTCCAGGACTGAGGAGCCTGGTAGGCTACAGTTCATGGGGTTGCAAAGAATTGGACACGACTGAGCAACTTCACTTCTAGAAGGCTGGAGAGGAGAGAGAGGTGCACACGCAGTGTACCCCGCCTTCCATCCCTTCCACCCGGCCCTCCCAAAGCATTTAATCCAGGAGCCAGGAACTCCTCCAGCTGCACTTTCCTGTGACCCGTCATTCTTGAGGGTCCCGCAGAGGGTTGTGATTTATTTGGGCTAGGGCACCAGAGCATGTAAATCATCCCATGTATGGGCGTGTGTGTGTTTTGGAGGGGTGCGGCGAGGGAGGGCCTATTCCAGTCTACCCAGTTTACCTGTTGGGAGCCACGCAAGGCGTTTGGAGGGGTTTGTTAGTTTGGATTTGGACCGAGGGGCAGAGGCGGGGACAGAAGACGCCTTGGGCCAGGCATGCCCTACTGGGGGGGGAGTTGGGAACCTAGCGGGGAGACGGTGGAGGAGGGGCTGCCCTCGCGGCGCCGGGCTTCACGTGCCTCCCGACGCTGGTGCTGGGGGGCTGACCTGTCACTCATTCATTCACTCGGCAAATGTTTATTCCGCACCCGCCGTGCCGCTGGTGGGGGGCTAAGTGCTTCCGTTAGAGAGCAGTAAGAATGAGAATAATGCCGTATTTCATCTTCCTAAGAAGCCCACTTTCCTCGCAGTTTTAACGTTTCTGAGACCAGGATGCGTCTTACAAGCAGTGAAAGCTACAGTTATTGTCCGCAGCGTTTTAGTTTTCTCAGCAGTACATAAAGCCATGGTGTATCCAAACCATGGCAGCTCAGATTTGATGAAACGAGTGACAGCCACGCTTGTGCCTCCTCCCTGCCAGCCGCTCTTCTGACCCCTTTACATATATTTACACGTTAGTGCTTCCCAGCCACCCTGAAGTAGGAATTGTTTCTGTTCCCATTTTAGAGATGAGAAAACCGAAGCACAGGGAGGTGAATTCTCATCTCCCCGCCATGGGTGGCCTTGTAAAGTCCAATGCCAGGCTTGTAAGCACAGCAGAGCTGTGTGCAGGGTTAACAAAGGGACCTCAGAGCCCTCCCTGGAAACCTCCCACCCAGAGGCGGTGGGAGCCCTCCCCTCTCAGGGCCCCCAAACCCACTACCCCGTGTGTAGGGTACAGTGATCAACCTGATCAACCACCGAAGCAGCTGCCATTCCTAACAACCCAACAGCTATGGGCTCAGTCCAGGCCTCTGGGTAAGTCTGAATAGTATGGCAAGAGGAGGTGGGGGGCTGACGGAGGCAGTGGGAAGCCACAGAGAAACCTCAGAGCTGGAGGTACAGTACCTTATCATTCCTCGCCTCTCCCCATGAAAGTCACTCAGTCGTGTCCGACTCTTTGCGACCTCATGGACTGTACAGTCCATGGAATTTTCCAGGCCAGAATACTGGAGTGGGGAGCCTCTCCCTTCTCCAAGAGATCTTCCCAACCCAGGGATCGAACCTAGGTCTCCCAGATTGCAGGCGGATTCTTTACCAGCTGAGCCACAAGGTAAGCCCAAGAATACTGGAGTGGGTAACCTATCCCTTCTCCCGATCTTCCTGACCCAGGATTCAAACCGGGGTCTCTTGTATTGCAGGCAGATTCTTTACCAACTGAACTATCAGGGAAGCCCCTCCCTGGAGTAGACGTGGGCATGTCCTAGGATTTGCTTCTCTCTTTTTCCTGGTCTGTTTTAGGCTGGGACAGCTCCTGCTGATGGGGAAGATTTAGAGTAGGAGGGGAGAAAGGGAGAGAATTTACTAGAAATCTGCCCCCACCCTTATCATCCTCACTCCAAAGCAGGCCAAAAGCCACATTAGGAGACAGAGGGCCTGGGGTGCCACCCGCCCCCATCAAACCTGTGTCTCTCTAGGCCTCAGTTTCTCTAACTGGACAATGGGATTAATTCTCCTCAAAAGAACCTCCAGTGGTGGTGGTGCTAATAAATGCTGATCCCCAGGCTTTAACAAAGGCCCCTGTGTGCTCTCACTCCAGAGTATGCACCTGCACCCCAGTTCAGGCCTGTCCCTTCCCCAGCCTGCCCCTGCCAACTGGTGGAAATGAAGACCTCACCTGCCAGGAGGAGCTAGGAGGGGTGCTTGGAGCCCTGCCAGCAGCTCCGAGCTGGCGGCTGGCTGTGTTCTCTTCCCAGGGCTGGCAGTAATTAATCAATCAACCCATCCGGAGGCCCAAGGCTGCCCTTGGCAGCATCTCCCGGACACAACACGGTGAATGGAGACAGCAGCAACTCCAGCCTCGGCCACGTGGACCTGGTGTCCGGGTCTGAGAGGGGCCTAGGGGAAGGCAGGGGGTCATCTTCTCAAGCCCGATGTGCCTCATACTTGTTCGCTCATTCAACAAACATTATTAAGCGCCTGCTGTGTGTCTTGGGTCAGACAGACTCTCTGAAAGCAGAGCCTGAGACAGGGATTCAGAGACATGTGGTTCTTCCGAGGGTGCTTGTCAGGAACCCTGTGTAGAGGAGGGAGCTGTCAGTCTGCTCGAGCTGCTGTAACAATAAGACGGGGTGGCTTAAAAACAAGGCATTTATCTCTCATGCTTGTGCAAGCTGGGAATCCAAGATCAAAGCGCCAACCCACTCAGTTTTGGTTGTTTGTTTGTTTTTGATGTGAACCACTTTAAAAGTCTTGATGGAGTTTGTTACAGTATTGCTTTTGTGTTATGTTTCAGTTTTTTGCCTGCAAGGCATGTGGGATCTTAGCTCCTAGACCAGGGATCAAACCCTCGCCCCCTGCATTGGAAGGCGAAGTGTTAGCCACTGGACTGCCAGGAAAGTCCCTCAATTCAGTTTTGGTGAGGGCCGTCCTCTTGGCTTGCAGACATCCGCCTCTCACTGCGTGCTCTCACAGCCTTTCCTTGGCACACGCTCATGGAAAGAGAGAAGGATTTCTTATAAGGGCACCAACCCCATTATGAGGGTCCCACTTTCATGACCTAATCTATACCTAATTACCTCCCAAAGGGCCACCTTCAAATACTCTCACACTGGGGATTGGGTCTTCAACATATGAGTTTGAAGAGGGGACACAGCTCTTTGGTCTGTAACAGGATTTAAAGACATGGTCTCAGCTTACGTCTCACCTTGGTCTGATCGGCAAGGGGCTCTGGAGTATAAATGGCACCGCAGAGTTACCTCTGGCTTTGAGAGGAGGCCCAGCCCTTTTCAGCCCCTTCTCAGACAGTCATTGGTGGTTAGTCAAGGAGCTGGGTAACCTCCAGGACAAGGTGTTTCCCATCAGCCTAGGATTAGCCTCCAGCAAAGGGACAGCTGGGGCGCATTAGCGGCCAAAGTTGATAGTAGCTGAGGGATCGTGCGCCTGCCCGGGTGCAGCAGGTTTTACCACACCAGAGGGGCTTGACGTGTGGTCTCTGGACCAGCCGGCGTCTCGGCATCATCTGGGAAATAAAACTTGTCAAGTCTGGTTCCAGAGACCCCAGAATAGAAACTCTGGGGATGGGTTCCAGTAAGCTGTGTCGTCAACAGCCCTCCTGACGATCCTGATGCCTACTTACTTTGGAGAACACTGAACTGAGGATATACAATGAGCAATACAGTCACCATCTCAGTGGTCGAGAGACTTAGAGTCCAATGTGTCCAGACCAGCAGGATGCACATGGGTCTGCTTGTGGGTTTGTGCCCCCAGATCTGTGCCTGAGAGCTCAGCTCATTTGACTAGAATTTCCTGACAGTGGTGACACTTGCCACCAACTCCTCACAGACCTCTGCAGCCTAGGACCCCTCCCCTCATTCCATCTCTTCCCTCATCCCCCACCGTGGCACCACTATAAGGGGAGGGAGTCCATATTCAGCCAACACGTGCTGAGTCTCTTCTGGGCTCTCTCTCATAAGCTATTTTATTTGATCCCTCCCTACAGCATCCTGTGTTGTAGGTATTAACATCTCTGTTTTATAGCTGAGGAAACTGTGGCTCAGAATAACTTGCCTTAAAGTGATACCATTAATAAGGGGATGAGAACTTGCCCTTTCAATTCCAAGCTCAGTGTGTATTCTGCTATAAACAATTTTGGCAGAAGTCAGAACAGTGGTTGCCTTGGGGTGGGGTTAGATATTAGATGGGATACACAGGGGCCTTCTGTGTTACTGGAAAGGCCGTATTTTTCATTTGGGCGGTGGTGATACCCACATGTGTCTAAGATAAAAGTCGCTGACCTTTATACTTGAGATTTATGCATTTTGTTGGATGTAAATTATGCTTCATTTTAAAAAATACAAAAGTCCCAAACAGTCACAAAAAGATAAATGCTATATGATTTCACTTATATGAGGTTAAGGCTATATATTGTTGCCCTACTTATTTAACGTATATGCAGAGTACATCATGCGAAATGCTAAGCTGGATGAAGCACAAGCAGGAGTCAAGATTGCTGGGAGAAATATCAATAACCTCAGATATGCAGATGACACCACCCTTATGGCAGAAAGCAAAGAGGAACTAAAGAGCCTCTTGATGAAGGTAAAAGAAGAGAGTGAAAAAGCTGACTTAAAACTCATTAAAAAAGCATTCATAAAACTAAGATCATGGCATCCGGTCCCATCACTTCATGACAGATAGACAGGAAAACAATGGAAACAGTGACAGACTTTATTTCTGGGGCTCCAAAATCACTGCAGATAGTGACTGCAGCCATGAAATTAAAAGATGCTTGCCCCTTGAAAGAAAAGCTATGACAAACCTAGACAGCATATTAAAAAGCAGAGACATTACTTTGTTAACAAAGGTCTGTATAGTCAAAACTATGATTTTTCCAGTAGTCATGCACAGATGTGAGTTGGACCACAAAGAAGGCTGAGTGCCAAAGAGTTCATGGTACTTTTGAACTGTGGTGTTGGAGAAGACTCTTGAAAGTCCCTTGGACAGCAAGGAGATCCAACCAGTCCATCCTAAAGGAGATCAGTCCTGAATATTCATTGGAAGGACTGATGCTGACGCTGAAGCTCCAATACTCTGGCCACCTGATGCGAAGAGGTGACTCATTGAAAAAGACTCTGATGCTGGAAAAGATTGAAGGTAGGAGGAGAAGGGGGCAACAGAAGATGAGATGGTTGGATGGCATCACCGAGTCAATGACATGAGTTTGAACAAACTGTGAGAGATAGTGGAGGACAGGGAAGCCTGGCGTGCTGCAGTCCATGGGGTCATAAAGAGTTGGACACGGCTGAGCAACTGAGTAACAAGAAGACTAATTTAACTCAAAGCAATGGATGGTGGGTACCAGGTGTTGGGGGGAGGGGACAGGAAAGATGTTGATGAATGGAGAAAAGAGTTTCAGTTTGGAAAGATAAAGAAGTTCTGGAGATCAGTTGTACAATAATGTGAATATAGTTACCATTACTGAACTGTACACTTAAAAGTAGCTCAGATGGTAAATTTTATATTATGTGTATTTTATCACCATTTAAAAAATATTAAAAATAAAGCTATCAAAATTTGAGATGCTCTGTGGGGTCAAGAGCCACTCAAGAATTAATGACAGGCCTTGAATAGTACCGGCCAGGGACTGGCCTCCAGAATAAATTGGCTCATACTTGGGAGTCTGGAAGTCAGAGAGGGCAAGACTTCCCATCTGATTCCTGAACTCTTGCTACAGTGTCCCTGTAGATGGTTTCCAGCCTGTGCTCAAACAGCTTCTAGGGACAGTGTTGGTTCCACCTACACTTAAGACAAAAGTCATGCAAGCTAATGCTGGGTACAGAGAAGATCCAGACACAGAGAAGAATGTCTCTCCTCTTTTTGGAGCTCCATTACAAAGTCTGTACATACATGTATGAAGCCTGCCCTCTGCCCTGTGGTCCCTGTTTGAGGTCCTAGGGCCAGGGAAGCGATTGTCAGCTTCAAAGGCCCGCCCTGCAGGGTTTTGTTTTGGTTCGTTTTTGGCTCCATATCTTTCTCACTTGATTTCTTCTCCACTCTTCTAATACTTCCAGGGCCAGACATCCAGGACACACTCAGATGGACCCGGCCCCTTTGTTGTTGCCAAATGAGTCAACACAGTGGGTGGCAGGACTATTCATCCTTGCCCCAGAACAGCTACCAATAAAGCAACTCACGTGGGAGTGACTGTGAATCAAAGAAACTTGTACACTAAGCCTGATCACAGTGGGTGCCTCACTTAGCTTCCATGGCGCTGGGTCTCACAAATGCCCACAGTACCAGTCAACACGAGGGAAACTGTGATAAAGAGTGAAGTCTCAGAGGAAAGAGACAAGGCTCTTAACTGATGGGAGCTAAAACCTCTATGTTTGCAAATTTTACAAAGCCATGCGATCATGTGAACACTTGCGAACTCCCCTTGGAAGATCTTGGAAGGGCCTGTTTTTCATTTTATTTATTTACTTTTGGCTGAGCTGGGTCTTTACTGCTGTGTGCAGGCTTTCTTTAGCTGCAGTGAGCGAGGGCTACTCGCTGAGATGTGCAGGCTCCTCACTGCGGTCGTTGCTCTTGAAATGACTCAGCCTCCGACTCCGGTGCTTGAGCTTCAGGAATTGTGGCTCACCGGCTTAGTTGTCCCACCATGTGTGGGACCTTCCCGGACCAGGGATTGAACCTGTGTCCCCTGCATTGGCAGGCGAATTCTTAACCACTGGACCACCAGGGGAAGTCCTGAAAGGGCGTGTTTAAGTGAAGGGCCCTGAAGCAGAAACTATATCAGCTCCATTGAAAATTCACCTGTGAGCTGTGAGTCCCTAGGGGGCTGGGCGTCCCTGTAGGGGTCTCAGGACCCTGACCATCCTCACTCCTGACCCCCATCATTGCACCCCAGGTTTCTCTTTTGCAAGTTCACCATGGCCAGTGCTCTCTATGGTTCCTCACAGAAAGGTCTCTGGTTCCTGTCTGACCTGGTAGCAGTTTGCCCACATCCATTTAAAAGGATCCAGAACCAAGTGGCGAATTGTTCATTCCCTCCGGTGGCCTGGGAGCCAGCGTGTCACAACCAGGCCCTGCCCCAGCCTTCATTCAAGGATTCATTTGGTGGCTCTTTTCTGAGCATTTTGTCTGAACCAGGCCCCAAGGTAGGGCCTGGGGATCTGGAGAGAAAGCAGGAGGGTCCCTGCCCTCGGAGAGTCCAACCCTTCCGCTTACAGAGCTGCAGCTGTAAAGTTACGACTCCCACCTCACCCTGTACCCATGAAGTTAGTTTTTCGTCCCCATAGCAGGAGGGCCTACCCACAGATGCTTGACTCATTCTATCTTATTATGTTTCCTCCACTCAGCCATGCTGCCAAAATCATTCTGAATCTTGCTTCTGTCGTGCCCCGTCCCCCGTCTCCCTCCCGGCTCCGTGTCATCTGTGACTGTGATAAGCCTGCCTGTTATGTCTTCATCACAGTCCCTGATAGCAGTGCTGGGCCGCTGAGAACAAGGACAGAGCCTGGAGGCACTAGAAGTTTCCCTCCAGGTGGACACAGATTCCTTAATTAGCATCCTTTGGGGACAGCGGTTCAATCCACCCAACGACATGGTCACCCAGCCGTGTGTGTCCGTCTTGTTCACAAGGACATCACAAGATGCCTTGTCACGCGCCTCAGCGACGTCCAGACACACCACGGCTGACACAGTTTCCTTTCTGTCAGGCTGCCAACCTTGTCGAGAAAAGAAGAGTGGATTCTGTTCTCCAGTCACCGTTGCCACACTTAAAAAAAAAACTCTTTCCTGAAGCATGTATTCAGAAAAGACCGCCATCATAAGCGCACAGTTTGACAGTTTTTCACAAGGGACACATGATGTCATCAGCACCCAGATGAAGGAATGGGAGGACACCGGAGGCCTGAAGACCCCCGCCCCTGTTTCTCTTTCTAGTTACTTCCCCCTAGGCGACCCCTTCCAGTATTCTTGGGCCTCCCTGGTGACTCAGCTAGTAAAGAATCCCCCTGCAATGTGGGAGACCTGGGTTTGATCCCTAAGTTGGGAAGGTCCTCTGGAAAAGGGAACAGCTACCCACTCCAGTATTCTGGCCTGGAGAATTCCATGGACAGAGGAGCCTGGCGGGCTGCAGTCCATAGCATTGCAAAGAGTCAGACACGCCTGAGCGACTTTCATTTTTCCCCCCTACCGAGAGTAATTATCTTGTGACTGCTAACACCATAGATTAGCTTCTCCCATTTTTGAACTTCGTATGAGTGGAATCTTAAAAGATCTTTTCATCTGTATCTGGTTTCCTTTGCTCAACATTATCTGTGAGATTCCTTCAAATTATTCCTTTTTTTTTTTTTTTGGCCACCCATGCCTCACAGCTTGTGGGATCTTAGTTCCCGGACCAGGGATCAAACTGGGGCCCTCAGCAGTGAGAGTGTAGAGTCCTAACCACTGGACCACCAGGGAATTTCCTGTATTAATTTTGTGGATGCTTAACACTCCATTATACAAACATAGCACTGTTGATTTATCCATCCTACTGTTGATGATTAGAGTTGCCTCTAGTGGAGGCTATTGTGAGTAGCATTGCCATGAACACTCTACTCTTTAAAATTTAGTGCATGTAAGTACTCACATTTTAATCTACCCCGAGGGGTGCAACCTCTGAGTCATGATGTATGCATTTTGTAGATTTTGCCAAATAGTTTAGGAAAGTAGTTGTACCACTAGAAATACACACGACTGAGGGACTAGAAATAGATGAACCTCCTCACCAACATTTGATATTGTCAGTCTTTTAAATTTTATCCCTTCCCTGGGCATGAAGTGCTATCTCACTGAATTTGCATTTCCCTGATGATTGATGGTGTGGAGCACCTTTCCATGGGCTTATTGGCCACCTGGATGGCCTCTTGTGAAGTGTCTGTCTACATCTTTTTTTTTTTCCTGTTTAAATCTTTTCCTCGTTTTTCTATTGGGTTGTCTGCCTTTTTCTTATTGATCTGCTGAAGTTTCTTTTTTGTATTCTAGATGTGCGCTGACTCTATTCTTAACCTGAGCCAATTATTTTTGCAAATGAGTGCATTTGATCCCGGGGAGAAGGAGTGGCTCTTTAATGGGAAGCCACATCACAGAGGGGCTGGCGAGTCCACTTGTCATGTTCGTAATCAGGCTCCCTGTTGCTCTAGAAAAGTGGTCCAAGTGTCTGGGACCACCTAAGGAAACAGGGCAAAAGAGGGCAGGCCCAGTAGCCTGAGTAGGGGACTGTGAGTATCCTTATCAGAAATCCTGAACCCGGACACTGGCTCACCACTTCTGAACGTGTGATGTTGGAGAAGTCACTAAGCCTTCCTAAGCATTTATTCCCTTCTCAAGGAAATAAAGATAATAATACCCATTTCACAGGGTTTCCTGATGTTAAATAAGAAAACAGTTTATTGAATATAATATTCTATGCAAATGTTGTTTATGTCTTAAAGCTGGGAGGACCTCATGAATCTGGCTTAATAAAATAGCTGCCCAATAAATATGCATTACTGGGTGCCTGATGTATACAAGGTAGGCAGTCTAGCAGTGAAGAGGCTCTGATGTCAGATTACCTAGTTCACAAACCAGTTTCACCACTTACTAGCAGTATGTCATTAGGCAAGTTGATTAGCACCTCTGTGGTTCAGTTGCCGTATCTGTAAATGAGGATGTGTGTGTGTGCTCAGTCATGCCCAACTCTTCGCAACCCCATGGACTGCAGCCCTCCAGGCTCCTCTGTCCATGGAATTTTCCAGGCAAGAACACCAGAGTGGGTTGCCATTTCCTCCTCCAGGAGTTAATAGGGATAGGATAGTACTAACCACACAGCATCCATACATGAATTAAATTAGATCATTAATGTAAACACCTATACCAGGCTCATAGAAAGCACATAAATGTTAACATGACATTTGTAATCAGGACCTTACCTATGTCCTCTCACATTTTCATCCAATGAAGCAAAGTGTGTATTATCATTTCTATGTTATAGATGAGAAGAGGGTAAATGAAATGCCAAAGTCACTTGACTGGTAAGTACTTGAGGTGGGATTTGAACTCAGGACTCTGTGGATATGTCACAGCCCAGTGCATCTAACTGGGCTGCCCTCCAGCTCATATTTGTCCACCCTATTTTCAGGGACATCAGGAAAGCCTTGTCAAATGCTTCCCCAGATTTTTCACAGTGTGGGAGGAGATAAGCCTGAGCCCCTGGACGTCCCAAGGGGGTCTTGGGTGTGCTTGGACTGGTGTGCTGAGAAGGGCTGAGAATGTGAGGTTGGTGAGTCCAGGAGCCGAGCTGCAAAGCCACAGGAGACAAGATCTCTGCATGGGGGGCTCTCCCAAGCCCCAGGCCAGGCAACCCCAGATGGCCCCGGAGCTTTCTGTAATGAGCCTGCCACATGGCTGGACAGAGACTTATGACTTCTGGTGGCTGGGCGGCTTCCTCCGGCTTTTCTTCTCTGCTTATTTATCACATTTGTCCCTTTGGAGAGGCAGGGCCATTGCTTACACTGTCCAGAACAGGGAATGCAATAAAACTAGTTCTACAGGAGGCCCTGAGCTTGTCCCCTTCATGAAGAGCAGAGGGGCACTCTAGGATGAGGTGGGGGTGGGGCAAGGCACCCGCACCAATGCCAGGAGGTCTCCATCTGCAGCATAGTGGCCAGGACCGCAGTGTGGAACATCACTTCCCCTGCCACAGCTGAGGTGGCTCTAATAGCATCTCTAACAGCATCCCGACACCCACTCCCACCACCTCAGGCACTGCCACCATCAGTAAAACTAACACTGTTACTGGTGACATCACTGTCATGCAGAGGCAGCCAGCATCCCTATCACCATCACCATCACCATCATCACCACCATTACTATCACCATCACCACCACCATCACCATCATCACCACCATCACCATCACCACTATCATCACCACCATCACCACCATCACCATCACAACCATCATCACCACCATCACCACCATCACCATCACAACCATCATTACCACCATCACCACCATCACCACCACCATCACCACCATCGCCACCATCACCACCATCATCACCACCATCACCACCATCGCCACCATCACCACCATCACCACCATATCACCACCACCATCACCACCATCACCACCATCACCCATCACCATCGTGACCATCATCACCACCATCACCATCACCACCATCATCACCACCATCACCATCACCACCACCATCACCACCATCACCACCATCACCACCATCACCATCACCACCATCATCACCAACAGGAAGGTAATTACCAGCTTGGCTTCACTACATGCTTCAACTTGGCTCCAAAAACAAGGTTGTTCGAGATTTCTTAGCTGTTTCTATTTCCACTCTTGACTTCTGCCCCTTCTGGGACATCCCTGGCTCCTAGAAGCCGTGTCCTTCTTGTGTGGCTTCTCTGGTTCTATGGTCAGAGTTTAGTTGTGAGGAGAACTTGTCTCTAGACAGACCTGAACTCATCTATGACACATGACCAAATGAGAGGCGTAGAGTCAGCCACATGCTTCCCTGTTCCTCAGTAGCCTTGTTTGTATAGAGAGGAAAGTAAAATTCACCTCACTAGGTTATTGTAGGGATAACAGAATGAAGTGTCTGGCACATATTAAGTGCTCAATGGAGCTTCCTATGTGGTTCAGTGATAAAGAATCTGCCTGTCAATGAAGGAGATGCAGAAGATGCAGGTTCAATCCCTGGGTCAGAAAGATCCCCTGGAGGAAGAAATGGCAACCCACTCCAGTATTCTTGCCTGAAAAAAAATCCCATGGATAAAGGAGCCTGGCGGGCTGCAGTCCGTGAGGTTGCAAAGAGCTGGACATGACTGAGAGACTAAGCACGCATGCACAGTTGCTCAATATGTGACCCGTGAAATGATGATCACAGTTACATTATTCCTGGGACCTCCTGGTGGTCCAGTGGCTAAGACTCCACACTCCCAATGCAGGGCGCCCAGGTTAGGAAACTAGATCCCGCATGCTGCAACCAAGAGTTCGGATGCTGCAACTGAGGACTCTGATCAACTGAAGGTCACAAATGCTGCAACTAGGACCCAGTGTAGCCAGAAAAATGAAAATAAATATTTTTTAAAATCACATTATTCTTGGGTGAAACTGCTCTCCTAGATATCAAATTCCTAAAATGATAGCCTCTGTGCATCTTCCCAGAGAATCTCTCGCACCTCCCCTTCCTGGTCAACAGGCCCAGGACAGTGGCTTCTCTCTCCATCTCTCGCCGCCTGACCCAGATTCTGTGAGAACCCAAGAGTCTTATTGAGCAGAGATGGCGGAGTCACATCTCCAGGTCTCATCGCCCTATTAGGACAACATCAGTGTAAACATTAGTTATTCACAAACCCAATTACATTTTGATTGCTCTGACCTGAGTGAGATTGGGGTTACTCTCAATCCACATTTATCTTTAGGCACAAGCTTCCTAAGGTGTGGGGAGAAGAAAACAGCCTCCTTTCTCCTCCATGGTACCCAAGCAGGAATCTTCTCCTGGCTTCCCTAATTTCTTCTCCTTCCTTTGCTCCAGAAGGCAACCGTAACTGGGCGCTCCACCATGAAATGGGAAGCCGGAAGTCCTGGGCTAGGGATAAAGCTAAGCCCAAACACCTTTGAAATTTCAGTTTGAGTGAAAGGAGCAGCTCCCCAGGGAAGGGGGTAGGAGAAGAGAAGAGAGGAGCTGTCTGGATTTGGGGTGGGAGTGGCAAGCTGACCTCCCAACACCTGAGGCACCATGTGCTCACATTCTAGACTGTCATGTTCCTCTTTGAGTCTTGGATCTTCCATCCCAAACCTGCTTCTCCTGATGTCTTCCCACCTCAGTAAATCCTTCCACTTGCTCAGGCCAAAAACCTTGGAATGGTCCACACTTCCCTCCTTCCAGCATCCAATCCGTCAGCAAACCCTGTGGCTGTACTTTAATATCTACATCTAGAGTGTGGCTGTTTCTCACCACCACCACTGCTTCCATCCTGCTCTAAGCCACCACGGCCTCTTGCCTTAATAGTCATATTATGGGCTCTTGACCATTACAGCCCCCTGAGTGGTTGGTCTCCCATTCCATTATGGTCTATTCTCAGGACAGCCACTAGAGTGACCCTTTGAAACCATCTGTCCGATCAAGTCACTTCACAGCTCTGAATGCTGGAAAGGTCCCTGTTTTGCTCAGAGTAAAAACTAAAGTCCTCAAAGTGTTGACCAAACTGTAGCTGACCTGGACCCCTGCCTCCCCTCTGACTTGTCTCTACGGCTCTCCCCCTTGCTCGCTCTGCCCCAGCCACAGAGATGCCAAGCACAGTCCTGTCTCCGGCTGTCGCACTTGTTGTTCTTGTGCCTGGAAAAGTCTCCTCCCAGGTACCCACATGGCGTGTTCCCTCGTCTCCTTCGGACCTCTGCTCAAATGTCACCTTGTCACTGAAACCACCTTTGTCCATCAGGTCCCAGAAGAAAACAGATGGCACACTCAAATTCAGATCTTTTAAGGAGAGTTTACAAAGAGGTTGGCGGGGTGTTCAGAGACCATGAAGGATAGTGCAGGATCCCTAGGCTCTTAACAGTTAGGATCTGTGATATCCCGAGGACAGACAACAGGTGGTGAGGTCCGGTTGGAGGGAGGCAGCTGTTACATTGATAAATTCTAGGATGCAAAAAGGATTGAGTGGAAAGGCAACCTGCTAGGGGCTGAGATCCTTGGTGGAGGGATGCAGCCAGCATGGGTACTCTCCCCTTCCCTCTGATCTGTGGGGCTCCCCATCAGCCAGACTTAACAGAAGCTAGAGAGCAGGGGGTCCAGGTGATGCAGAACCCGGGTGGAGAAGAGTGGTGACTCTGGAGAGGCAAAGGGAAGGTGGTTAGGTCATCACTCATGACTACACTATCTAAATATCACTCCCAGGGACTTCCTGGATGGTCCAGTGGCTAAGACACCATGCTCCCAATACAGGGGGCCCGGGTTCCACCCCTGGTCAGGGAACTAGATCCCACATGGTGCAGCTAAGAGCTCGCACGGCAAAATGAAGAACGAAGATACTGTGCACTGTGCCTGGTACAGCCAACAAAATTTAAAAAGAAGAAATACATATAGGCTTCCCCAGTGATTCAGACGGTAAAGAATCTGCTGGCAATGCAGGAGACCTGGGTTCAAACCCTGGGTTGGGAGAAGGAAATGGCCACCCACTCCAGTATTCTTGCCTGGACAATCCCATGGACAGAGGAGTCTGGCGGGCTACAGTCATGGGGTCTCAAAGAGATGGACATGACTTAGTGACTAATACTTTCATATATGATAAATATCCCTCCCAGCACTCCATACCTTGCCCCTGCTTATTTTTCTATATCCCATTTGTCACCTTCTAAACTACAGATTGTAAGCTCCATGAGGACAGGAATTTTGTCTGTTTTTTGTCCCCTGATGCATCCCTGCCATGTCATAAATGCTCAATAAATATGTAATGAACTGTGGTGCTGGAGAAGACTCTTGAGAGTCCTTTGCACTACAAGGAGATCCAACCAGTCAGTCCTAAAGGGAATCAACCCTGAATATTTATTGGAAGGACTGATGCTGAAGTTGAAGCTCCAATACTCTGGCCACCTGATGTGAAGAACTGACTCATTGGAAAAGACCCTGATGCTGTGAAAGATTGAAGGCAGGAGGAGAAGGGGACGACAGAGGATGAGATAGTTGGATGGCATCACCAACTCAATGGATATGAGTTTGAGCAAGCTCCGGGAGTTGGTGATGGACAGGGAGGCCTGGCATGCTGCAGTCCATGGAGTCTCAAAGAGTCGGACACAACTGAGCGACTGAACTGAACTGAAATATGTAATGAAGTAGCAAATGGAAGAATAAAAGAGGGAAGCAGAGTGGGAAGGGCCAGGTGAGATCTAATGGGGCCTGAGCTCCCTAGATCTCACCCTGGGAACTTCCATCCGTAATGGAGAAAGAATGCATTTGTTGTTCGAGTAATTGGTAGCAACTGATGGTAATTTCGAGTAATTAAACACTAATTAATTCAATGAGTCAGTAATGTATTTATTTATGGTATCTGTGTTTGTTCCCTTATAAATATTGGTATTACTTTTGTCAGGCAATTAAAATTCTTTGAGGAAGTCACTGGGGTCCTCGGAGGTTACAGAATGAGCGTGGGCCCCAAGCTGGGCAAAGGCGAAGGTTGGAGTGCATGGGTGTGGGAGGGGCTGGAGCAGGCACTGTGAGATGAGGGCTTCCCTGGATGTTTGGCTGACGTTGGTTTGGGGTTGGGAATTAAGAAACTCACTCACAAAACCCTTTCTGACTTGCTTACTTCCTCTTTCACGCTCCTCTCCCCCACATAACTATTCTTTCTAGACTGGGGTATATGCAGTCCTTAGAGGGGTCACTACATATAGGAGGTTTTCCTCTCCCCTGATTTCTTTGCTAAGAGAACAGCAGTGTCTTGAGCTCCTGGACTTTGACCTGAGCCCTGATCTCCTAGGCACGAGCATAGCTAATTCTGGGCTGGATAGAAGGTGGAGGAGAGGAAAGGGGCATACCCCAGCCTATAGACCCCGAAGGACCCAGAGCAGGACCTGAAGGGCTGAGAGGAGTTGTGTGGGGTGGAGAATGCGGGAGGAGAGTCCGAGGCTCTGGGGGTGAGGCGGGCAGATGTCTCAGTGACTGTGGGTCAGGCAGGTGCAGTCCTGGTCTCATGGATGGACTTGCATGGAAGGACAAAGAGTGCTGGCCCCCGGAGAGGACACCTTTCTAGACTCCCAACCCGCCTACCCCCAGCAACCTCAATTGAGGTGTCTCAAGCCTTTCCTCCCCTGCCATGCTTTGATTTTTAGATCCTCCATGGCCAACTGACAAATTCAAGTTATTATAAGTTAGGGGGAAAAGTACCAAATGGACACAGAGAAAGCAGAGGAAAAAATCAGTGCAGGGCTGGGTGTCTCAGAGGTCATAGTATGTAGGAGATCTCCTCTCTCTTCATGAGCCTCCATAATGCCTGTCCCCTTTCCCTGTGCTTGGAGTCAGATGACACTTCTTTGACCTGTGATGTGTTGGGCAAGTTACTTAACATTGCTGAACTGCCGTTTCCTCATCTGTGAAACAGGGATATTAACAGTACTTATCGTGTATGTGTTAATCTCTGTCATGGCCAACTCTTTGAGACTCCATAGACTGTATATAGCCCACCAGGCTCCTCTGTCCATGGAATTCTCCAGGCAAGAATACTGGAGAGGGTTGCCATGCCCTCCTCCAGGGGATCTTTCCAACCCAGGGATCCAACCCAGGTTTCCTGCAAAGCAGGCAGACTTTTTCCATCTGAGCCACCAGGGAAGCCCAACTATCTCAGAGTTGTTATAATGTTTAAATGCACTTAGGTACATAAAGTCCATAGCCCGTGCAGCCTGGCAGGCAGGAAGTGCTTCTTCTGCCTGAGTTATTACAATAACTAATGCAGGTGACCAGCCACCTGTGACTTAGTTTCTGCATTCCAGTTTGGCCTCATCCCTAATCACAAAGAATCTCAGATCCCCGGTGGTTCTGACCAGCCCGAGGAATTCTCCCTCCAAGTCTCAAATGAAAGAGCACTGTCCTTCTAGATCGACATCATCTTTGTTCAGTTCAGTTCAGTTAAGTCACTCAGTTGTGTGTGACTCTTTGCAACCCCATGGACTGAAGTATGCCAGGCCTCCCTGTCCATCACCAACTCCTGAAGCTTGCTCAAACTCATGTCCATTGAGTTGGTGATGTTATTCAACCATCTCATCCTCTGTCATCCCCTTCTCCTCCTGCCTTCAATCTTTCCCAGCTTCAGAGTCTTTTCCAATAAGTCGGTTCTTCGCATCAGGTGGCCAAAGTATTGGAGCTTCAACTTTAGCATCAGTCCTTCCAATGAATATTCAGGACTGATTTCCTTTAGGATGGACTGGTTGGATCTCCTTGCTGTCCAAGGGACTCTCAAGAGTCTTCTCTGACACCACAGTTCAAAAGCATCAGTTCTTTGGTGCTCAGCTGAACATCATCTTTGTAGCAGCCCCCAACATCAGTCAAGGGGGACTTCCCTGGCGGTCCAGTGGTTAAGATTCAGTGCTTCCACCCACAGGAGGCACAAGTTCAATCCTTGATTTGGGAACTAAGATCCCCCATGTCACAACTTAAAAGATTCCACATGCTTCAGCTAAGACCTGTCACAGCCAAATGAAAACATACATTTTCTTATAAAAAAAAGAATTGTCTTTGCTCTGCTTCTGCATCTCCCCTGTAGCCCGGGTCTGGAGTGGCCCCAGCAGCTGAGTGACCTCCAGCTTCAGGTTCCTCTCTGTCTGTAATTCTGTCTGTAATTCACCACTGCAGTATGGCTCTGTCTCCCTGTCTCTGTCTCTCTGTCCTGCTGTCTCTGACCCCGTCCCTGTCTCTCATTTCTCCTCCTCCCTCCTCCTTTGTTCTCTATTTGTCTCCCTTAATTAGCCATATTTTGGAACCGAAGTGTTTTCATTATGTATTATTTATCGAATGGCCGAACATTTCCTGTTCTTAATTTAAAAGGCAGATCGATAAAATGCTTTATGTTCCTTGCTTAAAACAAAACAGAGCTGAGTTAAGTTGTTCTTGGTTCACGTGGCTCTTTCTTGCTTCTTTTTTCATTGCAAGGGAAAGTTCCTTATCCTCATCTGCTTAATTGACAAGAACACTTAATTCACTCACTGCCTCATTCATTCAATTAATTATTCAGAAAACAGCTATTGAGTCCCACTAGTATATACCAGTTGTGGGTCTCAGGGGACATAAAGGTAATATAAAGCACTGTTCCTGTCCTCAAGAGGTTCCTATCTATCTGGGGAAACTTGTCTGGGCGCTGATATATGGCAGAAAATGTTAGAGGTACTGTGTCAGTGGCTGAAAGTGTTGGTTGAGGCCCAGGGAGGGAATGGGAAATGCTTCCTGGATGGAGAGCAAGTTGGGCTGAGAATCCAAGGATAAGTAGATATCTTGATATGAGCTCACCCAGAAGCAGACCCTGAGGCAAGGAAAAGAGTATGCGTGCATGCTTGCATGCTAAGTCGCTTCAGTCGTGTCCAACTCTGTGTAACCCTATGGAGAGCAGCCCACCAGGCTCCTCTGTCCACAGGATTCTCTAGGCAAGAATACTGGAGTGGGTTGCCATTCGGAAAAGAGTGCAAGGAGTTAATCTGGAAGGATCCCAGGGTGCACTGGGCTTCCCCGGTGGCTCAGTGGTAAAGAATCTGCCTGCCAATTCAGGAGCCACAGTTTCAATCCCCGGTCCAGGAAGATCCTCTGGAGAAGGAAATGGAAACCCACTCTGGTATTCTTGCCTGGAGAATTCCATGGACAAAGGAGCCTGGCGGACTACATACAGTCCATGGGTTGCAAAGAGTCGGCCATGACTTATTGGCTGAACGACAATAACCGGATACACTAGTACGGGAGTGGGGAAGAGAGACCTGGAAGGAAGAGTCCATATAGGGGATATCAATGAGCAGGTTTTCGCTGTGGGCAACTGGGCTCAATCCCCATCAGCCACTGGTGAGAGCCACCCTGAGAGACATTCCTCAGCACTTCTGGCCTCCTGCCCAGTTGGCACAGTGGGCTCTGGTGACCAGAGGCAGCCTTCAAGCAAAAAAAAAAAAAAATGCAGGTTCTAGGGACTTCCCTGGTGGTCCTACAGCTAAGACTGCAGAGGGCCCGGGTTCAATCCCTGGTCTGGGAACCAGATCCCACAGGCCACACTAAAAGATTTGTCATGCTACAAGGAAGATCAAAAATCCCGAGTGCTGTAATTAAGAGTCGGCACAGAAGTGGTAAGATGCTGTGGGGCCCTGACATCATCTGCTACAGTAGGTGTTGAGGGAGGGGACAAAGGCATGTCATACAGGTGGAAATATGACCAGTGGCAAAGGGTGGGGTGACCCCAGGACCCCACACGCAGTTTGGGATGGTTTCAAGATTCAAGTTGGAGAAGCCCGGCTTTGCATCCCCTGGGCCTCAGCTACAAAAAGGGGATGGAAATCCCTTCCCTACCCATCTGAGGAGATTTGCACAGAACACCCTGCCCCAACATGGACCCTGCAGAGCAGAGCTCAGTTCAGCCCTTCCCTTGAATTTCCCCACCACGCCTCCTGCCAGCCTGCAAGGCCCTGGATATGCAAAGCTCTTTATGATGCCCTGTCGATATCTGTCTTGGTGGAAGAGCGTGGCTGGGGACGGATGGAGCCGGGGGTCCTATCCATCAGTCACTTGGCTGCAATCTCTAAAGAGATTTTAATTGTGAGTTCAGATTTACTCCGGTCATCATTAGCGCCCGCCCGGCTCTTTAACTGACTGAGAGCAGGGCCTGGAGGCCTGCTGGGGTTTGCCAAATGGACGTCTTGCAGCAATGCTGAGGAAATATTTGCTGCGGTGAAACAATGAGCCTGGTGGAAAGCAATCGTCCTAAATCGTGTCCTGACAGCCCACCAGAGCTCTGCCCGGGGGAAGGGTAGGGGGCTCCACCCCATTAAACGCGCAATTTTCTTTCGAGAGCTGCACCCCTGCTACCTGTCCAGGGAACAAAGATTATGGCCTCAAACCTGACCTGGAGGGAAACTGAGGCAGGGAACACCACCCTCTCTCTTCTGGGCCATGTGGAAGAGAAGACAGTGTGAGAATAGGTGGTGGCTGTGAAGGTGGCAGGGGGCAGAGAGCCCTGAGTTAGGAAGACGTGTACCAGGCCCACCCTGAGCAAAATGTACAGTAAATTTTAGCCCCATTTTCAGCTGAAGACCCATGCAGAGGCTAAGGGAAGTGGGGGGTTAGCCCAAGATCACTCAGCAAGTTATCTTTTTAAAATTAATTAATTAGGCTGCCCAGGGTCTTAGTTGTGGTGTGTGGTATCTAGTTCCCTGCGTTGGGACCTTGGAGTCTTAGCCACTGGACCAGCAGGGGAGTCCCCCACACAGCAAGTTATGATGGAAGGGGCTGGAAACCTTGTGCTTTGGTAGTCTGGCTTTCTGCATAAGGGTTTATCTTTGGACTCCTCAGTATCCCTTTCTGAACTCCCTTTCTTGTATCTCAAGCCTTCTTCATTCCCTCCTTAGGGGACCAGGGCCCCTTCACTTTCAGGATTTTCTAAGGGGAAATGACCTTGTTTCCAAGAGCTGGTGCCTCTGAGTGAGTTTAAATGGTTTCCTCTCTGAGGTTCCTCTCTACCTATGGTGTAAAACTACTTATATCCTGATAAAAGGAGAACCTCGGGGAGAGGTGGAGGGGGTGAAGGGGGAGGAAAAGAAGAGATCCTTCCTACATTGGGAAGCCACCCAGATAAGGCCTCTCATTCTGCCTTCAAGGCTCAGGACTCAGGAGCAGGTCTGGCCTCAGTCAGTTCAGTTCTGTCGCTCAGTCGTGTTCAACTCTTTGCGACCCCATGAACTGCAACAAGCCAGGCCTCCCTGTTCATCACCAACTCTCGGAGTTTACCCAAACTCATGTCCATCAAGTTGGTGATGCCATCCAGCCATCTCATCCTATATCGTCCCCTTCTCCTCCTGCCCCCAATCCCTCCCAGCATCAGGGTCTTTTTCAATGAGTCAACTCTTCGCATGAGGTGGCCAAAGTACTGGAGTTTCAGCTTCAGCATCATTCCTTCCAAAGAAATCCCAGGACTGATCTCCTTTAGGATGGGCTGGTTGGATATCCTTGCAGTCCAAGGGACTCTCAAGAGTCTTCTCCAACACCACAGTTCAAAAGCATCAATTCTTCGGTGCTCAGCTTTCTTCACAGTCCAACTCTCACATCCATACATGACCGCTGGAAAAACCATAGCCTTGACTAGACGGACCTTTGTTGGCAAAGTAATGTCTCTGCTTTTGAATATGCTATCTAGGTTGGTCATAACTTTCCTTCCAAGGAGTAAGTGTCTTTTAATTTCATGGCTGCAGTCACCATCCGCAGTGATTTTGGAGCCCAAAAAAATAAAGTCTGACACTGTTTCCACTGTTTACCATCTATTTCCCATGAAGTGATGGGACCAGATGCCATGATCTTTGTTTTCTGAATGTTGAGCTTTAAGCCAACTTTTTCACTCTCCACTTTCACTTTCATCAAGAGGCTCTTTAGCTCCTCTTCACTTTCTGCCATAAAGGGTGGTGTCATCTGCATATCTGAAGTTATTGATATTTCTCGCGGCAATCTTGATTCCAGATTGTGCCTCTTCCAGCCCAGCGTTTCTCATGATGTACTCTGCATAGAAGTTAAATAAGCAGGGTGACAATATACTAAGAGATCTCTAGTCTTTCCCATTGTGTTATTTTCCTCTATTTCTTTGCATTGATTGCTGAGGAAGACTTTCTTACCTCTCCTTGCTATTCTTTGGAACTCTACATTCAGATGCTTATATCTTTCCTTTTCTCCTTGGCTTTTTGCTTCTCTTCTTTTCACAGCTATTTGTAAGTCCTCCTCAGACAGCCATTTTGCTTTTTTGCATTTCTTTTCCATGGGGCTGCTCTTGATCCCTGTCTCCTGTACAATGTCATGAACCTCCATCCATAGTTTATCAGGCACTCTGTCTATCAGATCTAGGCCCTTAAATCTATTTCTCACTTCCACTGTATAATCATAAGGGATTTGATTTAGGTCATACCTGAATGGTCTAGCAGTTTTCCCTACTTTCTTCAATTTAAGTCTGAATTTGGTAATAAGGAGTTCATGATCTGAGCCACAGTCTGCTCCCGGTCTTGTTTTTGCTGACTGTATACAGCTTCTCCATCTTTGACTCAGTACATTTCCTCATTGGCTCAAGCCTATTTTTTAAATTTTTGCAGAATTTATCCAACAGAAACAAAACAAAGTCATAGCCCACAAGAATTGAATTCTTGATATCTCCTGCAACATTGCTGATGATAGCAAAAAAAAAAAAAAAAACAGGAAAGCTGAATGTCTATTAATAGGAGAATCATTGGATACATTATGGTCCAGTTTTGGAATATCACACAACTGACAACTGTTAAAAAGGAGGTTGACTTAATTGTTGACTTGGAAAGCTGCACATGAGGGACTTCCCTGGTGTTCCAGAGGTTAAAAATCTGCCTTGCAGTACAGGGGATGCAAGTTTGGTCCCTGGTTAGGGAACTAAAATCCTACATGCCAAGGAGTAACTAACCTTAGTGCTACAACTAGAGGGCCCATGTGCCACAGCTACTGAAGCCTGGACACACTGGAGCCTGTGTGTGCCGCAGCAACTAAGCCTAGGAATCACAACTACAGAGTGTGTGTGCAGCAATGAAAGAGCCTCAGGACTCAGTGAAGATCCCCTGTGCTGAAGAGTGAGTGAAGAGTGAATTCGCTCAGTCGTGTCTGACTCTTGGCGACCCCATGGACTGTAGCCTACCAGGCTTCTCCATCCATGGGATTTTCTAGGCAAGAGTACTGGAGTGGGTTGCCATGTGCTAAAACTAAGACCCAATGCAGCCAAATTAAAAAAAAAAAAATTTTTTTTTAAGTTGCTCATGAGAAAATCAAGTTGCAGAGTGATATGTGCATTTAGGTACCATTTAAAAAAAAAATCTTTGTATGTTTATATTTTGGGGGGAGAAAAGAAAAAGCACATTGAGGGTCAGATTAGGATTAGCTTCAATGATGAGTGACAGAAAAAGAGACCACAAATCAACAGTGTGTTAAACAGGATAGCTTCCTTGTCTCTCACTTAAAGTCCAGAAGCACGTGGTTCAGGGCTTGTGTGGTTGTGCTACTCCATGAGGTCATCTAGGTTCCTTCTATCTACCATGATTAGTGTCCATTCCCGAGGTTACCTCATGTCCCAAGATGGCTGCTTTAGCTTCAGCCATTACTTCAACGTCCTAGCCAACAGGAAGGAGGAAGGCATCCAGAGTAGCACACCCTCTTCCCTTAAAAGGTCGTTTCCTCAAAGTGTCATATAAATTTTGGTTACACCCCATTTGCCAGAGCCTAGTTCCATAGCCATGCCTAGCTGCAATGGAGGCTGGGAAATGTATTTTCTTCCCAGGTAGCCATGTGTCCATCTAGAAGTCTTTTAGGAAGAAGAGTATGGGTATGGGGGACAACTAATTGACTCAGATGAGGGGAAGAAGACAAACTTTAAATTGATTACTTTAGAAAGGGAGTTTGGGAAGAGACATAAGGAGTAGTCAAATATTAAATTTTTAACATCCTATACTTACTACTTTACCTGTTTGAATTATTTTAAAATGAGTTAGGGAATTTCCTGGCAGTCCGGTGGTTAGGATGCCATACTTCTGCTGCAGGGCGTGTGAGTTCAGTCTCTGGTCAGGAAATTAGATTGCACAAGCCATGAACTAAGATCCCTCAAGCCATTAAGTACAGACAAAAAAAAAAAGTGACTTTGTTACTTTTGTAATAAAAAAATCCCAATAACATATTTCTTAAAAACCTCTCTGATGGCTCTTGTAATTCTAGCATAAACTCTAAATCTCTCAGCTTGGCATTCAGAGTCCCCTCACATCGCCTGGGCCACACTTAGCAGACTCCTTTCTCCTCCCTGCACGTTGCTACAGCCACACTGAATGTCCACTGCTCCCAAGAACTCCCCACATCTGTAACTTTGTGCATCCTGGTTCCTCTTCCTAAATGCCCTTCCTGCTCCTCATTTCATCTCTACAGCTGCTACTCAAAAGTCATTTCCTAGAAACCTTCCCTCCTCGTCCTGGGTAGTCACCCCTCTCCCTGCACCCTGCTGCCTCCAGGCCTCTTTTAGAGCAGGCGCTGTGCCTCTGGTGGTTTATCTCATCTGTATTCACTTTTCCCTCTAGACCAGGAGCGCCTCAGGGGCAGGGACAGTCTCTCGTTGGTTCATGTCCTCCAGCACTCATGCTAACACCTGTTACATGGCAGGTACGTACATAGTAGGAATGTGCCAGATGCTCTCTATGAGCATTGTCTTATTTAATTCACATCAGCCTATCAACAACCTCAGATATGCAGATGATACAACTCTAATGTCAGAAAGCGAAGAGGAACTAAAGAGTCTCTTGATGAGGGTGAAGGAGGAGAGTGAAAAAGCTGGCTTAAAACTCAACATTCAAAAAACTAAAATCATGACATATAGTCCCCATCATGGTGAATAGATGGAGGAAAAGTGGAAACAGTGACAGATCTTATTTTCTTGGGCTCCAAAATCACTATGGAAGGTGACTGCAGCCACAAAATTGAAAGACACTTGCTTCTTAGAAGAAAAGCTATGACAAACCTAGACAGCATATTAAAAAGCAGAGATATCACTTTGCCAACAAAGGTCAGTATAGTCAAAGCTATGGTTTTTCCAGCAGTCATGTATGGATGTGAGAACTGAACTATAAAGAAGGCTGAGCAATGAAGAATTGACACTTGCAAACTGTGGTGTTGGAGAAGATTCTTGAGAGTCCCTTGGACAGCAAGGAGATCAAACCAGTCAATGCTAAAGGAAATCAATCCTGAATATTCATTGGAAAGGTACTCTGGCCAACTGATGCAAAGAGGTGACTCATTGGAAAAGACCTTGATGCTGGGAAAGAACGAAAGCAGGAGAAGGGGATGACAGAGGATGAGATGGTTGGATGGCATCACTGACTCAATGGACATAAGTTTGAGCAAACGCTGAGAGATAGTGGAGGACAGGGAAGCCTGGCCTGCTGCAGTCTGTGGGGTCACAAAGAGTCAGATACAACTCAGTGACAGTACAACCCTGTCAGGTCAGTACCATCATTCCCCATTTTACAGGAATGGGTGGAATGCTGTGCTGTGTTCATAGACCAGGAGCCTGCCTGGATGCAGGTAATAACACTGAAGCAAATTTCTTTTCTTCTCTTAAAAATGTATTTATTTGACTGTGCTGGGTCTCAGTTGCAGCACATGAGATTTTTGAGCTTTGTTTCAGCACACAGGATGTTTATTTGTGGCCTGTGGGATCTAGTTCCCTGACCAGGGATTGAACCTGGGATCTCTGCCTTAGGAGTGCCATGTCTAAACCACTAAACCACCAGGAAACTCCCACAAATTTCTCTCTAAAGTCTCAGTTCCACATCTGTAAATTGGAGTTCATGATACCTGGTGGCACTCAACAAATGGTGGTGATTATTGACTGTCAGATGTCTGAGGCCACAATCTTTCTCTCCTCCCCTCTTCCTGTCTTTAGCCCCCCTCTAGTCGGGATGAGTTATGCTGCTCACATTCTTTGCCCAGACCTGCGACCAGGTCCAGGACAGGTCAGGTCAGCCCCAGCCTAATGTGCCACCAGCCCCAATGTGGAAGCTGGAGGAACGAGGGGAGAAGGAGGAGGACAGAAGTGTGATGTCCCTCAAGTGGTCTCAGCCTCCTCCAGCTCTTCTCAGAGCACAGCTCTCTGGGCAGAGCATCTTTGTTGCTGCCTTTGGTTCCCTTCCACCTCCGGGACCTTGAGTCACCCTCCTGGGGATGGGGTGAGGCAATGGGGCACCTGCGGTTCTCCAGGACCCTGAAGAGAACAGATATCAGAGACTCTTACCCTGTGACCCCCAGTGCCAGTCAATGCCCACCTTGGCAATTAACCCCAACAGCCTCTGACCTGGCTGCCCTCACCCCCATCCTTGGGCATCCATTCCCTGCTCTGCCACCCCAGGAGGAGAAATCACCTGAACTCTAGGGAAGGACTTCCCTGGTCGCTCAGACAGTAAAGTGTCTGCCTACAATACAGCATACCCGGGTTTAATCCCTGGGTCGGGAAGATCCTCTGGAGAAGGAAATGGCAACCCACTCCAGTATTGTTGCCTGGAAAATCTCGTGGGTGGAAGAGACTGGTAGGCTACAATCCATGGGGTTGCAAAGAGTTGGACAGGACTGAGTGACTTCACTTTCACTTTCTAGGGAAGGGACACACAGAGGCTTCCCATTTGTTGTTGTTCAGTTGCCAAGTTGTGTCTGACTTTTCGTGACCCCATGGACTGCAGCACGCCAGGCCTCCCTGTCCCTCACCATCTCCTAGAGTTTGCCCAAGTTCATGTCCATTGAATCGGTGATGCCATCCAATCATCTCATCCTCTGTCACTTCCCATGCAGGGGAACAAGGTTCTAGTCTACTCCTGAGAACCCTGGGAATCCAGCCTGTACATGACCCAACTGAGCTTCACACACACACATACACGTCAGCAGTGACGTCCCTGGGGACCCTACAGCTCATCCACAGTGTCCTGTTATCAGAGGGCATCAAGCCTCTCACCCCCTCCCTGTAATTAGATGCCTCGAGGAGAAAATGTCTGCCCCTCCTTGTCCTCTGGCTTCTGCTGTGTCTAGAATCAGCGTCTCATTCAGTGAGGCCTTCTGGACTGAGTCAGGTGGCAGTTGGCAATCTGTTGAACCAGGCCCCAACATTGGTCATCGCCCCCCATGCCCACACCCACACCCCAGGCCTGAGCGGAAGTGTTTGGGAGGCAGGAGGTTGGGGACTGAGCGCGGGGGAATCTGGAAGGATTCTCCATGCATCTCCTCTGGTGCCTAGTGGGCTCTGAGGCTGAGTACTCAGGGTTTTGGGAGGGGAGTCACTGGGCAGTGGCCCTTTACCGGGCTGACCAGGACACTTCAGGGTTCTGGGTTCCAAAGCTCCTGCTGCCATGTGTCACCCTTTTTTTTTTTTTTGCCACTCTTTTCCCTGCTTCTGAAACTGCCTATTTTTTTTTTCTTTTTGGCCACACTGGGAGTCTTGTGGGATCTTAGTTCCCCGACCAGGAATTGAACCTGTGGCCCTTGCAGTGGAAGCACAAAGTCCTAACGAATGGACCTGCAGAGAAGTCCCCCTGAGACTGTGTCTTAGGGCCGGCTCCTGACTGTACTCTAGTCTCCTCCCTCAGACGGGAGGGGTGAGCTAGGTATAGAAACCTCAGCCTCTTTTACCGGAAAGGGGCCTCCTGAAGGCCAGAACTGCGACCTCCAGCAGATGGGGATCTGGCGAAAGCTGGGAGAGGACCCGCCTCCTGCCACACCTGTCTCTTTATCTGTCTCTTATACACATCTAGATGTGTATAAGAGACAGGTCTCAGTCCCGGAGGTTGAACTCCAGCCTCAGGGTCGCTCAGCTGGGGAGGGGGGGACTGGGCAAGAGGAGGCAGTCGGAGCCCAGTGTCTCTGCCCTCTGCCCCCCTCCCCAAACTGCCTCCTTCACCTTTCCCAGGTTGTGTTTACCTTGGCCTCCTCCTCTGCCCTGTTCTCCCAGCCGATCTGATTGCTGTAATTAGTTAATCAGTAACTGGCATAATTTCCCCCTGATTAATGCAGGAATAATCACCCGCCAGGGCTGCCAGCAATTTGCTTATCAGAGTCACTTTGAAACAGCTTTGAAAATGAACGATTGGCACCTTCCTCGGGGTTAAAATTAGAGCCAGAGGAGGCCGCCCTCAGCCTTGGGCGTCTGGGATGTTGGGATGGGCCAGCAGGGGAGCCCCCACCCCGCTCCCTGTGTCCGGGCCTCGAACGGCCTGTAGAGCAGACTTGGGGCCCCCCAGGTCTCCTGGCCTCCCCCAACCCTGAGCAGTCACGGCTGCTTTCCAGGCTCAGGTTGGCACTGGGCTCCGCCGCGCCCCAGGCGACCTGCGGCCTCCGGAGCCGGCTGCCGGTTCCCACGGCGTCTGGCTCCACAAATATTTGCTGAATGGATGGAGGAGAGATGCGGTTCCTGTCTCCTATGCGCCGGCTACGCGGGGCTCCCAGGGACACCCGGAGACAGGGCACATGTACTCACGTCATTTACAGCCAGGCGGTCGTTTCAAGGGCGACGGCAGTGCTGAGGAACTCTCTAGGATGGAGCTCGTGTGTGGAAGCCAGGACTGGAATCCTGTCCAGAAGTAGGAGGCTGTGGATCAGGGTGGCAGGAGGGGCATGCTCTTCAGTTCAGTTCAGTAGCTCAGTTGTGTCTGACTCTTTGCAACCCCATGAATCGCAGCACGCCAGGCCTCCCTGTCCATCACCAACTCCTGGTTATTGATATTTCTCCCAGCAATCTTGAGTCCAGCTTGTGCTTCTTCCAGCCCAGCGTTTCTCATGATGTACTCTGCTAATAATAATAGTAGCAGTAGCAAACCACAGCCAGCCCGCCCTTTTCTAGAGTACAGGAATTGTACTAGGTTCTTTACATCCATTATCTCATTTAATCCTATGGGATAATAATAAACACTTAACGCCCTTAATAAACATGCACTATGTGCCCTTTCTGCTTCTTTATAATTTTACTTTTAATTATGACAATTTCCAAACAAACATAAAGAGAGAGTTGCAATGATAAACATTTCTGTACACAGTATCCAGGTTCTACAACTTACTGTTTTTCTAAATTTGCTCTATCTATTCTACCCTCCCTTCTTGTACTTGTTTGAGGATCTTAGAAGCAATCCCAGACATTGCATCATTTCACCTGCAAAATGAGATGCAGATTGTAAGAGAATAATCCTCACAGGGTTGTTGAAGGATTGAAGGACACCATGGTCTTAGGACACATATCACTCGAGAGATATTGGTAATTATTATTACAGAAGTGGGAGATTTATTATTACAAATCGTCTCTGAATCTGCAGGATCTGGAGGAGAAACAAAAGGCGGAGCTAGGGGTGTGAGAGCCTTCGGGTGCTGGGAAGGAGTCTCTCAGACAGGTTTTGGGGGTGTGAGGCAGGGGAGGCTGGAGTGATTGTTAATAACATTTCCCATGAGGGCCTTTCCTGGTGGTCCATGCTCCCAATGCATAGGACCCAGGTTCCATCCTTGGTCAGGGAACTTGGTCTCATATGCCACAACTAAAGATCCCACATGCTGCATGTAAGACCAGGCATAGCCAAATAAATAAATTAAATTAATTAATATTAAAAACATTTCCTATGAGTGTGAGTCCCCTATGGAGCTGTGACTGGGGACTAAGATCGTGAGGGATGCTGTGGCCTTATAGCTGAGCCAGGGTCCCTGCATGTTGACTTGGCTCATCCGGTACATGCTTCTCTCTCCAGCTCTCCTTTAGTGGCTGAAAGAGCTGAGAGAAAGAGGCAGGCAGGTAAGCAGGGGCTCTCAAGGACCAGCTCTAACTGTCTCAGAGGTGAGCATCATAGCATCCAGTCAGGGGAACTCCGAGGGGTCCCTTGAGAACCTCTGTGTGCTAGGGGCTGTGGATGCTCTGTTGCTGGATTTGCTCCTAGGTACACCACTGGGTAATGGGAAAGAGGTGGTGGACACCGCTGCCTCTGGCCACCAGGAGCCTGCAGGCTGGCTGGAGCACAGTGAGTTAAGCCATGATCTCTAACAAGACACACACTTTCACATGGTGGGGCATGATAGTCCAAATCAGTTCCCAGGCCTGGCCTCCTGGGGCCCTGACCCCGAGCAGGGGGATGTCCATGTGTGCACACACTGGACTCACACTCCTGACGCATAAATGCCCTGTCCCGCACACGCATTGTCAAGGCACATCTGTCCCAGAAGCTTTTGTCAGTATGAGAAATAACATGTTCATTTAGAAACATTTCTTTGCCAAATAGGAGAGACTGTGTGATAAGTTGCATTAGGAAAATAATTTAAACCCCATAAAAAATTAAAAAACAGGCTTTCTTTTTAAAGAACCAAGCTGTTTTCCATGCTAGGGCAGCTGCCTTCAGCCAGTCTGCAGAGAGTGCAGGAAATAAGCTTGATGGATTGCGCATGGCAGGGGTGTTTGCATTTCTCAAGGTGAGACTGCTCCCCTCCCCTTCCCCCCATCCCACAATGTCACCATGGGTAGGTCCCACTTTCTGCCAGCAGGGCTTCCTACTGCCTTTGCACAACATTGATGCTTGGTGTCCATCTACTTCCTTCTTTGAACTCTCTCTCCATTTTGCTGACACTGAACTCATTCACTTCTCCTCCTACTTCTTAGGCAGCTCCTTCTCCTCCACTCGTCCTCTCTCTGTCTTCCCCTTAAACACAAGCAGCTGCTCTGAGATGTCATCCCCAGTGGAGATCGCTTCTGGCACCACAGTCCCCTGATCCTGCCCCGATCTCGTCAATCCTCTTGTCTTCGACTCTTTTTATCGCCACCAACCAGACTCCTCAATATATCCCTACCCCTCGTCCTGATATTTCTCCAAGGACGCCTGGCCGGCAGTTCCTCTTGTGTCCTGGACACTTCCACTAGACGCTCATTCTGGAACCTCAAATTCAATTTGTCTGTATCGATTTGTCAGAATCTTCGTCTGCAAATTAAATTATCCTCTGCAAATCCCAAACCTTCAACCGGCACTGCAGCCCCTTCAGTCCCTTTATCCAGAAACTTGGGAGCCACACCCAGACCATAACCATGTGGATCCAGGGGGTTCCACCCTGAATCTCTCTTCCTTTTACTTTCTCCTCATCATTCTCACTGACCGCCCCTTGGGCTGAGCCTCCTCCCTCTCATAAGGGTCTCTTAATCTTGCTCTATCTCCCACCCACCCTCCAAACCCTAATCAGAGTATAAAGATGGCTCAGGAAGGCATACGTGAGCTCTCCATGGTTGTTCCCAACCAACTTCTTCCCCTTCACCTCCCTGTGCTCACTTCCCTTCCCTGAACGCTTTGTGCAAACATCACCCTGGGTGTGACAGCTTTCTCAGAAGATACCAGGCACTCGCATACATTTGTCCCTCACCCGGGAAGGCGCTTCCCTGCCCATTTCCGATTTTTACTCATTCTATTCCTATTCGCTTTTCTTGTAGGATCTTAATTCCGTTCCCAGGGTTTGAACCTGTGCCCTCGGCAGTGAAAGCATTGAGTCCTAATCACTGGACCACCAGGGAATTCCCCTTTCTTTATTGGTCAACATTAGGCTTAGCTTCAAATCACAGGTATGTGCTCAGTCACTCCTGAAGTAATAATAGACTCAAATAGATAGCTGTTATTTCTCCTTCCTGCAGAAGTTCAGGTGGAGCTCTGCTCCATAAAGTTCTCAGGGACCCAGACTCATTCCAGTTTACTGATTTGTCAGAATCTTTGTCTGCAAGTTAGATTTTTGCTGTTTAGTCGCTCAGTCATGCCCAACTCTTTGCGATCCCATGGACTGCAGCACACCAGGATTCCCTGTCCTCCACTATCTCCCAGAGTTTGCTCAAACTCATGTCCATTGAGTCGATGAAACCACCCAACCATCTCATCCTCTCTTGCCCCCTTCTTAGCCTGCCCTCAATTTTTCCCAGCATCAGGGTCTTTTCCAATGAGTCGGTACTTCACATCAGGTGGCCAAAATATTGGAGCTTCAACTTTAGCATCAGTCCTTCCAGTGAGTATTCAGGCTTTATTTCCTTTAGAATTTACTAGTTTGATCTCCTTGCTGTCCAGGGGACTCTCAAAAGTCTTCTCCAACACCACAGTTTGAAAGCATCAGTCCTTTGGCACTCAGCCTTCTTTATGGTTGAACTCTCACATCTGAACGTGACTACTGGAAAAACCATAGCTTTGACTATATGAATGTTTATCAGCAAAGGGATGTCTCTGCTTTATAATACACTGTCAAGGTTTGTCATAGCCTTTCTTCCAAAGAGCAAGCATCTTTTAATTTCATGGCGGCAATCAGCGTGTGCCATGATTTTGGAGTCCAAGAAAATCTGAAGATCCTAAACCTTAAACCTGCACCACAGCTCCTTCAATCACTTTATCCAGAAACTTGGGAGCCACTGCCAACCCAAGACTGTGATCCCCATCCTCATGATCTAAGATGACAGCTAGAGTTCCAGCCATCACCTCTGTGTTTCAGGCAGCAAAGAGGGCAAAAGATACGTGTGACTGCTTCTAAGGAAGGCTTCTAGAGTGCATCTCCACTCATCTCTCATTGGCCAGTTGCAAGAGAGGATAGCAAATTTAGTCTTTATTTTGAATCATGTGCCTGGCTAAAAATCTAGTCTCGAAGAAAGAGAGAGGATATTGGAGAATAGCTAGAAGTCTCTGATGCCTTCAGACAGAGGCCCATTTAAATGCCTCTCCCTTTAAGTGCCCTCTCAGAGCCCCAGATGGAATTAACCACTTTTTCCCTGGGCCCCTGACTATAGTACTTACCAGAAATTCCCTCTGCCATCTCTTACAGTTAGTTCTGGAGTTATCTTCCCTCCCAGACTGTGAGTCCCTGGGGGCAGGGGCAGAGTGTTCTACAACCTTGAGCCTCCTTATGGCCAGATTCAAGTAGGACAGAGAAGGTGCTTGGTGAGTATGTTTCGAGCAAATTAAGCCCTTGAGCATTTTCGGGTTCTTTCTCCCTGGGGACTCAGGCCTTTGGAGGTGTCTAGTCACTGTTGGGATTGCTGTCGACAGCTGGTGCACTTGGGGAACTACCCTGTGGCTGTGATGGGTTTGCTTTTATGTAACAGGGTTTTATTGAGGTCTATATACATATAGAGGTCTATATACCATTACTGAGGTATATATACCATAAGTGCCCTAATCTTAAGTCTCAGTCACTAACTTCGAGTCATGATGTATCACCACTCAGAGCAAGAGAGAAAAAGCTAATACATCTCCCTTTACCTCCTGTAAAGGGACCTTGGCTTATCCTATAGTGTGGATATCCTTATCCTCTAATAATACAGTTTCCCAAACTTTCTTTTATTAAAATTTATTCATTTTTTAATTGAAGGATAATTGCTTTACAGAATTGTGTTGGTTTCTATCAAACATCGACATGAATCCCAAACTTTCTTGACTCATGGTATCCTTAATGTCTTAATTTTTTTTCCACGATTCCCCTAAATGAAAAGAAATGTTAACACTTCCATTTATTAAGCAGTTATATCCAAACAACTTAATAAGCATCAATGGCCTAACAACTTAGCAGCTGTTGGAAGAAATAACACTCATACATTAGAAACAAGAAAAATTTCACTTTACTCTTCACCACAATTTCTTACTTGTGAGATGTGTATACCTGTTGGGCACTGCACAACTTCCCAAACCTTGACATCAGATTGGAAAACACCAGCCTCTTCCTCGGTTCCTGTTCCACGCTGATTTTCACGTGGAGGAAAACCTAGCTTCACAAAGATATGACACTGTAAAAAGAATTGCAGCACAATCTAGTGTTTAGTTGAATGAGAACTGTTCAAACTAGTCACTTGTATGTTACACAATAGATGTTGTGTTTTCTTTGAAAATTTTAAATATCCCACAGTGCCTCTGTGAATTCAGCGAGGTATCCCAGGGCACCTTGACTCACAGTTTAGGAACCATGAGCCCTACACGGAAGTGACTCAACAAATAGTCATTAACTGAATAACTGGCTGCTTGGGTGAATGAATGAACTGTGACAGGATGGGAAGCCCAGGAAGACCCCAGGGAGCTCTGAGTGGAAAAGCCCCTCTCTTCTCCCCCAGCTCAGTGGCTCCAGAAGGCTATCAGAGTCCAAACAGGAAAGCAAAAGCCACTTTTAAACAGTAGGAACTCAATACAGGGGACTGGTTTTACAAGTGGTGCAAGAATAGAGAAGCTGAACAAAAAATGGTGAGGTGACTCAGAGGTTAGTGAGAGCAAGATCTGCTATTACCCCTGGTTTGTAAAGATGAAGGAAGTTATTTCTCAGGCTTCAGGGGAAACACAGTTGCCCTGTTGAGCAGGACTTGCTGCCTGGAAAGAGATGTGAAAGCTGCTAAAGATGTCAACAGAGGCACAGAGAGAAGGGGCAAAAATTCCCTGGCATTTTCCTCCTCCTTGCCTTCCAATCTCTCACCAATGCTTTCCCAAAGAGCAGGAAACGGGTTGGCCTAGAGCCTGATAAATATAGCCTGCAGGGTCAGTCCGTTTTAGAAAAGAGTTGGGGGAAGGATGGGTTGAAAAACAGACCCAGGATATGCTCAAGACTGGTCAAAAGAATTGCTTACCTATGAAACAGAGACTGGGCTGGGAGGAGTGTCACTTCACCCAGGCCCTTACCCTGACTTGGGAACAAGCCAGCATGTCTAGGACTGGGCAAAAGTGGACAACTTGTGTTCCCCCAGACACTGGGGAGACTCTTCCTCATCAAACTGGAACTGAGGCCAAGCCCACAGAGCTTTGGAGACAGACTGCCAGCGATTTCCATCAGGTCACTCAACCATTCTGAATTCTGGTCTCCTCACTGTAAAACAAGGGCTTGGGCAAGATGATCTATTGTTTTCCTCCTATCATCAGCATCTTTCAGTGAATGAGTAAGCCGGACTTTGAAGGGGGAAGATGTCCCAAAGGACAGCCTGAAGATGGAGGAGTGGGTGGGCAAGAAGGTGGAGACAGACTCTATCCATTTATTAAGCAAAGCAGGGGCTGAAAACAGGTCCCCAGCAGATTGCGTGCATCTGAACCTACTGGCAGGATCTGGGGAGTTGTCTTCTCCCTGGAGGCACTGCCCAGGCCCAGTTTTCTTCAGAGGGAGAAGAGACTCAGAACAGTCTACACTTTGGCCTCACCTCTTAAAGGGTAGAGAGAGCTTGGCATCTGGGAGAAGGGATCATCTAACTCTGGAGGCATCTGCAGTGATCCCAGGGAGGGAAATGGAGTTTGTGAGAAAGATTCAAGGGACCCTGAAAAGCTGGAAAAGGGATGGGGAGGAGAGAACTGGACCCGAAGTTGTCTAATGGCTCATAGACCTGGAGAGGTTCAGAAGTAGAATATGCCTGACGTATTATCTGCTGCAGTCCTATCACTTTACCAGTGAGGAAACTGAGGCCTGGAGAGAGAGTAACTTGCCCAAGACCTCCTCACGTGTTCCAGCCAGTCTTGCAAATCTCAGCCTGGTTCCTTTCTGAGCTACAGCCGTCTCCCTCATCACCAAGAACAAAACCGACTGGATGTGTGTCCTATTACCTAAGGGCTCTGCTCTGGGCTTTCTGTTGCTCCAGAAAGTGAACTGAGTGGTGAGTCTTTATTAAAACAGGAGTCTGATATGTGATCCTACTAGAATATCAGCCCCAAAGACAGATGTTATCTGCTTTGTTTCCCACTGTGTCCCCAGCACTTAGAACAGTGTCTGACTGTGAACACGCTTACAAAATAGATGACTAATAAGAACCTACTGTCTAGCACAGGGGACTCTGCTCAACACTTTGTGATGGCCTATATGGGAAAAGAATCTAAAAGAGTGGATATATATATACGTATATATGATTCACTTTGTGTATACTTGAAACTAACACAGTATTGTAAATAACTATACTCCGAGAAAATTTTTAAAAAGAACAGTGTCTGGCATGTTATAGGAACTATCTTAACAATCCCACTCTGAAATTACAGTCTACTGGGGATGATATTCTAGGTACAAAGAGCCCCAAATGGTGGACTTTTCGAGCTTTGGTTGGGGGGAGCTATATGAGATTTTATTTTTTCCCTGAACACCTGCCCCATTGGCCCCTGGGGAGACAGTTTTATCCTTCTTCAGTCCCCTCTCCCTCAATATCCCCATCTTAGGATTTCTCCCGTTGGAGCTGCTCTATCACAGAGTCTCTCCCCTCTGTTTCACTTCCTTCTTCAAAACCTCTTGTGGAACTTCATGCAGGAGATTAGGAGGATAGCACATAGGACCCTCCCTCCCTCTTGGCCCCAGCCTGGAAGACGTCAGTTCCAAGCTCCAAGCCTACATTCTCAAACTCTCACTAGGCCTCTCCTCCTGGATGGTTGTTGTAGGTGGAATTGTGTTCCCTAAAAAGATACACTGGGGATACCCATGAATGTGATCTTATTCAGAAATAAGGTCTCTGCAGATGTGAACAATGCTAGTCCCTAAATCCAGTAACTGGCATCCTTACAGAGGGAAATTTGGACACAGACACAGAGAGAATGCCATATGGGGACCTAGTAGCTATGCCTGGCCACCTGGTTTGATGGCAGATGAGTCCACATTTGTAGGGGCAAAGGACGCAGAGAATTTCCCATAAGGCATGTGGGAGCCAACTGGGATTAGTCTGTAGTCTTTCCAAAGGAATGGACCAGCAGATGCCCAGAGACTGACGGCAGATGAAATGGCAGCTGGAGAGTGCCACATGCACCTCAGGAAACAATGACAGGTGAGAAAGCCCAGCAGTGAGCTAGAGGAGGGGCGTGTCTTTAAAGAACCTATGAAGGTCCCCTTGTGAGGAGGAGGCAGCTGAGGCCTGGAAGACCTCCACTAGAGTATAAGACAGTACCAGGCAAGCAACACCTTTCCTGCTCCCCTCATCCCCAGACTTTGGGGGGCAGAGTGGCCTGGTGATTGGGGGAAGGAAGTGGGGCTCTCATGGGGAAAGAGACCAGAAGCAAGTGAAACACAGCCATCCCCTTCTCACAGCAGGGGGTTGGCCACCTTGGGTGGGCAGCTATGAAGAGCCTTCCAGTTTGTATGAATGTGCCTCTCTGGAAAGACGTAAACTGGACTTTAAAAAGACTTTATCATGGAAAAATTTAATTTTTCTCCACTTTATCAAGTGGAGAAAATTCTGTAATGGTCTCTGCAATGGTCCATTGCTCAGCTTCAGCTGTTCTCAGCACATGGCCAGTTTTGTTTCATCTGCACTCCCACCCCCTTTTTTCCCCCTTAATGGACTGGACGTTTTAATTACCAAACGAGACACTTATTGTTTCATAAGCAAAATGAGAACTTTTCACTTGCAGTTGTTTCTGCAAGGAGATCAAATGAGTCAGTCCACAGGAAATCAGTCCTGAATATTCATTGGAAGGATTGAGGCTGAAGCTAAAGCTCCAGTACTTTGGCCAGCTGATGCAAAGAACTGACTCATTGGACAAGACCCTGATGCTGGGAAAGATTGAAGGCAGGAAGAGAAGGGAATGACAGAGGATGAGATGGTTGGATGGTATCAATGACTCGATGGACATGAGTTTGAGCAAGCTCCAGGAGATGGTGATGGACAGGGAAGCCTGGCGTGCTGCAGTTCATGGGGTTACAAAGAGTTGGACATGACTGAGCGACTGAAATGAACTGAAGACTTGTTTTGGTACTGTTTAGGCTCGTGATTCGGAGAAGGCAATGGCAACTCACTCCAGTACTCTTGCCTGGGAAGTCTCATGGACAGAGGAGTCTGGTAGGCTGCAGTCCATGGATCGCAAAGAGTAGGACACAATGTTGAAATGAACTGAAGACTTGTTTTGGTACTGTTTAGGCTCGTGATTCGGAGAAGGCAATGGCAACTCACTCCAGTACTCTTGCCTGGGAAGTCTCATGGACAGAGGAGTCTGGTAGGCTGCAGTCCATGGATCGCAAAGAGTAGGACACAATGGAGGGACTTCACTTTCACTTTTCACTTTCGTGCACTGGAGAAGGAAATGGCAACCCACTCCAGTGTTCTTGCCTGGAGAATCCCAGGGAGTGGGGAGCCTGGTGGGCTGCCATCTATGGGGTCGCACAGAGTCAGACACGACTGACGCGATTTAGCAGCAGCAGCAGCAGCAGTCTTGTGATTGACATCTCCCCTGTCTGTGCTGTAATTATTGCAAGGTCATGATCCCTGTCCTTCTGACCTCCGGTAAGATACTGAACCATGGAGGACTTCTGGGAATGGTCACTGGGTGGATGGGAGATGGTGATGATGGCAATGAGGATTATCAGGATCAGAAAGTAAGTGGATGGTAGGACTTCCATGGTGGTCCATTGCCAAGACTCTGAGCTCCCAATGCAGGGGCCCTGGGTTCCATCCCTGGTCAGGGAACTAGATTCCACATGCCCCAACTAAAAGATTCCACACGTCCCAACTCAAAGATTCCACACGTTGCAACTAAAAGAACATGATTGCTGCAACTAAGACCCAGTACAGCCAAGTAAATAAAATAAATATTAGAGAAAAGAAAGTAGACAGCATGCATGTGGTTGGAGTCTGGATGACATGCAGTTGACATGCAGTGGCATGTGGTGGTATGTGGGTGGAATGTATGACATGCGTGTTACGTGTGGTTGGCCTGTGCGTGGTACCTAGGTGGGAAATTGGGTGATGTGCGGTTGGCACGTAGCCGAGGAGTGAGCTGTGGGTGTTGGCTGGTTCACTCTGGGCTCAGAGCATGTAATGATTTATCTGATTCACCCTCCCTTGTGCCTCCCCTCCGGGCGGCTGACTGCATCTCATACATACCAAGGTTCTTATCACATCAAGAATTCATAATCATCCCAAAATATTCAATAGGGATATGAAATATTTACACACAAGGCACCAGACGATGAAATGAATTGAGCCCATCCCCAGACCCCAGCAGAAACCTCTCTCCTGCAGGGACAGCAAAGGGGATGAGAAGTGGGGGTGTCTCCATGGGTCCAATCCCGCCTCCCAGAGCTCTGGGTCCCCCAGGGCACATACTATGAGTCCTTGTTTGATGGGGGAGGAGCAGATCTCCAGACTCTTCCTTGCTATCTGTTTAGACACCCCTCCCCCACTCTCCCTAGGAAGGCAAGGGCCTTGTCCTATATCTACGAGCCCAAATCTTGAAAATGGAAACAATCACAGAATTCATTCATTCTTCTCTCCACCAGATGCAGCAGGAAACCTTACTTATCTGTTTGCTTAACTCCACCAACAGGGAGCTCATTACCCTTATTTAATAACATGTGGTTAGAAAGCTCTTGTATTGAAATGCCTGCCAATTCCACTCGCCAGCTCTCTTCAGCCTAATGACCCTTCAGCTCCCTCTGAAGGTCACCTCGTTCATCCCCTTGCAGTCTGGATCCTCAGTGTCTTGAGGCCCCCAGCCCAGCCACCCACCCGGGGATACCCCGGAGCACAGATGGGCCCCTGAACAGCCATAATGGCCTCGTCTGTTTAATTAGCATGCGATTAGCCTAATGCATATTTTAACATCACATCAGAACTGCTCATCAATCACCTGCATCTGGAGGCAGACAGACAGACAGTCAACCTGCAGAGCCAGGAGGAAGAAGGTCTTCTCAGTGAATTTTCAGGGACACAGCATCCCCAGAGGGTTACAGGGCAGCCCGGAGGGCTGTGTCACGTTAAAAGGCTCAAAGTCCTTCTCTCCAGCTTCCAGGGCAGGAAGAGGACGCCCAGGCCTCAGTTTCCCCAGTTGCAGATCTACCCTCGCCTGGCCAGCAGAATCAACTGTGGCTTCCTGCTCATAATGTTGAGTCCTCCAGGACACTGTCTCCCCCATCAGGCTGGAAATCCTTGAGGATGAGAACTGTGTCTTCTCTCTTCTTGCCTGTCTTCTCACTCCATCTGGAATTCCCAGATAAGAACTAGGATCCGGAACAGAAAGAGCCCAGGACTGGGACTCACTGAACACACGTGTTGTATTGCCCAAGCCGTGTCTTCTGTCACAATCTGTCTCTGGCAGAGTCTGTTTTCATCATGGTGGAGATGAGAGAACAGAGGCTTGCAAGGCAGATCAGTGTTACCTTTCAGCCCTGCCAGAGGCTAGCTGGGTGACCTCAGGAAAATGTCTTAACCTCTCCGAGCCTCTGTTTCCTCAAATGCAAATGAACTGTAATAATACCTACCTTATAGTGTTGGTGGGAGAATTAAATGAGTAAACACAGAGCTGGCTAACACACAATGCCTTCTTCCCTCCCCCCCTCCCTCTGTCCCTCTTCCATCTCAAACTGAATTCACAGCTCCCTCTGTGGACTGATGACTTTGCTGGTGGCGAAGTGATACAGCAGATCCCTGGGGGACAAAAGAAGCTTTAATGTCAGTGCTGGGTGGAGCCCTGAGTGTGGACAGCGGCAGTTTGTGCTGAGCGGAGTGTAGCCCTGGGTGTATGAGGCAGGGCATTCCTGATTGACACATCTTCCGTGAGGATAAACCGGAATATGACACTGTTACTGTCAGACCCTGAGCAGCAGAACACGGAGGAGCCTAAATATTTCATGGTCGAATTCATCAATAATGGAGACAGAGACTAAATTACATAACTGTCACCTTTCTGTTAAATAATATTTTCTGCGGGGGCCTGGGAGGGGCAGTGGAGGCCTTTATTATAAGTCATGAATGATTTAGGCCAGGAAATAAAAGGGATCAGGAAGAGAGGAAGGGAGAGGGATTTTCTAGGATCACCCAACTCACCATCGCGGATGGCTGGAGGGAATTGAAAAGTGTGAGGGTTTGCGGGGAGAGGGTGCCGTGAGGGTTTGCGGGGAGAGGGTGCTTGACGTACATGTGGGAAGGCTTTGCTGGCTGAGGCATGACTTCCACAGCAGGACAGGGTGATGAGCATGCTAACCCCAGGCTCACTGTCAAATTGTTCCTCTTATATGGAGAAGGACAGACAGAAGCTCAGACAGCAAGAAATCAGAAATTTGGAGCTATGCGTCCCCATCAAATAGAGAGGTGCCCAGAGTGCAGGAGCCTGTCTCTCCCATCAGACCAAGGGCTTCCTGAGTGCAGCAACTGTGTCTCCCCATGAAACTGCGGGCTCCGAAGGCCAGGGCCTATGCCTTCCTCATCAGGGAAGTCCCCAGGGCAAGCACACTCCCTGTCCAACCGGCAGCGCTGTGCGGCTCCAACAGGCACCCCAATGGCATGCGCGCTGTGCGACGTCTGCCCTGATTTCAGAGCAGCAGTTCCTGGGGGCAGGCCTCTGTGCCCCCCAATCGGAGTGGGTCTCTGTAGGCAGGAACTATGTGTCTTCCATCGGCCTGGAGTCTCCCTGAGGTCTCGGCCTCTGCCTTTCCAGTGGACTTGGGAGCCCTTGAGGACAGAGGCTGTGTCTCTCCTCTCAGACTGGATGCTTCCTGAGGGGGGCGCCTGACTTCTTTTCCCACACCTTTCTTTGTTCGGTGGAGGAGGGAAGGCCTGAGTCCCAGCCGCCTCCGGGTGTCCTGGGGCCTCGGTAGCAGCAGGAGGGCCCTCTCCTCTCCTCCCTCCCCTCCTGGGGAGGGAGCCCCAGTGGGCATGTGTGCAAACTCACCCTGCACCGTCAGCCCCGCCGTGGGAAGGGCGAGGGCTGGGAGCGCGGTGCCCGCTAAGTGTATAATTACACACTACTTGCGGTAATTTTCCTCTTCCTCAAGAAGCGCACGTTGGCCCTGATTTTCCTATCTGCAGATTGTAAGCTCGTAATTAGCAGCAAATTACCCACACAAGTGACAAATTTTTGTGCTTTCAAGTAAACAGACAAAATACCCACGGTTCATAAATTGCCTCTCGGTGCAACAGGCACCTGGCTCCCGGGATGCCCAGCCTGCCCACACGTGGTGGGGAAAGGGGGCCGAGAACGGCATGGGGCGGAGGCTGCAGTCACTGGATGAAGGATGGACTGACTGGCTCGCCTTCAGAGTCAATCCTCCCTGCTCCCTGGCTGGCCCCACCAGCTCGGAATCCTTCCTCTGGGGTAGGTTCGCGATGCCTGACACAGATGTGGACCACTAGGGCGGCATTACTGGACGAGGACTAGGTTCTCAAACCCTCATCTGTCATCCAGGTGCTCATTATAACCAGTCTTGTGTCTTTTCTCAGCCAGTATCCCCTCTTTGGGTACCACACGCAGCAGGGTGCCACTTTTTACTTGCCTTTTTTCATTTTTCGGTTGCACCTTGTAGCATGTGGAATCCTTGTTCACCGACCAGGGATTGAATCTGTGCCCTCTGCATTGGAAGCATGGAGTCCTAACCATTGGACCGCCAGAGAAGTCCCTCTTACTTATTTGCCTTTAAACAGGAGTTCTTAACCTTTTCTGGGCTATGGATCCTTGGGAGACAGGGCATTTAGGAGGTAATTAAGGTTGCATATGGGCTTCCCTAGTGGCTTAGATGGTAAAGCATCTGTCTGCAATGCAGGAGACCTGGGTTCGATCCCTGGGTTGGGAAGATCCTCTGGAGAAGGAAATGACAGCCCACTCCAGTATTCTTGCCTGGAAAATCCCATGGATTGCGGAGCCTGGTAGGCTACCGTCCATGGGGTCACAAAGAGTCGGACACGACTGAGCGACTTCACTTTCTTTAAGGTTGAATGAGGTCTGGGACTTCCCTGGTGGTCCAGTGGCTAAGACTCTGAGCTCCCAATACAGGGAGCCTGGGTTTGATCCCTGGTCAGGGAACTAGATCCCACTATGCCTCAACTAAATATCCTGCATCAAAGCAGCTAAAAGATGCCACATGCTGCAGTTAAGACCCAGGCAAATAAATAAACAGATACATTATTTTAAAGCTTACATGAGGTCATAAGGGTGGGGCCCTAATCTGATGGAACTGGTGTCCTAATAAGCAGGGGAAGAGACACCAGGTCTCTCTCTCTCTTTTTCCCTCTTTCTCCAAGTGCACAGAGGGAAAGCCGTGGGAGGCTACACTGAGAAGGCTGCTGTCTGCAAGCCAGGAAGAGAGGCCTCCTAACCAGAAACCAGCCCAGCTGATACCTTGATCCTAGACTTCAGCCTCCAGAATTGTGAGAAAATAAATTTCTGGTGTTTTAACCACCCGGTCTATGGAATTCTCCTAGGCAACCTGAGCAGATTAACACACCAGGTAACTCCTCTGGGCCAATTTCCTCATGGATAAGATGGGGGTAACCAGGGAGCCTCCTACACAGGATCGTAGGGGTTACATAAGATCAGGTATGAAATGCGTGTCAGTGTCCCTCACATTGCAAGTGCTGGATGGCTGTGCTCTAATATTTTAGGATTTCAGTGAATTACTCTCTTTGCCCTTCCTCTTCATGTTCATTCATGGCCTTTCCCATCACGTTCCCAGATTTGATGAATGGTCATTTAATAAAATTTGATTTCCTGTGCTCTCCAGTATTTTTTTTTTTTTAATTTGACTGTGCCAGGTCTTAGCAGCACCACACAGGATCTTCACTGTGGCATTGGGGATTTAGTTCCCTGACCAGGGATCAAACCTGGGCCCTCAGTAGTGAGAAAGTAGAGTCTTAACCACTGGACCACCAGGAAGTCCCTCTCCAATACTCTTGAACTCCCCACTACCAACCCCAAACCGCAATGCCACTGGAGAAGGAAATGGCAACCCACTCCAGTATTCTTGCCTGGAGAATCCCATGGACAGAGGAGCTTGGTGGGCTACAGTCCACGGGTTGCAAAACCCTCCTGCAAAGGAGATGCCTCACTGTGGAGGCAAATAGGATCTGAAGTTACATACTCTTATCACCCTCTCTGATCTCAGGGTCTTCACCTTTAAAGTGGGGTTAATAACACTTACTTCATCATACTGAAAAAAGGTAATATGTGTAAGATGCTTGGCCCGAGCATCTATTACCCGTGGCCACAAGGTAACAATAGCTGTCATCAGTATTATTGTCGCTTGTTATCTGTTACTGTGGTGGCTCCCAGTGAAACACACCTCCAGGAATCATGGCCTATGTACTCCCCTCCCACGTTGATTCTGGGCTGGCCAGAGATGTGCTTTAATCAATAGAATATGGTAGAACTGATTTGGGTCAATTCCGGGCCTAAACCTTAAGAAGGCCTGACAGCCCTGATGTGCTGAAGCTGGCTCATACCTGCTTGAAAGTTAAGTCGCTCAGTCGTGTCCGACTCTTTGCGACCGCATGGACTATAGCCCACCAGGCTCCTCTGTCCGTGGGCTTTTCCAGGCAAGAGTACTGGAGTGGGTTGCCGTTTCCTTCTCCAGGAGATCTTCCCAACCCAGGGATCGAACCCAGGTCTCCCGCATTGCAGGCAGACGCAAGGGCTTATTGTTAAATTTTCAGGAATTTTATGAACTAATTGACATCAAGTTGATAGCCTGAAATTAATCTTGATGGAAATATTTGCCCTATAGAAATTGGCAAATCCTATATACAAATTAGGGGCCTTCCTTCTTTTCTTCTTTCCGCTCCCCCTCTTCCTCCCTCCTTCCCCCTCCTCCTTTCCGCCCTCTCTCCATCCTTCTTGCCCCCTCCCTCCACTTCCTTGTCTCCTTTTTCCTTTTCCTCCTGCAGGGCCGATTGCCGGCACCCAACGACTTGACAGCTTCCACTTTTGAACTTTCGTGAACCTAAACCATCACGTGGGAAGTTCAGCCAGTAGATAAAGAATCCGCCTGCAATGCAGGAGACGCATTGGGAAGAGATGCATTCTCTGTGTTGGGAAGATTCCCTGGAGGATGAAATGGCAACCCACTCCAGTATTCTTGCCTGAAAAATCCCTTGGACAGAGGAGCCTGGTGGGCTACAGTCCATAAGGGTCGCAAAGAGTCGAGCTCTACTGAGTGATTAAGCACGCACACCTTTTAGGAAAGACCATCACTTGGAAAAGTCCCACAGGGAGAGAGAGCCCCTGGGATTACATTGAGGAAAACCAAGGAACTCGGATAAATGACCTGGTAGAGCCTCTCCAAGCATGCCGCAGCCTTCTGAGCCCTGTTCAACCCGTGAGTGAAGAGGCCATGGACAGTCCAGCCCCAGGAGACACCATCACATGGGTCAGAGATGAGCTGTCCTGATGTAACCTGTCTGAATTCCTGACCCACAGAGCTGTGAACATTTGAAAGATGTGCGGTGTTAAAACATTAAATCTCAGGACTTCAGGATGCATCAATAGATAGAAGCGCTGTCCACCCTGAGGCAAAGGGCCAGACACTCTCTTCATTGTGTGCCTTTCATCCCCTTCTGCATTTCCTGGATTCCAGGAAGCGCAAAGGAGAGGTGCCCAGTTTGCCACACCAAATAAGGGAAGCCTTACTGGCCCCTGAACCACCCTGATCTTCCAGGGATCCTAGGGGGGCATCCTGACTCACACCCCTCCCCCACCCCATATAAAGAGAAGTCAGGGGAGGGACTCTGCTGTGCCATCTGATGTGGAGCTGAAATAGGAATGGGGCCCTGCCCTCCCCTCCCCTGTTGACATTTAAAAAGGACAAAATCAGGAGGAAGGTAAATGTTACTTTTCTCTTCTCCTGAGGACCAGGGAAGAGAGAGGCTGACCCAGGGTATGCATTGCTTCAAGCTTGGTGAGGGCGCTGGAGTGCTGGGTGTGAGGTCACTGCAGGCTGAGGGGGTGCACTGCTGGTGGACTTGACATCCTACCCTGGAGGTTACTCAGGACTGGTGTGGGGTTCAACTGCCCTCTCAGTCTTGCTCCAGCACCCCTGCGGCTGGGTAAATCCAGTGATCCCATCCAGGGGTGAGTCCACTGGTCTGCAGTATTCCCAAATTCCTGACAGCTACTAATTTGGTGGATTTGGAATTGGAATCCTGAGAATCCCTGGAAATTCCTGAAATCATGCTGTATTTTCTACTTTCTATACTATATTTGTGTGTTTTTTAAAAGTGAATGACCATAAATAATAAATGATGAATCATTTTTCTGTAATGGGGTTATGTTAAAAGTTTCAGAGGTCTTTTATTAAAAACAGAAAAACAAAAAACAACGTTGAACTTCCCTGGTGGTCCAGTGGTTAAGACTCTACACTCCCCATACAGAGAGAAGTCAGACAGAGAAATAGAAATATCATATGGTCCCTTATATGTGTGATCTAAAAAGAAATGACGCGGGTGAACTCACAAAACAGAAAGAGACTCACAGACTTAGAAAGCAAAGCTATGGTTGCCAGGGGAAAGGGATAGTTAGGGAGTCTGGGATGGTCATGCACACACTGCTATATTTAAAATGGATAAGCAACAAGGACCTACTGTATAGTACATGGAACTCTGTTCAATGTTATGCAGCAGCCTGGATGGGAAGGGAGTCTAGTGGAGAATGGATACAGGTATAGGTATGGTTGAGTCCCCTTGCTGTTCACCTGAAACTATTGCAACATTGTTAATCGGCTATATCCCAATACAAAATTAAAACTTAAAAAAAAAAGACTCCACACTCCCACTGCAGGGGGCTCAGGTTTGATCCCTGGTCACAAGACCCTGCATGCCATGTGGCACAGCCAAAAATATAAAATAAACACATGGTTCATTGTTACTGTAACACTGTTACTGCACACCTTCTTTTATTGTGCTTTGCTTTTTTGGTTTGTCCTGTTCACAAATACTGACTTTTTGTTTTTTTTCTACAAATTGAAGGAAGATCTGTGGCAAGCTTGTGTCGAGCAAGTCTATCAGTGATATTTTTACAACAGCATTTGCTCACTTTGTTTCTGTTTGTCACATTTTGGCAAATACTTGCAGTATTTCAAGTTTTTTCATCATTGTTATACTTGTTATGGGGATCTGTGATCAGTGATCTTTTGATGTTACTACTATGACTTGATGAAGGCTCAGAAGATGTTGGCATTTTTTAGCAATAAAGTATTTTAACTTAAGGTATATACATTGTTTTTAGACGTTTAATATTTATTGCACATTTAATAGACTATGGCACAGTAAGAACATTACTTTCATATACACTGGGGAAACCAAATAATTTGTGACTTGCTTTATTGCAATATTTGCTTAATTGTGGTGATTTGGAACCAAACCTGTAATATCTCCAAGGTATTCCCATACTCTGAATCAACATATTTTGACAAGACTATGTATTTCAATAACATGTAAATTTGCTGCCTCCTAATGTAGATACTTGAAAGAGAAAGCATTAAAATAAAGGAGCATTAACACAAAATTAATGACTAAATTCATTAAAAATGGAAAGATACAGGTATTTAACATTTAAAAAAATTTATGGGACTTCCCTGGCGGTCCAGTGGTTGAAACTTCACCCTCCAATGCAGGGGGTATGGGTTCGATCCCTGGTCGGGGAGCTAAGATCCCACATGCCTCGTGGCCAAAAAACCAAAACATAAAACAGAAACAATACTGTAACAAATTTAATACTCTTTACAAATGAATAAATAAAAATAAAAAAATTTAAACCCACAAGGCACCACTTGACCTGATCTTCGTTTTGTAACAAAAATTCCAGACATAGGAAAAAATAGAAACTTCTGTGTTGACATTGTTGGAATTGTCAAGCAAATGTCCAAAATTGCCTTCAATTTGATGGTTAGGACTCACATTGCTTCATCTAAGCTCATTTTTTGTTTAACAACAAAAATGCTTTGTCTGCTTTCTCTGATTTTCTTTTTGCTGCTAAAATTGATATTGCCTTTGCTCATACAGATTTTAGATCAGGTTCTGATTTGGGGTCTGGAAATTCTGCAACATTCTTATTTTCTTTTCTTTGCATTTCTCCCACAGCGAATATTCAAGCACTGGAAAATGTCAGTGATGGTGACTGGGTAGTACTTGAAGAATGTAACATTCAGATGCCAGCAAAGTTAACAGGACTACACATACCAAATTGCCAATTTAAGGGCTTATTTTGCTTCCAAAGCTTATTTCTTGGAATATCACTCAGAGGATTTGTATAAGATATACTATGCATATAAACTTATTAATATTTATTTTACTGTAAGAATGACTCACCATTGGCAGCAGACAGGGCTCCCAACATACACTGATATAATAGCCACAGCTACAAGCAAGACTGACAGTTTAGACAGTAAAATTCCTACCTATGAGTGCTTGACCCAGTTCCCAGAGACACTGACCTTAACCTTCAACTCCACATATCAGGGTTTTCAGCTTTTGCTTTCAGCTTGACATCTTCAGTTGATCCCTTCAAAGCAGTCACATCTCTATGTTGATTATGAAGCTTTAACTCTCACAACTTTCTCCCATTTTTCAGTTTTCTTGACTGACTTTTCTTGAGACTTGGAATTTGAGAAAGAGAATTTCTAGCAATGCAGGGAAGACACTGTTGCACTGTAACACTAGGTCTACAGCATGGCTTGAGGGACGTGGGCTTTATCCAAGGAGCATGAACTCTTGACATGCCTGCCTTTGGATGGGATTTTGTTGCCCAAAAGTTCATTAAAGAGACAGCTGGACTCTCAGTAGAAAGAACTCCCCACCTCGCTGGCTCCCCAGTTCTCTGCCTTCCCTGCTGAACTCTTCTTACAAGGCAAGTTCCCCCCAGAGACCTGTTTTTAGCTCTTGTCTTCACCTTCATGCTCATTTGGGGCACCCCCATCTATGATATTGGTTTCAATGCACTGATGAAACCCAGATTCATGTCTCTAACTCAGACCTCTCACTCTTTTACCTAAAGATGTTTGTAAGATTTTTGCTTCCTAGCCTCATGTCTCCAGACTTCGCTACTTCATGTGTTTATTTTTGGCTGTTCTGGGTNCAATGCACTGATGAAACCCAGATTCATGTCTCTAACTCAGACCTCTCACTCTTTTACCTAAAGATGTTTGTAAGATTTTTGCTTCCTAGCCTCATGTCTCCAGACTTCGCTACTTCATGTATTTATTTTTGGCTGTTCTGGGTCTTCATTGCTTTGCCCCGGCTTTCTCTAGATATGGTGAGTGGGGACTACTCTTCTTACGGTGCGCGGACTTCTCACTGCGGTGGCTTCTCTTGTTGCGGAGCACGACCTCTAGAATGTGGAGGCTTCAGTAGTTGCGGCTCTGGGGCCCAAGAGTGCATGAGCTGTGTAGTTGTGGGCACAGGCTTAGCTGACCTGTGGCATGTGAAATCTTCCCAGACCAGGGATCCAGCCCAAGTCCCCTGCATTGACAGGTGGATTCCTATCCACTGGACCATGAGGGAAGTCCCAGACTTTGCTACTTTAGAAGCAATAGGAGTATTTCTAGCAGGGGACAAAATGGTTTCATTGAACTGGAAGGTGGGTTTTTCATCAGTCCCTTTTGGTTTCTCATGCTAAAAGGGGGATTATCATGTTGACTGAGGTGCTTGACCTTAAAAACCACTGGGGAAAAATGGGCAAGGAGGTATATGGGTTATTTCCTAGTAATTCTGGGTCAAGTGGTAAAAGTTAATGGAAGACCATAGTGACCCCAAACAGGCAACACCATCAAAAGCTCAGCCTTCTTCAGATGAAAAATTAAGACTGTTCCACTACATAAATGACCCTGACCAACTGAGGTGTTTGTGAAGGGCAAAAGGGACATGGGATGAAATGGTAAATACCAACTCTGGTCATGTGATTAGATGCAGAAGCAAGAACTATAGTTTTACCCATATTGCACCCCTTTATGATGAATATATCGATTTATTTTAATAACATTTCTTTTTTAAACTCCTATCCCCATTCCTTATTATTTGTACATAGGGATTTTTTGATAGTTATATTTGCAATTTGTGCAATGGGTTATAGAATATCAACATGGGATAATGATGGAATTAGAAACAGAATGGACATCCCAGATATCCAGATATAATTACTGATATGAATTTGGACTGAACCCTGTTGGACAAAAGGGTAAGTTATCATTAGTGAGGAATAATGACACTGTTATCTAGAAGCAGGTTTTAATGGTAGTCCTGGTCGTGGGTGAGTTTAAGAATGGAAGAAGAGTATATGTTGACCTCATGCAGCCAAGAGGTGGATTGTTGTAGACATTTTTTATTCTTCTGAGCTGCCTTTAAACTTTCTTTCTTTATTTGGGACTTCATATCTTATATGTCTGCCTTTTTCTTAGTAGGAACCAGAGCTCATTTTCCCAGGATGCCTTGCATCCTGTATAGACAATAGTTAACCATTTATTGAGAACTTGGGTTGTACCAGGCCCTGTGCTAAACACTTTTCCTTCTATATTTCAGTTCCCACAACTACTTTACATGGAAGGTTAACCTAATACTGGAGACAAGAAAGCTGAGAGTCAGAGAAGTTAAGTAACTTGTCCAAAATCACACAGCTAAGAAATGGTGGAGCTGAAATTAATCAGTAAGTGGTGGGCCTGGGGCCATCTGACCACAGTGACAATGCTAATTTTAACTATCTGCTCAAGGTGATATCTATGTTTGTTGAACACATATATATGGTCATTATAATTTCAAGTATTAAAGGTATTACTTGAGAAGCATGGAGGAGAACTTAGTGGAGATCCAGGAAGACTACAGGGAAGAGATGTTGCCTGAGTCACTAGGGATGTGGGGAACTTGTTAGACAAAGGAGGATGGGCAGGACACTCCAGAGGAATGAACTGGCATGACCGGGCAGGCCATGCTGCAGTATGTGGGGGGAACGGAGGGCGGGAAGTTAGACCCTGTCCCTCAGAGAGCTGTGAGCTAAGCTGAAGGAGTCAGCACTTGATCCTGGAGTCTATGGTGAGTCACAGAGGGATTTTAAGTGGATTTGCAATTCGAAAATCTCTGGCAGAGCAGGATGATGGTTTGCAGGGTGCGTAGGCTGGAAGCAGGGAAGCCTTTGGCATAAACCGGGTGAGAAGTGAGCCGGCTCAAACTGCAAAAGCAGTGGTGATGGTGATGGGAGGAGGAAGTGGATGCGGGGGATGGATAGAAAGATGTGGAGGAGGCAGAAGTTGAAGGACTTGAATGTGGATTTAAAGAGGGAAGGAGGCCCGAGGGTTTGGTCCCAGGGGTCTGTCTGGGTGATGTGGAAATGGAGAGCCATTGGCTGAGAGAAGAAATGCAGGAGGAAGAATGAGGTTGTCAGAGTTAAGCAGAGAGGTGGGCAGTCTCAGGGCGCCTGAGGCTGAAGATGCAGCTAGTAACAGCTAACGATTACTAATCACATGTAGCACACTGGGCCCGGGGCTAACAGCCAACGTCACAGGGACATTCAGAGATTATGTGAGTTAACACATGGCAGAGGTTCAGAACAGCGCCTCTCGCAAAGTAAGCGTTCTGGAAGGAACTGCTATTATTATTACTATTACCAGCCTTGTTTTACGGACAGGGGGGTTGGGACTTAAAGTGGGTAAGGACAACCTTACTTGTCCAAGGTCCACAGGCAAGAAGCTGCAATCTGACCCCTGTCTGTGGAGGAGGGGCCTAGGTGAAGTCCCACAGCAGTGGGGTTGGGGGGGGTGGGCCCAAGAGCCCAAGGGACACTGACAAATCTGTCCCCAAAGTTCCTTTGCCAATTGCGTCCTCTGGGGGCGCCTCTGGTGCCCATGCTTTAATGCTCAGACTGCTCACCCTGGGAATGTTTTTCAACAATATATTCCCAACATATCCCTGAGTCTTACCCAAGAATCTCTGCTTCAGTGATTGTAGAGGAGTCAAGGTTCCTGGGCCGACCTTGAGAGGACCTAGAGCTCACTGTGAATTCCTTCAGCACAGGAACGATGCTGAGGGTCCTCCACTGAAAGATGTGGGTAAATGTGGAACCTCCTCAAGGACTGTGGTGAAAGATGAGATAATGTAGTACATGTGCTCCAGTAAGTTTAGTTATTATTGACTACCATTGTTATTGTCATTGGTGCTCATTTTCTAAAATAATTTTATTTATGTATTTGTTTTTGGTTGTGCTGGGTCTTCATGCTGTGAGGGCTTTTCTCCAGTTGCGGCAAATGGGGGCCACTCTCCAGTTGCAGTGCACAGGCCTCTCTCGTTGTGGAGCATGGGCTCTAGGCGCACCGGCTCAGTAGTTGTGGCTCCCGGGCTCCAGAGCACAAGCTCAATAGTTGCGGCACACGGGCTTTGTTGCTCCTCAGCATGTGGGATCTTCCCTGATCAGGGATTGAGCCTGTGTCTCCTGCATTGGCAGGCAGACTCTTTACCACTAAACCATGAGGGAAGCCCCTGGTGCTCATTTTTCCGTCTCCAGGGGGTAGCACAGCATCTAGAACTCAGCGAGCTCCTGTGGGATAAACGCCTGAATGAGAACACCTCGGGGCTCTTTCGACCTTCTCTGCACAAATCACTTGGAGCCTCAGTTTTCCTCGCCTGCAGACGGGAGACACTCATCCCGACCTCCCAGGGTTCCTGCGATGAAATGAGAGAACATGAATCTGTGTTTTGAGGACTGTGGAGTGTTCTACAAACGCGGTGCACAGTCAAGCTCTGCCTCCCTCCCAGAACACAGTTGGCAGCAGACCAGGGACGATGAGTGGGAGGCTGCCTCGGACTGGTGGGAAGTTCAGTTCCTTGTCAGAAAAGTGGGGCGAGGTCAGCAGGGTGGCCAGGAGTTCGTGGGCCAGGTGTGGGCCGCCAATGGCTCTCCGGGTCCAGGGGGGATTGTTAAGGCTAATGGACTGCAGCCTCCTCCGTGCCTGTCTAATGGTTTGGTATCAACAAATAAAGTATACACAGCACACAGTATATTCAGTGTCCTGAATGTATACTTACTTCTGTACGTATGTGTGTGTATATACCTGGGGGAGGCTCAGCTATCTCCCAGAGTAAGGAGGTGGCAAATGTTAAATCTTTGAGAAGCTTCCTCTTACAAGCAATGCAGATAGCTGGAGTACTGGGAACACTTGGCTTTGTTTGTGTATCCAGCCTGATGTCTATAAGTCAACCTTGTGCACATGTGTCTGTCTGATGGGGCCAATGGCAACAGTGAGGCCAGCCTACGGGTTACAGACCACAGCGAACACTGGTGGTAACGTGGTGGTGTTGAGTGGGCTGCTGGGGCCTCTTGGCTGCCGCTTCCACACACTGTACACCTTTTTTCCTGTAGATCAGACCCTCCCTTAAGAAGGACTGGAGGTGGAAGGAGGAGGGGTGTCTTCATCCCTCAGTACCCAGTGTTCAACCAGCAGCCTCTCCCTGACAATTCAGTGCTTGCAATATCAATTTTCCCTTCCAGAAAGCAGTTCACTTTTGCTATGTGATTGGGAAGGTAATAGGTGGGAGCAACTCCCTGCCACGGCATTTTTATTTAAGTGGAGTGAACACATTCTGCCTGGCCCTTCCTCTGAACCTTTGCTCAGACTGCTCCCACCATTCTGAACACCTTCATTCGAGCTGACATCTCACCCATCCCCAAAGGCTCGGCTCAAAGGCACCTTCTTTATTGTACCTTCTTACCTCTCCTCTCATGAGATAGAAATGAATTCTCTGTTCTAGGTACTCCAGGTTGCAAAAACAACCTGGAGTGTAGGCGTCCTGTATGGCTCCGAGGCCAGCAAATCTAAGGGGGCCCGTTACAGTGGACATTGGGTCAATGTCCTTCCCAGGTTTAGGCTGTACAGTCTTGGGATTCAGCTCTGTGTGGCCCAAGATTCTGAGGCCTGGTGCAGTGGTGGGTTAGTAAATGTTTAACAACCAGCTCTCTAGGAGAAAGACCCTGACTTGTACACAGGCCAATTTCCATGATATAAATACTCCCACCGTGGCTGACAAAGCTATAGAAATGGCACTAGTGAAGGAGCAGTTGAGAAGAGATGTGTACATTCAGCTGTGAGCTCATGTGAGCTGGTTCCAGCACATGATTGCTGATTCATGACTGTGCTCCAGAGATGTTGACATGAGCTAGTGCCTGGCACACAGTAGGCCCTCGGTGCATGTTTGAAAGAATGAATGAATCGATGAATACATAAATAAATAAATGGATGAAGAGTTGGATGAGTGGGTGGATGGGAATCAGGTTGCTCGGGCAGCAGTGGCTCACGGTGGCTTTGGCCGGGGGAGATGAGAAGAGAGAAGAGGTTGCTTTGTGGTGGGCAGGGCTGCTGGCATCCAGCACCACGCAAATCCGAAGTACCCCAGTTGCCCATCTGAAGGGACCTCCTGCCTCCCCCCGCCCCACCAGGCCTCCCCCAGTGCTGAAGCGGCTTTGCTTTCTCTCATAAATAACCCATAATGCTGTTGAACATGGTTTTCTTGTTGGGGCTTTTGTTTCTTTAATCATGACAAAAGCCACACTAATGAGTTATTGGAAAAACCAAGCCCTGCCAGAGAGGCTGGGTGAGCACAGATGGGGAGGTGTGGATCCAGCCCGCCCAGGAGGCTGAGCAATTCCCTGAAGAGAGCTTGCCAGCTCTTGAGAGAGGCCTTAAAAAGTCCTGATGGTTCATATGTGTCCAGGGCTTTACACAGACCAATCATCTCAAGGAATCCTTCTCTGTGAGCCACTGGGCAGGTGTTATTAGCATCCCCATGCTCCCAGCTGTTTCCACTGAAGGGCTTTGGTACCCGCTGTTCCCTCTGCCTGGAACAACCTTGCGGCCGGATATTCCCCTCTGTTCACTCAGGTCCTTGATCTGAACATTACCTCCACAGAGGGGCCGTCCCTGACTACCCTGTCCAGAAAGACACCTCTCCTTGTTCTCCATTCCCTTGTCCCACTTGAATTTTGTTTTGCTAGCATCAATCATAATCTGATGTCTCGGATTGGATGGCAGAAGGCAGATCCCCAAGATAAGGATCTGAGGCCAAGGAGTATTCAGTGACTCCAGGAAACACCCATAGGAGGATGGGGAAGTGATACAGGGGAAGGAGGACAGCCAATGAAAGCTGCAGTAATTATTAGCTGTGGGGATCTGTGCCCCAACCCCAACGGGGAACTCTGGGAGCCAGTGTAGGACACACACCTTGGAGATATTCTGCCCGAAGGGTGAGGGAGCCGGGATGTTCATGCACCAGCCCGGTGAGCCACTGGCCGAGGGCTGCTCCCAGGTAGCTGAGAGTTTCTGGCTCTTCTGGCTGCTATGGAGGCAGGCACAAAGGCCTTGGGCAAAGGCAATTAGAAGTCGGCCTGAGGGCAGTGAAGTTAGTACAGTAGGATATGGGCTGAGCACCCACAGGCTCTTCTAGACCTGATATGACATAATGATGTTATGTTGTCTTCCCCTGCTAAATGAAAGGGAGGGACTTGGTTATGTTTACAGGTACAACCTCTGTGCCTGGAACACTGTCTGGTAATCATGACAAAGTTGTTGAAGAAATGGATGCCCATTTTGCTGATAAAGATGATGAGGCTCAGAGGCATGAAGGACTGTAGCCACATTGGATCTGTCCACAACAGGAAGTATTTACTGAGCACCCACTTTGGGTCTAGCACTTTAAGTCTCTCTGACTCCAGTTTCTGGGCTTCCCCCTAGTCATGTCCTCTCCCAGCCTGGGTCCCAGTGAAGGGGAGCTGTGACTTCCTGGGCTCCATTCCACATCCCTGACACATGAATGCTCCTCTGTTCTCAGTCTGACCTGGCGGGGACAGGTCTGAGAAGCCTTCAGTTGAGGTTCAGGTACAGCCAGGATCTATCTGAAATGCTATTTTGTTTTCCCATTTTGCTTAGAATAATGACTGACATTTCCACCTCCTTCATCTCAAGAAAGGATCCAAGGTCAGACACTGAGTCCAGGCTCTGTCACCTCTGGGAGCTTTGGGTTTTGTTATCAATGCAGCAGGGACACTCCCACCCAGTTAGGGTAGGAGGTGGAAGTCTCTTGAAGGGAAGCGAAGAGAGAGTGGACTAGATAAGGGATGAGGAAAAAGTGAGTGACTAGGAGGGAGAAGGGCCTCTCTAGCCCAGGAAGGAACAAAAATCTGGGGACTTTTGTTTGGGGCCTTGTGTCCCTCTGGCCTGCAGTGCCAGATGGGGATATTTGTGCAGGCTGGATGATAAGTGTGGAGGCCCTGAGGGTCTCCAGGGTCCACTGTGGTCACTTAGAGGGCTGCTGTGGAGACCTCTCAGAGCACGGCTAGGGCAGCCGGCCGACTGAGGCCTGGCCTAGGGTTCAGGAGCCAAGGCAACAAGAGTCAATTACCATGGCAACCACAAGGCCTGAGGCCTCTTCCTTGGGTCCCGGATTCTTCTATGACCTTGGAGACTCCCCTCAAACATAACTAAAGCAGATTTTTCAACACTCTGGCAATTGGAGGCTTGGGAGCTGAATTTATTTGACTTGAAAAAATAAAGCGATATGACATTCATTGTGTATGGATGTTGCTGAGTAAATTCAAACCCACTCCAGTGCAGAGGGACCTGTGGGCCTGTGGATGAAGGCGACTGAGCTGAGAGGCACACCAGCAGCCTCCCGTCTGCTAGTGGATCTGGCCAGGCAAAGCCAACCCTGGGGTCAGGCCTCCCGACTGCTTGGAGGACACTGGAGACCATGGGAGAAACACCGGAGGAACTTAATTTTTTTTAAGTATATGAAAATCACATTTGCTTATTTCTGATTATAAAAATAAATATCCTGCTTGCAGAGATATAGGGATAATAGAAGCATACAAAGACAGACAAGAAAATCACTCATAATCTCATCACCTACAATAATCTTTAAAATGAACTAATTGTTCTCATCTTTAGTCTGCATAACAGCTTTTACATAATTGAGACCATATTAATATTATTTATATAATTTATATTTTATCTATAGAATATAGATAGGTGGCAAAGGTCCCTGAACTCTGAATGGTAAACAAATGAAAAACACAAACACACACTCACATGTCAACCTGCACAGACAGTGGAAAATAGAGCAGGGGGCAGAATGCTGAAAAGTAATAAGTCCCCAGTCTGCTACTAAACAGCATCATGACCCTGAAGAAGCCACCTTACCCTCTCGTGCCTCAGTTTCTTAATCTGTAAAATGGGGTTGATGAAACCTCATTTAACTACCTCCCAGTATTTTGGAGAGCATCATATGTGAAAGTCCTCTATCAACTGTAGTGGTGTCATTAGGCCATGATAAAAGAACCAGGAGCTCTAGCTTTTGGCATTAAATTTTCTGTGTGACTTTGAATCAATTCCTTCGTTTCTCTGGTTCTTAGTTACCTACTTAGTTAAATGAAGGACTGGACTAGGATTCCTAATAATAAAACTAATAATTTTTAGAATGCTCACTATGTGTTAGGCACAGTATGGAGCACTTCATATGCATTTTCTGATTTAATCCCCCTAATTTAGCAGTCCTATGAACTTGGCACTATTCTTATGACCATTTTTTGGACACAGAGAGGTTAAGCAACCTCCCCACATTTACTCAGACAGTAAGCAGTAGATATGGGGTGAAACTGGACTCCTGAGCATTGCTGTCAACAGAGCTGCTACCACGATAGAAGAGTTCTATATCTGCATTGGGCAGAATGGTAGCCACTGGCTCTGTGTGACTGTTGCGCACTTGAAACTTGGCTACTGTGACTGAGAAACTGAATCTGAAATTTGACTTTATTTAAACTCAAATACTAGTATGTATACATTGGCTATGTATTTGGCCAGCATAGCTCTATTATGTCAGCTTTTGGTCCCTCTTCTCTGTAAGAGGGAGCATCAAGTAGTGGAGAAGAGTATAGACTCTACAGTCTCTGGACCAAATTCTCTGATTGGAAAACCAGCTTTGCCACTTTTTAGCTGTGTGACCTTGGGGGAGTTACTGAACCCCTCTGTTCCTTAAATCCCCCTAAAACTGGGCGGATGTGAGGGCAAATGGCGTTTAGGCTGAGCATTTCACGGCTATGCTACCGTCTACACACTCCTTCAGAGAAGACCTGGGTTAAAAGATGAAAACAGAGTGAGGTGGGGCTAGATTGGCTTCAAAGGGCTGAGTGGGAGCCCCCCTTGGGGTCTTCTTTCCACACTTACTCAGGGGCCAGATGTGTCTCCTGAAGGCCCCCGGGACGGTGGGCGTGCGGGTTCCCCGAGGAGAGCCAGAGTTAATCGAAGAGGCAGCGAGTCCCCAGGGCTTGCCGTGTGTTTGAAACAAGGAGCGTGTGGGACCAGTCCTGGGACCCCTCCCATCCTCTCGCGCATCGGAGTGGTGGGGGGCGGGGGGTGGTGGCTAAGCCTGGCGTGCTGGGGCTGTCTCTTATACACATCTAGATGTGTATAAGAGACAGCAACAAGAGTCAATTACCATGGCAACCACAAGGCCTGAGGCCTCTTCCTTGGGTCCCGGATTCTTCTATGACCTTGGAGACTCCCCTCAAACATAACTAAAGCAGATTTTTCAACACTCTGGCAATTGGAGGCTTGGGAGCTGAATTTATTTGACTTGAAAAAATAAAGCGATATGACATTCATTGTGTATGGATGTTGCTGAGTAAATTCAAACCCACTCCAGTGCAGAGGGACCTGTGGGCCTGTGGATGAAGGCGACTGAGCTGAGAGGCACACCAGCAGCCTCCCGTCTGCTAGTGGATCTGGCCAGGCAAAGCCAACCCTGGGGTCAGGCCTCCCGACTGCTTGGAGGACACTGGAGACCATGGGAGAAACACCGGAGGAACTTAATTTTTTTTAAGTATATGAAAATCACATTTGCTTATTTCTGATTATAAAAATAAATATCCTGCTTGCAGAGATATAGGGATAATAGAAGCATACAAAGACAGACATCCTCACACGAGCCAGAGCAAGCCTGACACACTACATTCAAATCCTGCCCCTCCTTTGTTCATAACCCTGCCGTAGCTCCCATCTTGCTCAGACTAAAATCCAACATCCTGCAGTGAATGCAAAACTAGAATGACCTGTCCCCTTAAACCTCTCTGATCTCACTCCTGCTACTCTCCCCTCACATATCAGCGCCAACCAAACCCTCCCTGTCACCACAAGGCCTTTGCACTTCTTCCCCCCTGCCCCCCTGCAATGCCCTCCTGTCAGACACTGGCACGGCTTGATCCCTCTCCCCTTTAAGGTCCTCAGATGTCAGTGGGGTCTTCTGCAGACACTCTCACTAACATTTCGGCTCTCACATTTCCTACTCCTCTTCCTAGCTTTAGTATCTCCCTTACTATCGAAATACTATCGGGACTTTCCTGGCAGTCCAGTGGTTAAGACTTCACCTCCCATTGGTGTGTGGGCTTGATCCCTGGTTGTGGAGAAACCAAAACATAAAACAGAAGCAATGCTGTAACAAATTCAATGAAGACTTTAAAAATGGCCCACATCAAAAGAATCTTTAAAAATTAGAATAAATACTATTGACAGACTATATCGTCTGTCTCTTCACCAGAATGTTCCTTCCAGGAGAGCAGGGGTTCTTGCCTGTGTTGTTCACGTTGAATCTGTAGTGCCTGGGGTAGTGCTGTCTCTTATACACATCTGGTGGGATGGGAAGAGAAGGACGGGGAGCGGGGGACGGAGGGGATGAAGTACAGAGTGGATGACATCAGCTTGTCCTGAGGTCGGGTCAGAACAGACGGAGCTGCAAAGGGGCCACCACGTCGCACGCTGGGGCGGGGGGTGGTGGGCGCCGTTCCTGCCGTATTCTATGTGAATGGCGCCCCCTGGAGTTTATGCCACACAGCGATCCTGTCCGTGTGGGTGCCTGTAATTGTCCAGATTTCCTGCTCCGTGTCCCCAGGCCCCCGTCTCCCCCACCACTTTGCAGGGCTCAAAAAGAGGTGATGGTTAAAGGAGAAAGAATTTTGCTGGAGAACTTAAACTACAAGGGACCTGGAAAAATCACGGGTCCAGTCCCCAGGCCCAGCCTTGGCCGCCTCTCCTCCCATAAGTTCCATTCACCCCTCTCCTCCCTTTCCTCCTTTCCCCTCACATCCCAGCCTGTCTTTTCAAGCTTGAGAACATTTGATCCTGCTTCGAGAAAGAGTTGTCCTGGAGAAGGTGAGAAAGAACCAGCTCAGTGAAATTTGACACGCCTTGCACTGGCGCCCTGGGGACAGAGGACAGAGAGCCACCCCCATCCTGGCAGACCTCCCCACCCCCCTTTCAGGAAACTCACCTGACCCACACCTCCTCCGCTAGAGGGCACCCAGAGTAAGGCAGCAGTGGAGGGTCGCAGCACCTGCCACTTGTGTACACAGTGATTTTCCCAGAATGCTCTGTGCCTCGCTTGCCTACTTTCCTTCCCCAAGAATTTGCTTCCCCTCAGCCTCTACATAACTCAAACATTTCTTCTTAAATATTTGCTGTTTGTCTGGCTCATTTGGGTCTCCCTTATCTGGAGATTCAGGTCTTGCCCAGGCCTTACTTTTGTTCCGGGCAGTCAGGGCAACCAGAACTAGTTCACTGTGTTTATCTAGTTTTGGCTGCACTGAGCCTTCGTTGCTGTGTGTGGGCTTTTCTCTAGTTGCGGCCACCGGTGGCTACTCTCCAGTTGCGGTGCCTGGATTTATTGTGGTGGCTTCTCTTGTTGCAGAGCGCAGGCTCTAGAGTGCGCTGGCTTCACGCTGTGAAGCAGTAACTGTGGCACGCAGGCTTAGTGGCCCCGTGGCATGTGGAATCTTCCAGGACCGGGAATGGAACCCACGTCCCCTGCATTGGCAGGTGGATTCTTAACCACTGGACCACTGGGGAAGTCCTCAGTTCATTTTAATGAGCAGACGAATGGCTGCCATCTGCTCAGTCCTGCACTGGGTGCTGCGAGTGATTCACACAGTAGCAGGATACCCCATCCTGCCCTGGAGCTCACAGCACACATGCCACTCTAAGCCTGGGGTGGGGGGTGACATCCATGAGACCCGAGTACCAGACGGGGCCTTCCAGGGAGGAGCTGGTCTCCAGGTCCTCTGCAGCTGCCTGAGCCAGGTGTGTCTCCCTAGAGAAGCCAGCAGAGTCAGGCGGGGATGGGACCTGGTCCCCAGAGAGACTGGGTTTTCCTCCCAGGGGATATTGACTTCTGCATGCCAGCTTCACAGTCTCATCTTCAAACAGGCCTGGTTCCCAGGAGCCCAGAGAGACATTTCTGTTGGGAGAAACACCCAAATAAAGCACCAAGCTGCTTCCTTTGCTCTGGGTTGAAACTCGGAAGGCTGCAGGCAACCAGGTTTAGACGCATGAAACAATCTTACAGTAGAGCCAAGAAGTCAGAGTAACCACACTCAAGCTATCCTTGTTCCCCTTCCCATTAACACTTACCCTGTGTGGGTTCTTTATTGCTGTCTGTGAAGCAGTAACTGTGGCACGCAGGCTTAGTGGCCCCGTGGCATGTGGAATCTTCCAGGACCGGGAATGGAACCCACGTCCCCTGCATTGGCAGGTGGATTCTTAACCACTGGACCACTGGGGAAGTCCTCAGTTCATTTTAATGAGCAGACGAATGGCTGCCATCTGCTCAGTCCTGCACTGGGTGCTGCGAGTGATTCACACAGTAGCAGGATACCCCATCCTGCCCTGGAGCTCACAGCACACATGCCACTCTAAGCCTGGGGTGGGGGGTGACATCCATGAGACCCGAGTACCAGACGGGGCCTTCCAGGGAGGAGCTGGTCTCCAGGTCCTCTGCAGCTGCCTGAGCCAGGTGTGTCTCCCTAGAGAAGCCAGCAGAGTCAGGCGGGGATGGGACCTGGTCCCCAGAGAGACTGGGTTTTCCTCCCAGGGGATATTGACTTCTGCATGCCAGCTTCACAGTCTCATCTTCAAACAGGCCTGGTTCCCAGGAGCCCAGAGAGACATTTCTGTTGGGAGAAACACCCAAATAAAGCACCAAGCTGCTTCCTTTGCTCTGGGTTGAAACTCGGAAGGCTGCAGGCAACCAGGTTTAGACGCATGAAACAATCTTACAGTAGAGCCAAGAAGTCAGAGTAACCACACTCAAGCTATCCTTGTTCCCCTTCCCATTAACACTTACCCTGTGTGGGTTCTTTATTGCTGTCAACAGTTATCTGTTGCTGTTTCTATGTCCTGGCTTCTTTTTTATACCAGAATCTATGCACCTGTAGTAGCAGTCTCCGCACTGCCTGTGAGGGGCCTGAGGGCAGGGCTCTGTCTCCCCCCAGACTGGGGCTCCCTGAGGGCAGGGCTGTGCCTCCCCTCAGACTGGAGCTCCCTGAGGCGGGGCTGTGCCTCCCCTCAGACTGGGGCTCCCTGAGGGCAGGGCTGTGTCTCCCCTCAGACTGGGGCTCCCTGAGGCAGGGCTGTGTCCCCCCTCAGACTGGGGTTCCCTGAGGCGGGGCTGTGTCTCCCCTCAGCCTGGGGCTCCCTGAGGCAGGGCTGTGTCTCCCCTCAGACTGGGGTTCCCTGAGGCAGGGCTGTGTCTCCCCTCAGACTGGGGTTCCCTGAGGCGGGGCTGTGTCTCCCCTCAGCCTGGGGCTCCCTGAGGGCAGGGCTGTGTCTCCCCTCAGACTGGGGCTCCCTGAGGCGGGGCTGTGTCTCCCCTCAGACTGGGGCTCCCTGAGGCGGGGCTGTGTCTCCCCTCAGACTGGGGCTCCCTGAGGCGGGGCTGTGTCTCCCCTCAGACTGGGGCTCCCTGAGGCGGGGCTGTGTCTCCCCTCAGACTGGGGCTCCCTGAGGCGGGGCTGTGTCTCCCCTCAGACTGGGGCTCCCTGAGGCGGGGCTGTGTCTCCCCTCAGACTGGGGCTCCCTGAGGCGGGGCTGTGTCTCCCCTCAGACTGGGGCTCCCTGAGGCGGGGCTGTGTCTCCCCTCAGACTGGGGCTCCCTGAGGCGGGGCTGTGTCTCCCCTCAGACTGGGGCTCCCTGAGGCGGGGCTGTGTCTCCCCTCAGACTGGGGCTCCCTGAGGCGGGGCTGTGTCTCCCCTCAGACTGGGGCTCCCTGAGGCGGGGCTGTGTCTCCCCTCAGACTGGGGCTCCCTGAGGCGGGGCTGTGTCTCCCCTCAGACTGGGGCTCCCTGAGGCGGGGCTGTGTCTCCCCTCAGACTGGGGCTCCCTGAGGCGGGGCTGTGTCTCCCTCAGCCTGGGGCTCCCTGAGGCGGGGCTGTGTCTCCCCTCAGACTGGGGCTCCCTGAGGCGGGGCTGTGTCTCCCTCAGCCTGGGGCTCCCTGAGGCGGGGCTGTGTCTCCCCTCAGACTGGGGCTCCCTGAGGTGGGGCTGTGTCCCCTTAGACTGGGGCTCCCTGAGGGCCTTTTCTTGTTGGACATCTCCACCAGGATGCTCACTATGATGTAGGCACAATGCTTAACTTAATAAATATTTATTGAATTAATGAATATTCAAGAGAACCTGGCTTTCCCACCCCATTCACCTGCTTCCCAGTCCCAGCAGCCAGCTGGGGAAGCAGAGCTGGGTAAATCAGTGCTCCTTACACCTCCTCAGAGTGGGAACATCATGTGTTTTCAAACCAAATTACTTTTGATCCACTGAACTGTCAGCTCAAAAAAGTTAAACAAAAATGTCCCCTGTTCTAACGTTAGTGTGGACATAAGGAGCTTGGGACGACCCGGGTGACCCTCACTTGGGAAATGGTAGCATCCAGGTCTCAGACACAGCTCACGAGGCTCTAGAGTCTGGGCACATGAGCTCATCGTGGAAATGAGAGAGGGACGATCTCACAGCGGGGCAGGGTGCAGTCGTGACACAGTGGCCAGAAAGAAGGGAAGAGACGCCTGTCTCTTTTGCACCTCCCCACCCCATCATTCTAGGACTGGTATTTTAGTAACACACTGTTAAGCCAGTCAGTGAATGGCTCTTTGCCTCAGTTTTCACATCTGTAAAATGGAGGGGGCCACATGTCTTAACTCACCTCACATTTTAAGGACCAAGAAGGAGAGTGGATGTAGAATTTCTTGGACAATTAAAATATGAGGGCACCCTTCGAGAGGGTTTTCAAGTAATTTACAAGAGAATATGAATAAATTAGCCTTTCAAAAGAGATCACGGTTCCCAGTCTCACAGTCTAGCCTCATCAATTTTCATTGACCGGTTCATATGATAAGCATTTATTGAGCACCACTAAGTGCCAGGCACAGTGCCAGGTGCTAGGGATGCTGTGGAACCACCCCCCTTCAATTAAGTCCTCACACGAGCCAGAGCAAGCCTGACACACTACATTCAAATCCTGCCCCTCCTTTGTTCATAACCCTGCCGTAGCTCCCATCTTGCTCAGACTAAAATCCAACATCCTGCAGTGAATGCAAAACTAGAATGACCTGTCCCCTTAAACCTCTCTGATCTCACTCCTGCTACTCTCCCCTCACATATCAGCGCCAACCAAATCCTCCCTGTCACCACAAGGCCTTTGCACTTCTTCCCCCCTGCCCCCCTGCAATGCCCTCCTGTCAGACACTGGCACGGCTTGATCCCTCTCCCCTTTAAGGTCCTCAGATGTCAGTGGGGTCTTCTGCAGACACTCTCACTAACATTTCGGCTCTCACATTTCCTACTCCTCTTCCTAGCTTTAGTATCTCCCTTACTATCGAAATACTATCGGGACTTTCCTGGCAGTCCAGTGGTTAAGACTTCACCTCCCATTGGTGTGTGGGCTTGATCCCTGGTTGTGGAGAAACCAAAACATAAAACAGAAGCAATGCTGTAACAAATTCAATGAAGACTTTAAAAATGGCCCACATCAAAAGAATCTTTAAAAATTAGAATAAATACTATTGACAGACTATATCGTCTGTCTCTTCACCAGAATGTTCCTTCCAGGAGAGCAGGGGTTCTTGCCTGTGTTGTTCACGTCGAATCTGTAGTGCCTGGGGTAGTGCCTGCCACACAGCAAGAACCCATTAAATATATCTTATATGAATGAACATGTGGACAGTGGACAGGGTCCCTGCTCTGAATCCTGCATTCCACGAGCAGAGAGTCTGCTGGGGGTCTGGGGGAGGGGAGCAGAGGGGTTTACAGGACCTGGTGGGTGACCAAAGTGTCTATATTCACCAGAATGTTCCTTCCAGGAGAGCAGGGGTTCTTGCCTGTGTTGTTCACGTTGAATCTGTAGTGCCTGGGGTAGTGCCTGCCACACAGCAAGAACCCATTAAATATATCTTACATGAATGAACATGTGCACAGTGGACAGGGTCCCTGCTCTGAATCCTGCATTCCACGAGCGGAGAGCCTATTGGGGGTCTGGGGGAGGGGAGTAGAGGGGTTTACAGGACCTGGTGGGTGACCAAAGTCTCTACGGTCCCTCCTTTCCAAGGGTGTCATTGCAGGATTGCAATAGTACTAGTCTCGAGCAGCACGATTTATAACAGGAGTTAACTGCTTACTAATTAGCAGCTGGAACCATTAATTGGCTATTTGTTAGAGCCGGAATTAATAAACTGGTCTTTCAGCAGGGTCATAACTCTCCTCGTTCCTCACCCCTCCCAGCCAGCCCTCTCCTACCTGACCAGAAAGTGGCTTGCCCCTAAGATTGAATCAATACCTCCCATTGCACAATTTTCCAAGACGGTTTCCCTTTCTCCCTGCGAAGACTCTTGCGCTGTCTCTCGGTTTTTTCTTCCAGGCTCTGACTTGGTAGAAGCGAATGTTCGAATGATCGAGAGGCAGGAGGAGATGGGGGAACTTTCTAGTAACACACTCTCACAACAAAAGCCCGAAGTGGCGCTGCTTGATGGAGGTCTGGGGCTCCTGGTTATCTGGCCTCTCACGCACACCCTCAGTCAGCAGCTACTTAGTCTTCCTCGAGCCCACAGGCTGGGCTTTCTCTAGGGCAAAATGATGGAGTTTTTCTTAGAATGTCATGAGTGGAACCCAAGAGTTGGCAGTGAGTGTTGACCACCAGGCTCCCAGGTGGCTTCAGTCTCAACTTGTGCCCAGTGGCCTCCTTCACTGTTGAGCTAGACCACTATCCAGTGGTCTAACTTTCATGCCCCACCCCCAAGCACCCGATCTGGGGTTCAGAAGAATTATTCTTTAATCCAGAAGAGAATAGGAACACTTTTTGTGAAAATATTTACTAAATACCTAGAAAAGAGCAAGCCTGCAGAGTTCACTTCAGCCACTTAGCAGCTGCGTGAATCACTAAATCTCTCTATGGTATTCTACGAGAATAACAGTCCGGTCTCACGTAGTTGTTGTGAGGATTAAACAGTTAATGCACATGAAGGGCTTAGAACTGTGTTTGACATGTGGTGTCAGCCATTACTATTATTACTCGTTTCTCTCAACCACTCTGTGAAATATGGATCCTACTCACTTTACAGCTGGAGAAACTAAGGCCTAGAGAGGTTAGGACTGGCGCTCAGGACCCATGGCTCCCAAGGCAACTGTTCCTTTCCTTCTCCTGTTTGCTTCTTATTGTCAGGCCCAGGGCTTTGTCAGAGGCAGCAAAGACAGGCACACCTAGGGGAGGAGATGACTGAATTTATAGGCACAGACAAGCAGGCTGTCAAGGTATTTACACTGCATACAATTAGCTGCTGAGTATTCACAATGGATTAGCTACAGCAAATGTTCAATCCCAGCCGGGGTAGAATTTGATCCTCTGCTCTCCCCTCCTTTTTGTCCCTGCCCCGTCATGAGTCTTCTCTTTCCTCCAGGCCAGGGTAGGTACTCAAGAGATGGTTAGCTGAGTCAGTGGGGTTCCTTGTCCACCAATAATACATCGCAAAGCCAAAAAGGAGCAATTAACTGCTATTTGGGGTGGTGGCTCAGAGGTTAAAGCGTCTGCCTGGAATGCAGGAGACCCGGGTTCGATCCCTGGGTCGGGAAGATCCCCTGGAGAAGGAAATGGCAACCCACTCCAGTACTCTTGCCTGGAGAATCCCATGGAGGGAGGAGCCTGGTAGGCTACTAGTCCATGGGGTCGCAAAGAGTCGGACACGACTGAGTGACTGAACTGAACTGAAAAATAGTAAGGCAGTTTCCCATGACATGGACAAGTGCCCATTCAACTCAAAATAGGCAAAGCCAAGGAGGGCAGGAATCACTGTGATCACTCCTTGAGAGCTTCCTGGAGGAGGTGACGATTTTCAAATAATGGGAAGAGGATGATAATAAAAGAAGGTACTTATCATCGCACCCTCAGTTGGTACCACTTCCTATCAGACTGGTGGGGAAGGTGGGTGGGAAGATACAGAACCTGATAACTCTGTATGTCTGTAGGGGAAGAAAATGGATTTTTCTCTTTGGTTGGGGATAGAGGGGAATAGAAAAGATAGCGGCATTGAGGGTATCTTAGGTCGGTGGTCTGTGGTCTATGATGGGAATCATTCACTGGTTCATTTAACAGATCTTCAGCTGGCATCTGCTGGGTGCCCAGCACTAAGTGGGTCTGGTTTCCCTTATTCAGCCATAGACCCACAGGAAAGCAAGGAGAGGAAAAAAAGGAGAGGACGAAGGAGGCTCAGTCAAGTGGAGGTGGGCTGCAGAATAAGATTCTTCCGATGAAAGATTATGAAAAAGAATAAATAACTGAATCAGTTTGTTGTCCAGCAGAAATTAACACAACACTGTAAATCAATTATATTTCAATAAAATGGGGGGGGGAGTCTTCCAATGCTCTCAGACTTCTTGAGATGGACAGAAGGAAACGCGGAGGTGGGCACAGCCGCCCCTCCCTTCCTAGGCTGCCTGGAATTTCCCCAGAGGCCTGAGTCCTGCTGTCACACCCCTGAAGTCAGGGGCAGGTACTCCAGTGAGAGGCAGGAGAGGAGGGACCCAGCAGGAAATGGGTCTGGGAAAGGGGGTGACTTATCCTTTAATTATTTTAAAATTTTGTTTTAATTTACATGATGAAAAATTAAGTCTTTTATATGTTTTCAGTTTTGACAAATGCGTCGAGTCGTTTTAAACTCGATATTAAACAGGTTCGGGGAGTAGGGGTAGGGGGGAAAAGGTCTGTAATCTCGCCTCTTGCTAGTTGCGGTTTTCCGCTTTCCCACGGGTTGCCCTAACACAATCCTTGCGTACACGCCGAGATAAATAACGGCGACAGGTGGAGCAGGTGAGATTAGCCAGACCCGGGGAGGGGAAAGCGATTGGAGTGCAGGGGAGGCCGCCCGCCTCGCTTGCTCGCCTTTGCCTCTCCCTGCTCGCGTTTGGGAGGCGCGCTCTCCCCATCCCTGCTCCCGGAGGGCGGGTTTGAGGTAGTGGAGTTCAGGAGTGCGGGGACCGCGTAGCGGGAGCCGGCCCCTGGCTAGGCTGCCGGAAGAGAGGGCGCGCCTGGGGCGCTTGGGGGCGCCTGAGGTCCTGAGCGGAGGCAGGACGGGGAGAAGGACAAGCTGCGGAGAACGGGGGTAGCCTGGGGGAATTTCAGCTGCGGGGTCCTGCGGACAGACCTGTTGGCAACCTGTGGGCCGCGCGCGGCGAGGGCTGGAGCTCTGATCGCGCCCTCTTCGCCCCGGGGCTCAGCCAGCGGCTTTCGCGGCGGCCCCCGCGCGGGACGCGAGGAGAGGCAGCGGCTGCCTGGAAAGGGGCGGGGCTCGGCCGGGGGCGGAGGGACTCCAGGGCCACGCAGACTGCCCTGCAGACCCACACAGCTGGCGACCGGCTCGCGCGCCTGCAGGACCCCGAGAGCCGCGGGCGCCCCGGTTCTTCCCCTTCGACCCCCGCTTCGGTCCCGCCCCCCAAAAGTGCAAAACATTTTACAAAGTGTGCCGTGCCCCGCGGGCTAGGTTAGAGTCCCCGGGGCGAACGGCCGTGCTTGTCCGGCGAGTGGACTGGGATCCGTGCACCCAGCTCGAGCAGCGGGTCTGGGTGTGCGAGGGCAGGAGAGCGAGCGCGAGCGCGCTGCAGAGCCCGCGCCGAAACCCACGTCCCTTCGCCACTGTCCTCGGGATAGATGGATCCGTTTCTGCTTTCTGACATTTTCCTGCTGGGGGGATGGGGGGGGCGGAGAGAGGGAGGGAATGCCCCGCTCTCCAGAGAGCTCCGAGCCCGGGAGCGCCACCGCCGCGACCAGACGGCGGGAGCGGAGCGCGGCGAGCGGAGGCGGCGAGCGGCTCCAGCGCCGCAGCCCCGGCCTCGGCGAGAGCGCGAATATTTTTCAAACGACTCAAACTTTCCTTCTTTCCCCGCGTTCTGGGGCCTCTCTTGGATGGAACTGTTCTCCTGATTCCCGCCGGGCGCTGGGGCGCGATTCCTCCCCGGGGTTCCTCCGCGGCTCGGCTAACTTCGCGGACCCGGGGACCCGTGGCTCTCGCCCCTCGGCGGAGCCCAGCCCGCGCTTCTCCCCGGCTCTGGAGGCCCAGAGTCGGGGCTTTTCGCTTCCGAGAGGACGCCTAGCCCGGCCCCCTTGGATCGGGCCATTGAGCCCCCAGCACCGGCCGCAGAACTGGAGATAGCGGATTAACCCGAGCCGAGCTCGGGCCTCCCCGCCCCCGCTCCACGGAGGGGCGTCCCCTGGGCGGGGAAACAAGTTTGTCAGTCGTCGGTGGCCTGTTGGATCCAAGCGCCTCCGCCTCCGCGGAGGGGTCCCTGGAACCCAGCACCCCGAGCGGACAGCCCTGGGGACCCGGAGAGGCTCGGCGGCCGGGCTCCTTGGGCCGGGGCGCTGGCTGCTGCGCCGGGCGCGCCGAGGCACCCGGGGCCAGGCCAGCGCCCCCTGCGTCCCCACGCGGGCAGCGGCCCCGCCGGAGGAGAAACCCGGATCGCTGCCGCCGCCGCCGCCGCCACCTCCTCAGTCTCCTGGTCGCCACCGCCGCCCCCTCCGTCGCCTCTCGGGGAAGGGGAAGACCCAAGGGGCACCGAGGGGCCCCGGCGGATGCGCCCCCCACTGCCTCTCGGGCTGCGCCGCCTCGCGGGTATGAAGCACGGGCCGTGAAGATGGAGGTGACCTGCCTTCTACTTCTGGCGCTGATTCCCTTCCACTGCCGGGGACAAGGAGTCTACGGTAAGAGCCCGCGTCCCGCTGTAAGCCCGTTCAGCCCCGCGCGGAAACTTTGCAAGAGGCGCGAAGTGCGCGCTGCTCGGGTTTGATGGGTACCCCGGCTCGGACTCTGGAGTGGATGCCCGGGTCCCCGCCCTTTTCCAGAGCACGAGGAAATCGAGCTAGCTGCTTCAGCGCACGGAGGCAGGTCGTAGGGTCTGGCGTTAAGCCGGGGATGCCAGGGGGAGGTAGTATCCACTTTCCCAAACCCTGCCTGGGGCGGGAATGAATCGGAAGCCGTGAGAGCATCCAGTTGGCCCGGGAGACCCTGACAGACCGCACACTGGGGGCTGAGAAAGCGACTTGCACCGAAATCTTGTCCCACCCTAACTCGGCCTCTGGAGTGGAAGCCAAGCGCTGCACGATCTGGAGTTGCGCGCGGCTTGCGGGCGAGCTGGCTGCCAGCTCCGCGGCCCAGCGGCGGGCTCGCCTTCCCAGCTCTCTCGCTGGGCTTCGCTTCTTGACAGACCAAGCGGATGCAGGCATCCCCTAGATCCGGATCCCAAGACGCCAGGATCCCTTCTCGGACCTCCCCTGAGCCGGTTATTTCTTCCTGTCCCCGGTTCTCAGCTACAAAACCCCAGCTCCACCTTCCTTCTCCCTGCGCGCACACAGACATTCAGCCACAGTCCCCGGGAAAGCAAACACGGCACGCGCCCGTCAGGTGACGTGTCCAAACTCTGCCTCTTGCCCACGCAGCTTTGCTCCCGCGTCCGCACGCCCGGCTCTCAGGCGCCAAGGGAACTCTGGCTACCCCCTTCTCCCTTCTCTCTCATGGGGTTTTTTGGGGAAAGATCCTGCGAGCCGGCATCATCCATTCAGGGTCACGAGGGCTCATCCCTGCCAGGAACCCCCGTCTGAGTTCTAGCAGCCGATAATGCCCTGACCCACAGCACAAAAAGTCTTTGGGGCCCGGTGGCCCTTGCCGTGCCTTCTCCTGACTGCAGGGTGGTCTGTGTGGGTCAGTTTTTTAATGCGGTGTAGCTGGAGTGGGGACGATTCTCTTTCTTTAGGGTGGACGACCTGATTATTCATCTCTAAATCAGGGGAGGGTTTGAGCTGTTCTGGGGAGGGGGGTGGGAGCTGAGGTATTGTCCCCTTAGTTGCCATCCTCAAGTGCAGATGCTAAATGCCTCTTTCTGGGGATGCCTGGCAAGAGGGAGGGGTGTCTTGGGGGGGGGTATCTGTGAGGTGACATCTTCCTGGCCCTACACAGCTAGCTAGCTTGGGTTTAATTCCCCGCGGAGGATGGCTCAGGCATCTGGCCAAACTCTGCTTCTTAATTAGTTTGTGTCTCTTACTGCCTGGCCCTTTACATAGGCCAGAAAGGGAAAGAAGAGAGAAGAATGCAGCAGGGACTGAGAGAGGCTAGGCTCTGGAGAGGAGGCCACTGAGCGGGTTCCAGAGGCCTCGGCCTCCCCGGGGCAGGGGAAGATATCCGGGTGTACTGAGTGGGTCCTGTTTCTTTTTGTCTCCTCGAGATTTCCCTACAGCTTCGCTGCCTCCTTAAGAGGTGACCTCAGGAGGGACCAGCCAAGGCCTCTGCCTTCTCACCACACCCAGGGGCTCTGGAGAGTGTTGGGGAGCCCTCTGCCTCTGCTGCTGTCCTCCACGCTGCGTTTCCCTCTCCGTGCCCTGGGGCAGATCTGGCAGGCTCATCTCCTGGCCATCCGTCTCCTACATCCCTTCTAGCTTCTTCACCCTTCTCCAGGGCTGCATGAGACCCATCTCGAAGAGGCTCTCAAGAGCCTAGCCTGGAAACCCCAGCCATGAGGGCAAGGGGTGGGGCAGTGATCTCTGTGGACCCTCACTCATAGGACTCTGGGGCCAGGATTTAGCCATTGCCTTGTAAGTCCCCCTTTCACTGTATTTTCTCCACTCCCTCGTGTGCCTGGGTTGTAGCTGCTCTCAGAGCAAATCACGGTGGGCTTGGTGCACTGGGGCCAACCTGGAGCTCCTGGGTGACATACTTTCCACTTGCCCTTTGAGGGTTTACCTCCAAGGAAGTCTGGGGCCTCTGGGGAATTGCAGAGTGGAAAGCCTTAATCGGGGTGGATGGAGAGAATGGAAGATCTAGTGTGAGGAGAAGGATGGCAAGAGGCTATGATGCTGGAAGTTTGGCCAGCTCTAGCAGAAGGGACAGCTACTCTATCATTGGGTCTGGGTTAAGAAACAGTATGGAGAGCTAGATCTTCTGCGCCCCGCCCCCCACTCCAAAGCAGGTGAGAAAAGAGTAAGAGTGGGGGGGAAGAGATGGTCACTCATGCCCATCCATCACTGTATGTCGGCACCCGGCATGGTGCCTGGCACGGACAAATATTTGTTGCATGAATGAAGGGCCATTGTTGGGAGGAAGTTGAGGAAACGCTTCTTGAAATTCTTTCTCCCCCAGAAGTCTGTCCTCGATGGTTTTCAGCAGGGTAGTGGGGGCTCTTTGAGAGTCTCTGCTTAGGGTGAGTCATGGAGTCCTAGGCTGGCAACCAGAGGGCACCTTAGCTGCCGTGGCAGTGAGCGGGGAGGCAGAAGGTTTTACTCAAGGCACAAAAGATAAAAGTGTGCCTGGGCAAGGGAGTCCCTGCATCTTCACCGCCTGTGTGGCTAAGGGAGTGGCAGATTAACATGGAAGCTGAACTGAGAAGGGGGAGGAAGAGCAGGACGTGGAGGGTAAAGCCATCAGGATCTTGCCTGGGCCGTGGCTCTCTGCTGAGGCTGGTAGGAAGAAGATGCCTGGAGCTCTATGCCTGGCTTCCCTCTGAGTGTCCACTTGTTGGCTCTGAGGCCCACTGTCCACAATAGGCTTGGGGAGGTGCTCTCAGTTTGGTCAGGTGGCTTTGCTCTTGGGAGCACAGATGCTATGGCAGCTGAGTACTGGAGCAGATGGTCCATTTGGAGCTGGTCTCCTCTTCCCTCCCACCTCCCAATCTCCTGGGCTAGTTTGTTGTGCTCCAGGGTGGATCTTGTAATCTGCTTTCTGGCATGCCAGGGGAAGGTGGGCTGGCCACAGAGACCTCGTTTTGGGGCAAAGATAGTAGCCAGGTGATGGAGGAGAAGTGTCCTGTGTGTGGTTAGCATCAGAGAACACCCTCTCCTCCACCCTGGCTTCCTCTCTTTCTCCCATAGCCGCTGGACTTCCAGCCAGCAGCAGGTCAGTGGGACTCCTCTCCCTTTCAAAAACACAACAAACCTCTGGATTTTTTAATATGCAGGAGTGGGAATTGACATTATCCTTAAGACAGGTTGTTTGCAACTTACTGGTGGAAGTCAAAATATTTCACTAAAGGTGTCATCAGAAACTACTATCCTATGCTAATTTTTGTGGGAACATGAAGACAGATGTTGAATAATTTGACAAGAGCAACATAGCTTACAGAATTATCACCAAGTCAGGTTTTCTCCCCCTCCTCTGAGGGGTGCGGAAGGGGAATTTGAGGAGGTGTGTCTCCCAGTGCCATCTTCTGGGTGTTGATCTGGGTGGGGGCACCCTTGGGAGTTTTCACTGACATTTCTACCTCATGCCTTGAAACTGGCTGCCTGCTGGTGAAGGAAGTCATAGCATATGAAAACTCTGGCCTCCCAGGACAAGCAGAAGGCTTGGGGTTTTCTAAGTATCCTTGAGAAGGTCCCTGCCTCTTGTCCCTTCTTCCTTCTCAGTTATGGAAACTACACGAGAGAGAAAGAGGACCTTGTGTTCACAAATCCTGGCTGTTTTGTTTGCTTTGTCAGCATTATCTGCACCCCCACCTCCCACCCTCCAAGTTTAAGTTGGCCCCTCAGCTAGTCTGAGGGCTCCCAGGCCTCATTTCAGGAAGGAGAGTCCCCCCTTCAGGTCAAGATCCACATGATGTCCCACTCTATGCTGCAGGCTGCAGATCTGTGCCTCCTGCCTGGAAGGGGGCTCTGGGAAATGGGGGTGGTTAGAGAGGAGGAGTTTGTTTATTAGCCGGGAAAGCACCTCTTCGAGGGGCTGGCTGTGGACATGCTGAGAGCCTCCTTGTAATTGGCCAGACCTGACTGTGAGCTGCTGGGGCCAGGGTGGCAAAGCCTCATTTAGAGCCTGGTATTAGCTCTGCTTTGCTGGAACATGGAGAGACGGGGCGGGGGGCTCCACAGGGAGAATGGAGGGAGCTAATCACAGCCGCCAAGGCCAGCAAATGAATGATGCAGGAAATCAATACCTGGGGGCGGGAGTGGAAATCCAGGCAGTGGTAGCGGCCACTGCTTCTCCCCAGCTGCCCAGGAGGCACGAGCAGGACTGGGAGGAGTGAGACAGCCAGGAGTGTGAGGCCCTCCTCTCCCCCATATCCTCCCCCATCCCCACCCCGCTCCGTTCCGTCTTCCTCTCGCCTACTCTTACCTGTTATCTCCTGGTGGCTGGGTTCACAGAGGTTGAGCCAGGAGATGCCCCATCAGGCAAAAACACAGAACCTGGGGAATGGGACCTTGGGTCGCTCAGTCCTGGATGAGCCCTCCCCGACTCTGACCTGCCTCTGGACTCTGGGGCCTGACAAGGGCTCAGGTGCCTGTGGACCCTGCCCTGTGCCACTGGCACTGCCGCTCCAGATGTGGCCAGCAGGGGGAGGGCTTGGCCATCACATTGCTTCTTGCCTTTCCTGGGCTCCCTTGGCCTCAAGCCTCCCAGTAGGATGAGAGTTATTCTAATTACTTAGCCTCCGTAGGGCCTTCTGAAGCTCCAGACTCCCCCATTAGCTTCCGTGTTCCCACCCTAGCATCCAGGGGATTTGCCTTTGGTCAGAGCCACACTTCCGGCACCCTAGGTTGGAGGAGAGCTTCCTGGTGGGGTTTAGCTGGGTTGGTTCCTGACCCTTGGGGCTGTGTGCAGAACAGGGGCTCATGCTCTGGCAGAGCTGCCTCTTTGAGAACCTGGGTATTGCCCCTCTTCTGCATCTTCCTCCCCACAGTCAGAAGACCCTGCTGGGCACTGGTACTGGGTGTTAAAGGGCCCCTGTTGCATTTAGATGCTGATACGGAAGGCAAGAGCAATGCCTAACTCAAAGGAATGAACCTTTTTTTCTTAATGCAATCTCCCTTTTTACACGCCTATGAGTAACGTGTTTTCTGCAAAAACAATCAGAAAACATAAAAGTATATGGAAGAAAGTAAAACCCACTTGACATCTTGCACTGCATTTGATGATGATTCTTTCAGGCATCTTCTTGTACAGAGAGGACTGCACTTTCATTCATTTAGCTTCATCAGGTCTTCGTCGTGGCGCGTGGGATCTTTTGTTGTGGTGCCTGTGCTCAGTAGTTGTGCGTTTGAGCTTAGTTGCTTCACGGCATGTAGGATCTTAGTTTCCTGGCCAGGGATGGAACCCATGTCCCCTGCATTGCAAGGCAGATTCTTAACCACTAGACTACCAGGGAAGTCCTAGGAGTGAATATTTTAGGGAGAATTGTTGGTTATAACAACATTTATAGGTGTGTAAATGCCATGTGCATTAACAAGCATTTTCACGCCTCTGTCTGCTTTGGTTCCATAACATTCTGAGAGGTCAGAACAGTGGGTCCTATAGTCCCCATTTAGTAAATGAGGAAATCAAGGTTGTAGGAGTGTAAGGATTTGCTCAAGGTCTTACAGCTGGTAGGAAGTGGCTTGGAGACTCGATCCCAGTGGGCCTCCTGATTTGGAAGCAGGAAAACATGGTGTCCATCTCCTGTGTGCTCACTCAATCGTGTCCAACTCTCCGTGACCCTGTGGACTGTAGCCTGGCAGGGTTCTCTGTCCATCGGGTTCCCGAGTAAGAACACTGGAGTGGGTTGCCATGCCCTCCTCCAGGGGATCTTCCCCACCCAGGGATTGAACCTACATCTCTTATGTCTCTTTCATTCATCAGCAGGTGGATTCTTAACCACTAGTGCCACCTGGAATGCCTGGTGTGCCTCTCACTATCCATTAAATTACTGAGTACCGCCCTGATTAAGGCCCTGTCTGAGCATTGACAGGGCTACTGAGATAAATAAGATGCAGGCTCTGCCCTCAAAGAGAAGAGAGAGGAATCACATATGAGACGGTGGTTCCTGGGAGATCTTGATAAATGCCATATGGCGAGGGCAGATAAAGGGCTGTGGGAATTCCAAGGGGGAGGAAATTACTTCCAAAGCCTTTAGAGGAGGGGGCATTTGAACTGGCCTTGACAAATAGAAGTAAGGAGCGAGAAGGGCATCCCTGGTGGATGGCTTATTATGGCAAAGGCAAGGAGGATGTGTATGTGTGGGGGACGGGAGGGAGTAGTGAGTCATTCATTTGGGCTGGAACGTAGGTTGAAAGGGAGTCAGGGCAGTGAGAGTTGGAGCAGTAAAGGAAAAGTAATAAAAATTGCTACCATTAACTTCCCAGGATGAGATCAGGAATATGTATTGTCTTCTTAAATCCTTATCACAATCCCTTAAGGGAGAGTCATTCATTGGCCCATTTTATCAAAGAGGAAACTGAGGGCTCAGTAGGGTGAATTTACTTGGCCAAGTGGCAGAGCTGGGCTTGAACACCAGTTTGCTGATTATAAGGCCTGTGCCTAGAGGCAGTAGGCTGGACTCTTGGGTTTGGGGGATAGTATTGGGAGGGTCTTGAGCGGGTGAATGGGTTGATATGACCCAGGGAGCTCATATGAGGCTGGGTAGTCCTGCAGCTGTGTGTTCTGAGAAGGCTGTGGTTAAGAGGAGGAAGACTGGTCAGGAGATCTGGCAGTTGTTTGGCAAGGTCGTAGTGAGAGCTTGATCCAGGGTGGTGGCTATGAGAATGGACAGGAAGGAGTCAGTATAAGAACTGCTGCCAATCGACACACATTTGAGTTTGGCTCTGTGTGGAGCACCTGTGAATTTGGTGAAAGAAACATGCTCTTGTCCTCCTAGAGTTTTAGTTCAAGTTGAAGGGAGACAGGCAGTAAAGAAGTCAGTGAATAAGTATATAATGCATTCTCTGGTGATGAGTTCTACACAAAAGGGCAAAGCAGCCAAGTTCAAGTTCATATACATTAGTTAGGAGTAGGGGTGCTACCAGAGTGGGTCTCCCCTCCCCGAGCAGAGACCTGAACATGCCCGAGGAAGGAAGTCCCACAGACATCTGCAGGAAGTGTGATCCAGGCAGGAGAACAGCCAGTGCAAAGGCCCTGGGGTAGAAACATGCCTGGACTGTTTAGTAGCAATGGGGAGTCCAGTATGGCTGCAGTGGAGTGAGCCATGGGAGTAGGAGGTGGGATTAGAGAGTTAATGGGGCCAGATTGTTTGCAACCATGACGGCTATAGAAAGTCTCTGGGTTTTATTCTGAGAGAAGTGGGAGTTCTGGGAGGATTTTGAACAGAGGAGGGGCATGAATTGACACCTTTTTAATAGAATCTCTCTGGCCACCATGGAGAAACTAGACTAGGAGGCTGGGGATGGGGCTGGGGGGCGGACCCAGTAGAGACTGTTATAAAGGCGAGAAGTGAGACTGTCCAGTCGCTAGGTCCTGACAGTGTTTCAGAGCTCAGACAAGGGATAGGAGCTGTTTGGAGTTCGGAAGCTTGGCACACAATGGCAATGAGAGAGAACAGAGACCACAGGAAGTCAGACAGGTTTGGCACAGTGGAGTAAAGTAGTTCAACATCTGGACTTCTGGTAAGGAACTTGGGTTTGAACCAGCTGCGAGAGTCCGAGAAATTACATCTGCTTTCAAAGCTGTGGCTTTACTGCTTGTCAGATGAGTTTGTGATAAGCATGCAATAAGCCATACCTGGGAAGCCCTGAGCACTGTGCCGGGCACTTAGCAAGTCCTTTGTAAATAGTTTTTTTTTTTTTTTAATAAGTCTTTATTGAATTTGTTACAATATTGCTTCTGTTTTATGTTTTGGTGTTTTGGCCCCAGGCATGTGGGATCTTAGCTTCCTTACCAGGGATCGAACCAGCATCCCCTGCACTGGAAGGTGAAGTCTTAACCACTGGACTTCCAGGGAAGTCCCCTCAGTGAATAGCTTTATTTGAATGACAGTGTCGGTGCAGTTTTGAACTTCATGCGATTCTGGCACTGGGATGTCTGGGAGAGATGTTGATGGAGCAGGTGGACGTGGGTTGGGGGTGCTCAGGAGGGAGACATCTGTTCTGAGAGATGGACTCGCATATCTGGATTTATGTCCACACAACGATGTGGGCTGAGACCACGAGGTGGGATGAAATTGCCGAGGAAGTGTCCAGCAGAAACTAACACAACGCTGTAAAGCAACTACACTCTAGTAAACATTTTCTAAAAAATGGCCAACGATGACAGGATAGACTGAGAGAGGAGACTGGGCTAAGACCAGTGCCCTGGAGGGCGGGGGAGGAGAAGGTGGAGACAGACCAGGTGGCCCCAGGGAGGTAGGAGGAGACTCGAGAGGATGGGGATCAGAAAGCCAGGGAAGGGATGGAGTACAGGGGAGAAAGGGCCATCTGAGATGGGAGAGGAGCTGGAGTAAGGGCCATCTGGGGACTGGGAGGTTGGTGGGGAGGCGGCTGCAACACAGAGTGGGGTCTTCGAGGGTCAGTGGGAGACCCCCAGGGATTTCTGATTCGGTGGGTCCGAGGCTGAACAGAGATAATGCATTTCCAACAAACTCCTGGGGGATGCCGGTGCGGCTGGCCCACAGATTGCTCTTTGAGCAGCAAGAGTAGGCAGGAAAGAGGATTGAACTCAGGTGGGATGACTTGGGTTGGTGGGCCAGGGGGCCAGCTCACTGAGGGCCCCTAACCCAGGAGTCTTGCCTCTCTGAGCTCAGCTTCCTTATCTCGAAGGCTGGTTCAGGCACGCCCACTTCTTGGGATTGCCGAGGAGCTGAGAGGGATAGCTCTTTGTAAACTCTGAGGTGCACTATGAGGACTCTGTTTCACGAGAGCAGAGGGCTGGCGGGCAGATGGTAGGGAGCCCTGGGTATGGGCGGCGAACGGAAGCAGGAGGTGCAGGTCACAGGCCAGGGAGGGCTGGAACCCCAGTTTCCCTCGCCAAGCCGCCAAGCCGGGCCTTCTGCTGTGAGAAGCTGGAGCTGCAGTGGAAGGGGGAGGTGACTTCTGGTGGGGGAAGGGTGACGTGTGTGGGCCCGGAGTTGCTGCTGGGCTGGCCTCGGAGGTTCCACCCCAGGCTCTTCTTGGTTCCTTTCCAGTCTCAGAAACTCAGCTGAGATTGACTTTGATGATCTGGAGGGTTGGAAGCTGTGCAGAGAAGTGGTTCTCAGCCCGGGCAGCCTGTCAGAACCACCTGGAGAGCTTTTTCAACAACAGATGCCTGGCTCCGCCCCCAGACCTCCTGAATCAGAAACTCCGCAGGTGGTATCAAGGCAGCTGTGGTGGAAGAGCCCTCCAGTTGATACCTGGGCACAGCTGGTGTAGACAGCGCATCTGAATGAGTCAGGCCCAAGCAGATGCCTTCTTCCCTTGGGTTTTCTGAGGGCATCTCTGCGTTTTCCAGGTCACTGTCCAAGCTTTGTTTCTACCATGATCATCTGGACACTTGGGTCTTAAAAAAAAAAAAAAAAAAAAAAAACCTCACTATTTTTTAAATGATAAACCAGGGGACTTTCTAGTTTTGTGGTTCTAACTGGAGCATCTAGGTTAGGGGCCTAGGAGACTGGATTCTCTTGCCCTTCTTCTAGCCAGGGATTTTGCAGTCTCGAACCTAGAGAGACCCTAAGAAACTGCTCTAGGAATGTCATTTTCAGTGATTTTCAATAGGCAAATTATGTTACCTTTTGGGAATGTGGCCTTTTTGTTCATTCCCTTCTCATTTTAGTTTAGAGAAAATGAAAATTTCAGAGCTGGACCACATTGCAGCAGTTCAGTGTAAAGCAAGCAGATATTGAATGAGTATCTGCTGAGTATCTGGAGGGGCGGTCGGCGCTGTGGCTGCACAGGTGAAGGACACCTGCCCCCAGGAGCTTGCAGTGCAGCAGGAGAATGGAGTCTTTCCCAGGATCCTCACCTTAGGGTTGGAAAAGCTGAGGCTCAACTCAAGGGACTTGCCAAGGCCCAGCAGTTAGCAGGTCATGGAGTCAGGATTTGAATTCAAGGCTGCCCAATGCCAACCACTGCTCATGCTTGGCTGAGTGTGACCTTCCTGGGGGCAAGAACTGACCATTGTTTTGTTCCCCAGCTTGTGCTGTGGGTGATGGGGTCCTGATGAGGACCCTCAGTCCTGTTGTTGTTGAGTCACTCAGTCATGTCTGACTCTTTGCAGCCCCGTGGACTGCAGCACACCAGCTCCTGGAGCTTGCTCAAACTCATGTCCATTGAGTCGGTGATGCCATCCAGCCATCTCATCCTCTGTCGTCCCCATCTCCTCCTGCCCTCAATCTTTCCCAACATCAGGGTCTTTTCCACTGAGTCAGCTCTTCCCATCCAGTGGCCAAAGTATTGGAGCTTCAGTTTCAGCAGCAGTCCTTCCAATGAATATTCAGGATTGATTTCCTTTAGGATTGACTAGTTTGATCTCCTTGCAGTCCAAGGGACTCTCAAGAGTCTTCTCTTGTCCTATACCAGTTAGGAATCACATTCTGAAGACTTCCCTGGTGGTCCAGTGGTTAAGACTCTGCCCTTCCAGTACAGGAGACACGGGTTTGATACCTGGTTGGAGAACTAAGATCCCACATGCCGTGTTGGGAGGCCAAAAAAAAAAAAAGAGTCACATTTTGTTGCCAGAACCAAAGAACTGACTACAGAGTCTCAAACGAATTAAAGTGACTTTCTTAAGTCTAGAAGTAGGCTATGCACAGCTGTACTGGTGGCTCCTTGCTCCCTAGAGATCCAGGTCCCTTTCATCTTGCTCTTCTGATCTCCTTATAGTGGTGCTTCTCAAACCTCCTGCATATTAGAATTATCTGGGAGTGTTAAAAAAAAAAAAAAAGCGTTTAGGTCATGTATCAAATAAATCAGAATGTCTGGGAGTGAGAACCAGGGATCAGCATTAAAAAAAACAAATCTCCAGGTGATTCTGATGTGCCAGCAAAGTTTGGGAACCCTTGCCTTAAAGCATTTTGCCTCAAAGTCGCCAAAGAGCTGCTGGGGCTCAGCCATCATGACACATTCCGGACAGAAAGAAGGAAGGAACACTTACAAGGGCGAATCATTTACCCAGTCAGAAAAGTTGAGTCAGCTTTTCCAGGAGCCCCCTCCCAATGATGTCTGCTTACATCTTACTGGCCCTTCTTAGGTGAGGGAGGTTGAGAAATACAGCCTTTTACGTGGATTCTCACCTAAGAAAATGTCAGGGTTTATTTAGATAGAAGGGGAGAATGAAAGCTGGGTAGGTAATGAGCAGTCTTTACCACAAATCCCCACCTCGGGATCAGCTGGTGTTTCTTGAGCAGATTTAGATGGATGTGAACAGCTGTTTCTCTCCCCACCTCCCTGGACCCTGCCAGCCTAGTTCAGGTGGGTGGGTGGGTGAGGGGCTCTGGCTGCTCCAAGGATGCCCAGCGGAACCTTAGAGAAGACGAAGCCAGGGCAAGGAAGAGGCTTGCTAGCGGCCTCCCGCCTGACTTTCCTGTGAGGCCCAGCTGCCCATCTGCTAGTGCTCGTTTCCTCCTCCTCCCAACACACTGTTCATTCATTTATCTTTCTGTGAGGTTGTTCATTTCCCCTGGTTGGTACCTCTCTCCTCTAGCAGGTGGTTCCTCTCAGTCCCAGCTGCAGGAGAGCTCTGTGGACCCTTCTTATTTGAGGAAGCAAGAAACCGAGGGACTCTTCTAGAAGCCATGATCTACCCCATCTTTCTGCCTCTCAGTAGGCCCCACGGAGAAGGCAATGGCACCCCACTCTAGTACTCTTGCCTGGAAAATCCCATAGACGGAGGAGCCTGGTGGGCTGCAGTCTGTGGGGTCGCGAAGAGTCGGACACGACTGGGCGACTTCTCTTTCACTTTTCACTTTCACGCATTGGAGAAGGAAATGGCAACCCACTCCAGTGTTCTTGCCTGGAGAATCCCAGGGACGGGGGAGCCTGGTGGGCTGCCGTCGATGGGGTCGCACAGAGTCGGACACGACTGAGGCGACTTAGCAGCAGCAGCAGCAGCAGGCCCCACACCCACATGAGCCCGGGCCACCTCACTGCTGTTTGCTCAATGTCTAGTCCTTTGTAGGAAAGTTCTTCCGATTGTCTAACCTTATTTTAACTTGCTGTAGTATAACATCTTATCAGAAAGTTTCAGGTAACTTCCTTGGTGGTCCAGTCCCTTGGGATTCCACGCTCCTAAGGCAGGGGGCCTGGGTTTGACCCCTGGTTAGGGAACTAGATCCCACATGCCGCAATTAAAGATCCAGCACAGTCAAATAAATAAATATGAAAGATTCAGGAGCTGAGGTCTTTGAGCTGAACTTGAATATCTCCTTGGCTCTGAGGCTTTCCCTCTGTAATTCTTCAGTTCTTCTTAAGAAACTCTAAATGAAGGCACTTCTCCCACCTCTGAGAAGGACATCGGGGTGGGTAGAGGTGAGGAGGGAGTTCGATTCTGGTGGCTTCCTCTGCCTGGGTTTGGCTCTGGTGTTCCAGTAAAATGCAGGGGGCCCTTGATCCCCTGGAGAAGGGAACGGCAACCCACTCCAGTATTCTGGTCTGGAGAATTCCATGGACTGTATAGCCCATGGGGTCGCAAAGAGTTGGACACGACTGAGTGACTTTCACTTGGGGAGGCCAGTTTATCTCTAGCAAAATACAGAAGCTCACAAGGCAAGCTGAAGGTCTGTGCTGTCACAAGACCTGGCTTTACTTGCCTTCCTGGAATAAGGCCACACAGTAGACACAGAGAAGGCCAGGAGATGGAGCTTGAGGGTGTGGCAAGAGCTCAGCTGCCAGCCAGTGGCCTTAAGTGACCCAGAGGCACTGGAATGTCAAAGATTCAGTGCAGGAAGAGACTGAGGCCAGAGGAGGTGAGGTCAAGGTCACACAGCAATTAGGTGCCAAGACTGAAGTTAAAAGTCATGTCCAGGGACTTTCCAGCTGGGTCTTTCTCGTTCTCTATTATTCTGCAGGCTCAGGAAAAGCCAGGACATGACTGCATGGCATTTATAAGCCCAGTTCATACCCACATCTCTAATAAAGCTCCCCTCATCCCTGTAAACTACATGTCTTATTCCTGGGCCTCACTGCCTTGGGACTACAGGATCTGGGGCTCACTCTGAGTCCAGGCCTCCTGGTTAGGTGTTAGAATCCTTTAACAAGGTGTCAGGGAGGCCCTAGGAGACCCTGCTCCTTGTGGGTGGAGGAGGCAGTTGTCTTGGTAGATGAACTGGAGGTTGCTACCAATCTCCACCAGGCCCCACGTCTCTGTCACATGGCCTAAGTTCCATCTTAAAGTCATTATTCATGTTAGCTGATGGAAACACAGTCACTGTTTCCAGAAGGTTGTCCTGGGAGTACCAAGCATCTTTCAAGCCTTTTTCCAGTGGTCCAGGTTGGTTGATCACATGAGTTGGATCTTGAAGCGCTGGGATTCAGGAAAGGAGGTTTCCAAGGAAGAGACAGGTGAGGTAAGGGAGCGTGGTAGGGTATTTGGTGTGTGTTTGTATGTGTGTCTTAAGCAACATGAGAGCCCCAGGTCCAGCCATGTGAAAGGTTTAATAGTAGACACCATGATGGTCATAATTGGTTTGGACTCATAGTCTTAGCTTGAGTTCCCCAGAAGCGATCCTGAGACAAGGAGCCAAGTGCGGGTGGTTTATTTGGAAGATGAGCCCAGGAAGCTCTGATAGAGGAATGGGGATGAGAGACAGGGACATAAAGCAACCAATGGAAGGTGCGTTGTCAAGCCAGTCACCACCATGTCCCTTTGGGGCCCTCTGGAACACTGTGTAAAACACACTTAAGAGTCATCCCGCCGTGGGGATGTTGGAGCTGGGGCCTGAATGCACTAATTCCCATCTGTCGTTGGGAGGGCTGCCCCAGGGAGTGTTAATTTCCTGGTACTCGGCCCACTGCACATGCACACGCTGGCAGTGTGAGCTCTAGTGAAGCTCACACTGAGAGAAGCAGTGCTGGCTGTTGTGCGTTGCAATGGTGAGCGGAGGGAATACGGGAGAAGAGGGGATATGGGTGACAGAGGACGAGATGGCTGGGTGGCATCACCGACTCAATGCACATGAGTTTGAGCAAACTCTGGGAGATGGTGAAGGACAGGGAAGCCTGGTGTGCTGCAGTGCATGGCAGTAGCAAAGAGTCGGACAGGACTGAGCAACTGGACGACAATTGGCAGGGGGCACCTACAGCCTGTACTACCTCCTAGCTGAGCCATCAGTCTTCTTGCTTTTTCAGATCCAGCCTGCTTTGCTGAACTCTTTGTTCTTAGAACTTGTCTTCTGTATGAATCATCTCCGAGTCCAGTCTGAAAACTCTCTCCTGTGGCCATGAGCTCTGTGAGCTGCTCATTTGCTTCCTAGGATCCTGGGAACAGAATCTCCAGCATGTCGATTTCCCCAAGACCTTCCTGATAGAATCCAGACTCTCCCTGAAGGACTGAGGGGACCTTATAGTGGGGGAGGGCAGGGCGGAGGGTCACTGGGCACCAACTCAAGAGTCTGTAGGTCCTTTGGGCATGCTACCAGAGGCATGACCATTAGCTTCCCATCTGCTGAATTCAAGACTAAGAAAGAGATAGGAATGATCTCTGAGACTAGAAGACTGCCTCTTTTTTCTGCAGGCAGGATTCTGTGTGGGTTATAAGACTGATTGCATTCTGTCTACTCCCCTCTCCAGGCATCACACCTTCTCCCGTGGGCCAGGCTCACCTGCTTCCCTGGATGTCCTGGGGCCTATGGGGCAGGATCAGAACAACACCTCTGTCCTGTTGTGAATTTCCCTCAGTCTTTCATTACCAGCGGGGACCTGCAATTAATTAATTAATTAATCAGATGTTTACTGAGCACCTCCTGTGTGCCAGACACTGTTCTAGGTGCTAAGAACACAACACAAAGAGATGATCTAGAATCACAGCCTTGTGGAATCAGAGCCAAGAAGAAACTTAGAACATATATCATCGTTTGTCAGAAAAGAAACTTGAGACTGAGAGAGGGCAAGAGAAGTTCTCAAATCACACAGCAAACAGACAGCCCAGCTTGAGAAATCGTGGAAAGTCAGAGGTAACGGATGTAGCGATCACCTAGCTCAACTGGTCAGTTTTTAGAGACTGAAGCCAGTGGTCAGAGGTGAAAGGTCACTCCAAGTTCTGCCTGCCAGTGAATGCAGCCTTCTCTCCCACTTCTATCTCCCAAGTCAGGTCTGGGCTCTAGGTTACTGAGGAGTATGTGTGTGCGTGTCATAGCTTCTCATGCCAAGGGCAGCAGGCAGGAGACACAAGGGACTTTCCCCACCTCCTTCTGGGGCATTCAGAGGCTGCAGCAAGCCCTCCCTTCCCCTCCTGCCTTTCCCCAGCTCCCTGTACAGCCGTGCCCCCTGGCATTGCCCACTGGCACAGTGGCCTTGGGCGATGCTGGGAGAGCTCAGCACTGAGGGATGCCCTAAAGTGCCGGAAGCACCGCCACGCTGTCTGGCTCACTGCCTCCCTCACTTTCTCGGGAGCTGAGGGAGCCGGGGCTGTGGGGCTGTCCAGGCGAGGGTGGGCTGCACCCCCAGCCTCTTCCCGCTCATTCACTGGAGCTGGGACCAGTGAAGGCAATGGCTCCTTTGGGCTCCCCCTGCAGAATTACAGAGCCAGGCTGAGGGGTGAAAGGAGTGATTGATGGGGAGCTGTGGTTGCTGGTAGAGATCAGTGTGTGTGTGTGTGTGTGTGTGTGTGTGTGTCTGTCTGTCTGTCCATCTGTGTACGGAAAACCATTGTCAGGAGGTAAAATGCTCTCACTGGAAACTTCAACAGGAGCTGGAATGCACTCCCCAAGTCCTCTCACCTCTGGGCATGTATACTTCATCATTGTTTTTCATGAATATATAAATATACATGGACATGCATGTGCTGAAGGTGTGCATATGTGTGGCGATACACACAAGAACATGGGTTTATGTGAAGGCAGTCCTGTAGGTATGTGTGTGGAGGGCACTGCAGACCTCTTTGGGGGATTCCCTGGATCCGCCTTTATCCCACTGTTCCGCCCCCCGGCGGCCCCTGGTTGTCTTTGCCTTGACTCCTAGAGCCGTCAGCCCAGCACTCTGTCTGGCCTGCGTTATAACTGCCTGCTACCCCTTCTAGGAGGCCTGGAGTGGGGGCAGGGACAGGCCGAGGCTGGCCCGAAGCTCCTGGCTAATTTTCCCGGCCTCCATCGATCCAGCAGCTTCTCCTGAGTCTATTAGCAGTCGGCGAGTGAAAATATCCTCCATCGCAAGCCCTGACCTGAGACAGGGAGGAATCCATAGCAATTTGTTCAAACAGAGGGAAGCATTTCCCTCTGATTTGTATTTCAATTTATTCCAAGCAGGAGGGGGGTCAGGGTGGGGGTGGGGCGAGCCCTGGCATGGTGGCCAGAGTTGGGCCCCCAGGCTGTCCCCCTTGGCACCCCTGTGCCAGCTGGGGTGGCAGCTGGTACTCCCCATGGTTCCTGGGGGTGGGGCCCGCAGAGAGGGAGGGTGGGGCCCAGCAAGGGAGACGGGAAGAGAGACCCGCCAGCCTTCCCAGCAGGCCCTGCTCAGCTGGAGAGCTCAGTTGTGGATTCGATTTTCACAAAATACAAAGCCGCCAGCTTGGAGCCTCTCTCCCAGGCACTGGGGCCTGTGCCAGGCGTGCGCTCACCCGCTGTGCCTGTGCCAGTGTGGGGGCTGGGCTGGGCGCATGGACCCAGTGGCCCCAGCTGGGTTGAGTGGCGGAGGGTGGGGCGGGGTGGGGACTCTTATTCTCCTAAAGCCCTCCCCAGCCATCCTCCTAGGAACAGAACTGCTCAGGCTTGGAAGGGAGCTGGCACCTTGGAGAGTTCCCTGGCAGGGCGGAGAGCCCCTCACTGCGGGAGCCCTGAGCAGTGCTCACTCATTCCTGGACTGAGTAGACCGGAGCTCACTGGTGTCCCAACCTAGGAAGTCTCTTTTGAGCACCTGTGGTAACAATAGCTCTGGCTGACATTTATTAAGTACCAATTACTTGCTGGGCACTGACAAGCACCCAGTTTTTGCAGGGTCCCGGCTTCCACCTGCCCCTCATTCTCCTCACTCTTCTGCCACCTCCCTCTCCCATCCCTGCTCAGTGTGTTCAGTTTCTCCTGGGAACAACGTCTCCTTTCCTCCTGAGGGTGGCCCTAATGGCTGAGGGCCTCAGGACTGATGTCTCTGCAGCTCCCCCCGCCCGGCCTTCGCTGACCAGCTTTTCCATGGGACTCCACAAACAGGCTAGCTCCCTTTCTTCTGGATCACTTTCTTTGGCAGCACCTTGCCTTCTCATCCCCACCAGGGTCCAGGCCTCTGCAGAGGTGGCTCCATGGCAACCAGAGAGGAGGATTCTGAGAAGGGTCAGCCAAATGGTCCTGCAGTTCCCCGCCTCCCCCCCAACCCCTACCCTCTACCATCTCTTTCCCTCATTCCTCAGTGCCCCAGGGAGGAGAGTAAGTGGAGAAGTTCTTCACACCGAGGTGTCAGTGACTGGCAGCTCTGAGGTCAGCTGTCGCACATGACTCGCCAGGCTCCCTGACACCACCAAGGTCTAATTTCAGAAGCATGCAACTAAATATATCAAAGTCGATGAATAATCATCTCGCTCGCTCAGGTGGGAGTGTAGGGACGCAGTGTGGCCTGAAGGCTTATAGCAGAGGGTTCTGCAGTAGAACTGGGTTCAAGTTCAGCCTCAACCACTCACTGGCTGTGTGGTCTTGGACACAGCAGTTATACATGGCACCTCAGTTCCCCCCATGCACAAGCCAATGAGGATAATAGCGTGCACCTCAGGGGGCTGCGGTGAAAAGGAAATGGGGAAAGGTGTGGAAAGCCATTCTGAGCCCAGTACCTGGGCTGTTCAGAGGAGGCCCTGCTAAGTGAGTGATTGCAGCGTCCCAGCCTGCTCAGGCCTGCTTGGTGAGTCACGGATCTGCCACCAGGGAGGGGACACGTGAGGCTCTACATACAGGCACGTGGCATAGCACTGCGGGAAAGAGGGAGCGAGACCCTGGCCCTGGAGAAAGAGTGGCAGGATTCCAGCCCTCCTCCCGTCTCCCTCTTGGGGATGTTGACAGCAAGGATGTTCTCTCTGAGCTACTTTGTGCCTTAGGAGACAGCTGTGTTTTGTACCTTCACCGCCACCCACATGGCTGCCCATTCCAGACCTCGCTTTCCGCCTAAGAGGCAGCTTCCCCCTCCCTGTCCTTAGCCCCTGCTGCTGCTAAGTCACTGCAGTCGTGTCCGACTCTGTGCGATCCCATAGATGGCAGCCCACCAGGCTCCGCTGTCCCTGGGATTCTCCAGGCAGGAATGCTGGAGTGGGTTGCCATTGCCTTCTCCGGTCCTTAGCCCCTAGGAGCTTCCTAATGGCAATGACTTTTCTGTTCCTGGCTGTGATTGAACTTTAGGCCAATTGGCCTCCCCCATCCACAGGTCCTTCACTTTTTTTCCCCAACCGACTGGGTTTCAAGTCATTTACAAGTTGTTCAAAGACTCAGCATTATAATCAGATCCTATGGTGCATGCCACTTATGTGGTTTCTAAAATTTTAGCCAAAAAAGGAGAGAAACCCTTCTGTGATGGAAGAAAAAGAAAAAAAATCAGAATACTTAAGCGTGTGGGGGGGTATTGTATTTCTTGATTTATAAATATACCTGATGTAAAGAAAATATGTTCCCAAACTTTATGCTTCTGGTATTGACTCCTGAAAAAAAAAACAAAAACACAAGATTATTCATTCCATTGTTAAAGCAGGAATTTAACCTGCTTTCCCTCCCAGGGGTGTTGTCCTTTGAAAAGGACACAAGAGAATGAACAGGGACTGATCTGCCAGTGTTGACGGGTCATATGAAGAACCCACAAAGCAGGGAAGGGGGCCGAGAGTGATGGCGCTGGGGGCAGGAATGCTGTCTTAAAAAGGGTGGTCAGGGTAGACCTCGCTCATAAAAGAGCTGAAGGAAGTGATGGGATAGCTCTGGAAATCTAGGGAAGAGCAGTCCAGTATCAGAGCTGCAAGTGCAAAGGTCGTTGAGGCAGAAGTGGGCTTGGTCTGCTGGAAGAACAGCAAAAAGCAGTGTGACTGCAGTAGTGGGGAGTAAGATACAGGGGTGGGTGGGAGTGGGCGTGGGGCATAGCAGGCTATTGAAAAAGCTGTGGCTCTGACATGAAGTGAGACAGGAGTCATGGTCGGGTTTGAGCAGAGGAGAGATGGGATCAGACAGTATAACTAAGAGATCTCTCTGGCTGCTTGTGGAGAACAGACTGTACCAGGCAAGGAAGGGAACAGAGTCAACCTCGGTTACAAAAATCCAGGCAGGGGATGGTGGTGGTGGCTCAATCCAGGTTGGTATTTCAGGGGTTGGGTTCAGGATCAGTTCTGAAGATTGAGCTGGTGGCTTGGACATAGGGTGTGGGAGGAGAGAAGTCAGAGATGACTCCCAGATTTCTTTCTTTTTTTAAACTTTATATTTTAAATTTACTTATTTGGCTGTGCTGGGTCTTATTTGCGACAGGCAGGATCGTCAATCTTCATTGTGGCATGTGGGATCTAGCTCCTGACCAGCGATCAAACTGGGGCCCCTTCCATTGGGAGCATAGAGTCTTAGCCACTGGACTACCACGGTAGCCCTGAGTCTCAGGTTTCTGGCTGATGGTGTGTTTTCAAGATGTGGGTGAGGATTGGTTCCCAGGCCTTGGGGTTGCTGAGGGGCACTAAGTGCTGTCCCCCTGATGTCATTGGATATGGAGAGAGGCATAAAGTTAATCAGGCCCTTACATCTCTGCTCCTTGGTTTTTAAGCCTTCAGAGCTAATCCTCCTCCTTCCTCCTGAGCTGGGGTGAAGATCAAGCCCAGAGGAGCTTTGCAAGGGCTGCATGAAGAGGTTTCAAGCTGTCAGGTTGTAACACCTATAATTTCACCCCAAAGCCGGGTAGGATGATGCCCAGGAACCCACAGTGGCCTGGGGTGGGAGTGGGGGCTCAGAGTGCTACCCCCAGCAGAGGGGAGGTGGTAAGCTCTCCAGAAACACTGTCTTTCCCTCCCCTGCCCTCCTGTCCTGGGGTCTAATGCCCCACCTGCTCTCGAGCTGCAAGATTGATTTTGCTTTCAGGGTTGTTTCTGTTATTATTATCCACTTAAACAACTTCATAGGAAAAGAAAAGGAATCCAATGACTATCAAACATGAGCCATTCATTCTAAATTCCCTGCCCATACCTGTCAATATATTTTTACATAGCAGTAAACAGCGGTCCACTCTGCACTCTCGGACGACTTTATCTCCTGCACACGTCTCCTGGTATTGACTGAGCCTCCAGACCTGTCAGCTTAATGGGCACAGGGCACCCCCTGCATCGATGTGCTGGAGTTTGGTCACTGTTTCTCCAGTGCTGGGCATTTGGGCAGATGCCAATTTCTTCTTCTTCTAAAGAGCTCTGCCGTGAATATCCTTATGTGAATTACTTTTTCCTTTTAAATTATTTCTTTGGGGCTTATTCCCCAAAGTGAGATTGTCTAATAGATCATAAGATAGGAACAGTTTTATGATTCTCCTTTTGCACTGCCAGGCTGTGTTACAAAAAGTTTGAGCCGGGCTTGTGCAGAGGCCAGCCGTAGTGGATTTTATCATTTTAATTTATTTTCACCGGTGTCGTAGGTGCATTATGGCCTGCTTCTCTGGGTCTTTTCAACACCTAATAATAATAAGACCTGATCTGCACAGAACTTTACAGTTTACATGGCACTTGCTGGTATGTCATCTCACTTAATAAGACACGATGCATCTAATAGTATTGGCTTCTGTTTTATATGGTAAACTGGGGGGTTTAGTCATGCCAAGTGCTGGAGTGGAGCTTCCAGTCTGTCCTTGCAGGTTGGGTTGGAAAGAACTCATGCCCACTCGCCACCATCCCGTCCTTTCTGAGCATCCAGGGCCTCAGATGCCAACTTCAGCCCCCGTCCACTGCCTCAAGCCCCCTTGTCTCCCTCGGCTCCCACAGCCAGGCCTGTGTCAGGCTGCAAGCCGTGCCCTGTGCTTCAGACTTGGGTCTCAGCTCACGGGGTGGGAGGAAGCCATTGGGCTTTTTGGGTCAGTGGGGGCTTTGGGGGTTCTTTGCTTTAGCAGAGCTGCTGCTCCCTCCATACCCTGACCCAGGGGTGGCCCAGGCTCTGCCTTCTGGTTTGGGAACCTGGACCTGACAGTGCGTCTCGGGTCCCACCCAGGATGTGCTGGTCCAGGATGTGTCCCTGGTGCTGGTCACAGGAATGCTGGAGCTCTCAGACTCTGAGGTATGAGTGTGGTTTTATTCTGCTCCCTCTCACTATACATCTAGAGCATGTGCTGGCAACATGTGCTGTGCTTGGTGGATTCCATTCTTATTGTGTTTAATACTTCCAATAGGGAGCATTCTTATGCCCGTTTTACAGGCAGGAAGCTGGGGCTGGAGACTACAGAGTTAAATGATTTGCCCCAGGTCACACAGCAATTATTGCAACAGCCTGAAGGAGAATCCCTGTGTCTACTCCAGCCCTGCCCCTCCCATGGAATCAGTTCAAGAGCTATGTTTTGTCAGGTGGGAATGTGGTCATATCCAGAATTTGGCGCACTGCCAGGACCCAAGGCCAAGTGAACTGCGGTGATGGGGTCTCCAGGACTGCAGACCCTGGTGGGGTTGAATAGCGAGACCCCTGGGGAAACACCATGTCCACCTGTCCCACATCCCTGGGCTAGTCAAGCTCAGGTCCTGAGGCCTGAAACCATTCTCTACCATGTTGGGTGGTAGCCTCTCTTTCTCGCCATCCTGCTGGGGAGAGCCTTCCTCCCAGTGATCACCTCTTTCAGTCCACATTTTAAAATATAATTTTATTTATTTTTGGCTGCACTTGATCTTCGTTGCTTTGCATGGGTTTTCTCTAGCTGCTACGATCGTGGGCCACTCTGGGTTGTGGTACGTGGGCTTCTCATTCAGTGACTTCTCTTGTTGTGGAGCACAGGCTCCAGGCACACAGGCTCAGTAGCTGTGGTGTGCAGGCTTAGTTTCTCCCTGGCATGTAGAATCTTCCCAGACCAGGGATCGAACCCATGTCCTCTGCATTGGCAGGTGGATTCTTATCCCCTGCACCACCAGGGAAGTCCTCAGTCCACACTGATATTCTGGTCTGTCAGGATTATGGCTCTTGGCATCCCCCCAAAGTAGGCCTCTTCATTCAGTCTTACATTTTCCTCTTGAAGGCCCTTGGAACAGGGTCCCAGGCCCTATGATCAAATGGAAAAGAACTGAAATTTGTTGAGCAGTTACTAGATACCTGTGGTTATGCTCTGTATCCACATTGTCTTGTTTAATCCTCACAACCTAGAAGTTACTTCAGCCAGATCTGAGATATACTATTATCCCCATTTTGCAGATGAAGGGACTGAGGCTTCGAGAAGTTAAATAACTTGCCCAAGGCTGTGGGCAGCCCCTCAGACTTGCATTTATAGCCTCGGCTCAAGCAACGCCTGACTTGTGGCAACGCCTTTCTGCCCTCTCTTCCCCAAGTGTCCTGCCTACACTGGTTAGAATTGCCCTGTGTGCTGTGCTGTGTTAACTCTCTTCAGTTGTGTCCAGCTCTGTGTGACCCCATGGACCGTAGCCCGCCAAACTCTTCTGTCCATGGGATTTCCCAGGCAACAATACTGGAGTGTGTTGCCGTGCCCTCCTCCAGGGGATCTTCCTGACCCAGGGATTGAACCCACATCTCTCACATCTCCTGCACTGGCAGGCGGGTTCTTTACCAGTAGCACCACCTGGGAAGCCCAGAACTGCCCTAGGGCACCTCGTTGTTAAGAATTATCTCCCTGCCCACAGAGAGAAAGTCTTTTTATACTTCCCCCAGGGGACCTCAGAGCCCTCACTTAGAGGGCTTTCCCAGTGGTCTGTCCTGACATTCCAGAGTTCATTAGTCTTGTGCAGACTAGACTTCCACTGATACTCAGTGAAGATTCTGAGCAGAGCCCAGCACTCTCAAAACCTGTGTGCCTTCTGATGGAGCCTGGATGTAGGTGCAGTGGTGCCAAACCTTCCAAGGGGTGGGGGTGTGGCTGGACTGCCCACCACTTTCAGCAGAGGAGGGTTATCAGGAGTGCCAGGCTCTGCCAGAAGCAGCAAGCTCTGCAGACAGCATCAGGTCTTGAAAATAGAACCAGGCCTTATGCATCATAGCGGACTCTGCAAGGCATACCAGGCCCTGCCTCTGACTGTGAGAGCAGAACTTGTCTTCACGCTCCGTCGTGGTGATAGGCTGGCAGCCTGTGCCCTGATCTTTCAGCTGTGGCTGCTTTCCACGCTCGGTGACGGTGCTCTTGGACCCGGAGGTCAGAGATACGTACAGTTGGGTTGGGGAGGGATTTTTGCAGCCAACGGGGAGGTCGGCTGAACGTGGATTTGGTTTTGATAAGCAAAAAAGCCCAGTTGCTGAGAGCAGACTTTAATAGAGTCTGTAGCAAGGGGAGGGCAGCGGTTCTTCGGGGAGGGAACCGCGCCTGATTGGCTCTGCATCCCAGAGCTGAGGGCAGGACAATAGGTGCTCAGGAAATGTTACAGAAGCGATCCAGGAATCAGTGCAGATGAACAGGCTATGTGTGTGTGTTTGAAGGGTTGGGAGACCAGGGAGCAAGAAGGAAGATGGAGAGGAAAGCATCCTGGACTGATATCTAATGCCCTGGGGGAGTGACCAGCAGTGGATAGGGCCGGGGAGATGATGCTTCCCTTCAAGATGACAGGCACTAAGGTGAGGCCAGAGGAGATGGTACTGCTTCAAACTGGTTTTCCCAGCATGGAATTGGAGCCTCCCCAGACCCCAGCACTCCTGAGAAACCAGCTGGCCTGCCCCCAGGCCTGTGGCCCAGAGGCCAGGCTTTGGCCAGCTCTGCATACAGGTCTGCGCTGAGGGCAGGGTGAACCCTCACTGGGGAGTGCACAGAGCACGAGATTAATTTCCCCGAGAGGTCCTTGTTCGATGGCCCGTGGTCCACGGGAGAGGTGCGCGACATCACGTAGCATCACAAGGCCCAGGCGGCGCCAGCCACGCGCCTACCCTGAGAGCCTCATTTCAGACCCCGGCCGCCATTCTCTGAGCAGCTAATTAAAAGGGAAAAGCCTGTTAATATTTCAGCACTGTTAACTCTGCTAAATTATTAAGTGTCCATTTGCATTATGTACAAAAAGGGATCGATAAACATGTGGGTACCAGGAGCTGGGAGGATGAGGGAGGAAGAGTTTCTAAGGATGCGCCCTGGGACAAGCCCACCCAGTGACGTGGAGACTCTGTCCTACGCCTGGAGGCTGTCCTCAGCTCTGTGTCAGGCACTTGGAAACTGGAGATGCGGAGGGCTTAGCACAAACGTCAGAGAGTCAGACGGACTCCAAACCAGCAGGGTGCCCTTGGGCAAGTTACTTACCCTTGCTAAGCCTCAGCTTCCTCATCTGATTAGTGGGAACAATAATAGGCTTGTTATGAGCAGTAAACAATAGATGTAAAACACTCAGTACAGTGCTGGCCCAGAGTAACTTATTATGTATATGTTATGATGTTATTGTTATATGATGGTGATGGGGGGACACCTGAGACATAACCCCAGCCCACAGCAGTCCTTCCCTCCGTGATTCCTGTCGGCCTCTCAGCAGGCTTTTATCGCAGCTCTTCTTGACTATCCACTTCCCCAGTTCAGGATCTGGGTGTTGTAGCTCTCGCCAGCACCCAGCTCAGCACCTCACACTTATGAGGGTTTGTTGAATGATGATCTGATAGAAGGCAGGACCAGAGCACAGATTCTGTTTCCGTATCGCCTGGCCTGGAACACTTGGTGATGCTTCTGAGAAGTGGTTAGGGTGCTGGTACTTGCCCTGCCAGCCAGGAACTGGGGCGGATGGAACCAGCTTCAGGTGGGGAAGTTGGTGGCCCCCGCTTCTTTTCTCTCCTTGTCCTCCCCTCACTCTGCTCTGTTTGGAAGTTTCCTTCAGCCTGCAGACACACTCTCCATGAAAATCAGGAGTGGGGAGCAGGACACCAGCTCCCGCTCGGTCATGATTAACCTTTTAAAATTTCATTTGTATATATATTTTTTCAGATTCCACATTATAAGGGATGTCATATGATATTTTTCCTTCCCTGACTTACTCCACTCAGTAGAAAATGAACTTCTGGTTGCCGGGGGGAAAGGGATAGTTAGAGACTTTGGGAAGATCATGTACACAGTGCTATATTTAAAATGGGTAAATATTTTTTATTTACACAGAGACCTATTGTGTAGCACATGGAACTCTGCTCAACATTATGTGCCAGCCTGGATGGGAGGGAAGTTTGGGGGAGAATGGATACAGTATACGTATGGCTGAGTCTCTTCACTATTCACCTGAAACTGTTAACACAACACTGTTAATCGGCTATACCCCAATACAAAATAAAAAGTTTAAAGTTTGGGAAGAATGCTGTTGCTGCTGCTACTAAGTCACTTCAGTCATGTCCGACTCTGTGCGACCCCATAGACGGCAGCCCACCTGGCTCCCCTGTCCCCGGGATTCCCCAGGCAAGAACACTGGAGTGGGTTGCCATTTCCTTCTCCAATGCATGAAAGTGAAAAGTGAAAGTGAAGTTGCTCAGTCGCGTCTGACTCCTAGTGACCCCATGGACTGCAGCCTTCCAGGCTCCTCTGTCCACGGGATTTGCCAGGCAAGAGTACTGGAGTGGGTTGCCATTGCCTTCTCTGAAGAATAAATAAATAAAATTTAGGATGGAGAGGAAAGCTGAAGGAAAGCGATGGATGGGGCTTTTAATCAAGGAGTTTCATTTCCACTGCTGTCTGTCAGCCTTGCTTGGCCCCCCATCCTACTGTTGACTCCTCCTGCACTTGGCCAGCATTTGCCCCCCCTCCAACCCCACCCCCGAGCCCCTTGGCTAACATCCAGGGAGAAAATCCTCCCATGGGGGATGGGGATCTTTGATGAAATTCCCCTTCCAGGTTGCAGTGAGAATTCTTTTCAGGAGCCCAGGGGGCAAGTTGGAATTTGCCTTAAAATGAGTCCTTGAGAATTGGTGGCTTCCTCGCTGGGCCTCCTGGTGCTGGCAGTCCCTATCGCACCTGTGACTTGGGGTGTATGCTTTTGGAGGAAGGAAGGAGTGAGCTGGAAGCACCTGCCAGGGACTTGCCGTTTCTGCTCAGCGGTCCTCCTTACCACGCGGCCCCATCGGTGACAGCCCTCATGCTACTTGGCTCTTCTCAGCCAAGGGCCTGGGGAGGGGCATGTTGCTTGACTCTATAGCCATTGTACTCTGTGAAGAAAGGGCTTTATGGTCAAATGGAAAGCACTGGAATAAATCAAGTTATGTGGATGCGTTTGCATGCCTGCATGCGTGCTCAGTCACTTCAGTTGGGTCCAATTTGGTGACCCTGTGGACTGTAGCCTGCCAGCCTCCTCTGTCCATGGGATTCTCCAGGCAAGAATACTGGAGTGGGTTGTTATGCCCTCCTCCGGGGGATCTTCCAGACTCAGGAATCGAACCCGCGTCTCCTGCAGCTCCTGCGTTGCAGGCAGGTTATTTACCACTGAGCCACTGTGTTTACTCAGGCCTTTTCAGAGCCTTTAAGAGTATGCTCTTTTGTGCTGCGACTCAGAGGGAAAGAGAAGGTACAGCATCCTTATCTGGCGATGGGCTCTGTGAGCCTTGTGTGGCACCCAGGTTAGGAGACACTGTTTTTTTCTTTTCCTGGGGGGATTTATTGATAAAGCTTAGAAAAGTGAAATATTGTAGCAAAAGTCTCCTAGACCAAAAGCAGGGAAATATTTCCAAAATCCTGTCCTAGTTTCTATCCACTAAAGTGGCGCCAGAGAGAAACAAATCCAGCAGTACCTCTGAAATTCCCAGGGAGTTTGTAGAGTCAGGCTGGTGGTTCTGCACAGGGCCTGGGAATCTGCATTGCAAAGGGCTCCCCACCAGTCCCCCACAGGGTGACACAAGGGAGGGGGCAGGGGAGTCCATGGAGGGCAGAGAGCTGAGTTCCAGGCTAGCAGACAGAAAGCCTGGATTCGAGCCCCAGCTCTGCTAGTGCCTGTGACCCTGAGTGGAAAGAGCACTCTCTTCTCCACGCGTCAGTCTCCTTCGCTACCAAAGGAGGCTAAATAGGACTTTAGAAATAATGCCCTTTCTGGCTCTTAGAAATAAGGCCAGGAGCCTGCAAATATACAATGGGCCCCAGGAATGTATCAGGCCTCACCATCTGTAGTAGATAAGACAGCGTCCTTTCATGCAAAGCCCTTGCAGGCCCTGGGGAGATGGCGTTTTGAGAGGAGTGCAGATCACGTACAGAATAATAACACTGGTTGGCATGCTTGGGGGCTTAATGTGAACCAAACAGTTTTAAACATTTCAGCTATATTTACTTACTTATTCCTTTCCACAACAACCCCATTTTACAAATGAGAAAACTAAGGCTTGGATAACTTGCTGAAAGTCTTAACTTCCTAAAAGTTGAGTGTATAAAAGGGCTCCATCCCGCCCCTCTGGTTTTCTGACCCCTCTAAAGTCCTTCACAGCCCTCAACATGAATTTGAAACAAATTCGTGAGACATCCCTAACGGTTTAGTGTCTGCTTCGAGTCCCTCCACCCCTGGGATATAGCGTGGGCTACAGAGGCTGGTCTCCTGTCCCCTTCTCTTGGTCCTGTTTAATCATCTCAAGAGCTGTCACTTCCTGACAGAACATATACTGTTTGGGATTTCCCTGGTGGTCCAGTGGCTAGGCTCTGCGCTCCCAGTGCAGGGACCCCAGGTTTGATCCCCGGTCAGGGAACTAGAAGTCACATGCCGCTACCAAGAGTTCACATGCTCCAACTAAAGATCCTGGATGCCACAGCGAGTGCTGCAACTAAGACCAGTTGCACTCAAAAAAAGAGAGAAAGAAACACATACTGTTTGGCCAGGTATTTTACATATATTGTATTTAAGCCTCACACCAGCCCTGGGAGAAGGCATTATTGTTCGCATCTCTTGCTCCTGAGACTGAGGCTCAGAGAGGTGAAGTAACTTGCCCGGTGTCACCCAGCTAGAGGGTAGCAGAGCCAGAAATGAGCCCCAGATTGTCTGCTCTTTCCGTGTCTCTCCAGCAGACCCCTCCTCCGCCCAGTTTCTTTCGTCACGACCCCCCCACCTCACCCCCGCTTCAGGGTCGTCCTAGCAATAACCACACTCTGAAACCATCTTATTTACTTCTGTTTCCTTCTTTGCCGTCCTTCTCCCCAAGAGTGCTCTTTCAGAGCTGGTCCTTGTTTGCTTTTCGTGACAGTCTCTTGAGCATCCAGCGCCGCGGCTGGCTGGGAGCATTTGCCGTTTGATAGACTGAATGAGGGGATTATGTCACAGTGGCTCTTGACTCAGGCCCTGGCCTGGCTGCATTTGGAATGAGAAGATGCTGTTTGCTGGCAGTGCCTCCCGGGCGTGTGTGGAGCGAGAGGCTGAGACTCAGTGGGACACAACTCCTTTTGAGGGGGCTGTAACTTGGTGGGATCTCTGTTTAGGTTTAGGGTCAGAAACATAGTTCTAGCCATCCTGGGGGTAAGCGGAGTTGGGGAGGCTGACTCATGTTAATGAAACAGTGCGGGTGATGGGCAAATTGGAATGTCTGGGCCAAGGGGGCCTATGTGTGTGTGCATGTGCTAAGTCGCTTCAGCTGTGTCTTATGCTTTGTGACCCCATAGACTATAGCCCGTCAGGTTCCTCTGGCCATGGGATTCTCCAGGCAAGAATACTGGGGTGGGTTGTCATTTCCTCCTCCAGGGGATCTTCCCAACCCAGGGATGGAACCCGTGTCTCTGATGTCTCCTGCATTGGCATTTGATTCTTTACCACCTGGGAAGCCCCAGGGGTCCTGGGTGCCTTGCAACTAGCCAGCATTTGTTCCAGAAGGAACATCTACACTGGGAAGAAGTTGGTTATGGGAAGCGGCTCATCAAGAAGGACTTGGAATAAAGGGAGGGGATGATTGAGGAAACTGGATAACCTCAGTGGACAATGTCATCAAAGGGAGATGGGTGGATGCTCTTTCTTTATCTAATAGAAGTGATACAGTAAAATCTTAAGCAAATACCTTGGTGCCTTTTTACATGTGCATCCACCCTTATAACAACCACTCAGATTAGGACTATGAATATTTCCATCTCATTAGATGGGATCCCATCTCCTCCCCAGAAGCTTCTCTTGTGCCTTCTTAGTAAATAATCCCTCACCTCCACCCAAGGGCAACCATGGCTTAGACCTGTTACTATAAGACTGGGTTTTTTTTCGTTCTGAATTTCAAATATATGAAACCATACACTGTTTCCTCTTTTATGTCTGCGTTCTTTTCACTCAAATTGTGCTGTGAGATTCAACAGCATTGTTGTGTCTATCCATAGTTCTTTTTTCACTTCTGTGTAATAGTCCATTGTATGAATATGTGAGAGTTAATTTACGCTTGTTGCTCATGATGGACATGGGGATTGTTTCTTGTTTTTAGTTGTAATGAATAAAGCTGTTGTGAATATTCTTGGCCCTATTGTTTGGTTGTCATAGGCACTAATTTCTATTGGGTACCTACCCAGAAATGGGATTCCTGTGTCATGGGGTATATACTTGTTTAACCTGAGTTTTGTTTGTTCAGTTTCTCTGTTGTATCTGACTCATTGCAACAGCATGAATGGCAGCACACCAGGCTTCCCTGTCCTTCACTATCTCCCAAAGTTTGCTCACACTCATGTCACTGAGTTGGTGATGCCATCCAACCATCGGATCCTCTGTCACTCCCTTCTCTTACCCTCAGTCTTTCCCAGCATCAGGGTCTTTTCCAATGAGTTGGCTCTTTGTATCAGGTGGCCAAAGTATTGGAGCTTCAGCTTCCACAGCAGTCTTTAGCCTGTGTAGGTGCTGCCAAAATCTCTTCCAAAGAGGTTCTACCATTTGAGAGTTGGATAGTCTTAGTGGTTAATATCATTAAAGGAAGTTGCTGCTGCTGCTAAGTCGCTTCAGTCGTGTCCGACTCTGCGCGACCCCATAGACAGCAGCCCACCAGGCTCCCCCGTCCCCGGGATTCTCCAGGCAAGAACACTGGAGTGGGTTGCCATGTCCTTCTCCAATGCATGAAAGTGAAAAGTGAAAGTGAAGTCGCTCAGTCGTGTCCGACTCTTAGTGACTCCATGGACTGCAGCCCATCAGGCTCCTCTATCCATGGGATTTTCCAGGCAAGAGTACTGGAGTGGGGTGCCATTGCCTTCTCCATAAAGGAAGTTGGGTAATCTTAATGATGTCATCATCTATGATGCCAGCTCATAGCCCCATGGCCAGTGAGGAAGTGAACCTGTCAAGTAGTCAGAAGCCTTGTGTCTGCGGGTCAGGCCCCATCTTTCCCAGCTTGTGCCGTCCAGGCCCTGAGAAAGTTCAGCTCTCTAACTCACTTTCAGAATTCCTTATCAGTCACCAAAGCATCTGTCATTACAACACAGCCTGGCTATGGGCAAGCCACGCTGTCCAAGATTACAGCTTATCTTCCACTGGAGCCTGTTAAATCGATGTCTTCCTTGTTGAGAGGCACCCCAGGCCTCTTGCAGACATCCAGGCAGCCTCTGGTCTTACCAGCAACTGGCACACGCATCATACATTGGTGGGTTGTTTCCTGATAAGATTTCCTGAGGACCTTGGCCACAGATGGCTATCTCTTCCAATGCATTTCCATTTCAGGGGGTGACAGTTTCAGGCTTGTTCCCCAGATTCCAGGGTACACCTTGCACAGGGACTATGTGCTATTGATAAAATTCATAGAAAGCGTGAATTGAAAAAAGATGTCAGAAGTTATCTAGCACACGCACCTCCTACAGGTGGGGAAACTGAGGTCCTTGAGGTCTGACTTGCCCCAGGCCAAACAGCTTGTCTCCTGACCACTAGCCTAGGTCCATTGCTCCAAGGCAGCCAGACTGGACACTCAGACTCTAGGTTGGTGGCAGCTGCCACTGTTTGCAGAACCTGCTGCTGTTAGCAGAGACTCTCGTGGTTAAACCCAACCTACGTCACTCCCAATGGTTGCACCCCCTGCCCCCCACCCCCACCCTCCGCTAGCTTCTTGACCTATGGCCAGGCTGCCTCTGTAGACCTATCTCTGTCATTAGTTCATGACTGTCCTGTCACTGTTGGTTGGAGAAACTCTGTTAATTAAGGTACTACTTGTGACGACAGTAAGAACACATCAGAGTTCTACTAAGCACTTCTCATTTATCTTGTGTTATCATCGCTCCTAAGGGCTTCCCAGGTGAAGCTAGTGGTAAACAACCCAGCTGCCAGTGCAGAAGATGTCAGAGATGTGGGTTTGATCTCTGGGTCAGGAAGAGCCCCTGGAGGAGGGCATGGCAACCCACTCCAGTATTCTTGCTTGGAGAATCCCATGCTGGCTGCAGTCCATAGGGTTGCAAAGAGTCGGACATGACTGAGGCGACTTAGCATGCACGTATCATCACTTCCACCCTTGTGAGCTGTCAGGGTTGGTAGCATTCTCTCATCTAGGAGATGAGAAAATGAAGGTCCAGAGGTCACTAGTGTTTTGCCCTGGGTAATATGGAATATTAGACTGCTCTGTCAACCTGCAGGAAGACCCCTATTCCTTGAGGACTGGTTCAAAAGCTACCTCTTCCACAGTCTTCTGTGATTCTTCCTCCAGCAGTGATGGCTTTCTCCCCTGACCTCCTAGGGCTTTCTTTACCTCTTTTACAATGCTTAGCACCTTCACCATGGAATGTTCCTATACATTCATTCATTCAGTGTTCACTGAGTACCTGCTGTATTCAAGGCTGGGGATACCAATGTAAGCTCATGGTTGGATAGGCAGGAAGATGAGAATCCTGAGGTTGATAGTCACACAGACTGATGTTTTGTTGCTGTGCTGGAAAGGTGATGGAGGCCGAAGCGGGGAGGATGTAAGTCAATCATGGAATGCTTGCTGGAGGACGTTACACGTTGTATGAACAGGTTTTATCTCCCTGCACCTCTTTAGGGCAAGGACTCAAGTTTTCACCCTATTGTGTCCCTCGTACCCTGGATCAGCTCTCCTACCTCCACCTTGTCCACCCTTATCTGTGAGCAGACATGTTTGAACTTGAGGTCTTGCCCTCTTTCCCAGAGCCCAAGTACTGGTGGGCTGGGGGCTGGTTTGCTTTCAGGACAGTGGGGTTAAGACACCAAAGGAGGGCTGTGAACTTCTCCGGTTCCATCATTTTCCCTTTGGTCCCCCAGCCATATCTGAGCTTGGTCCCCCAGTTCTGGCCAGACCCCAGCCCCCAGACATTGTGAGAGGGTCAAGGAGGACAAGTCGTCTTAGGAGAACTTCCAGGTCCCCCGGTGAAGACTTCTGTCCCTTGGAGGGGAGGCTGGCACAGGTTCCGCGAGCAATGAGGGAATGGTAACAGGCCTTTGGGTGAGAGGAGTGATGTGTGGTGTGTGGGGCTGGGGGAGATCTTGGTCAGGTTCACTAAAAGTTGAGCCTGGAGTGGTTGGTGGGAGTGAGTTCAGGCAAGTGATTTGCTGAGAAAGTGCTCCCAGGACAAACTGAAAGGGGATGAGAGAAATAGCTGGGTAACAATGTGGTTTAGTTGACTTAGTCTCAGCCAGTTCCCGGGGTGGGGGCAGAAGGGCTCTGGAGTGTGAATGGAACCATAGTCATCCTACTTGAGGCAAGACGGCTGGGCCTTTGCATCATGTCCATCAGGTCACTGGTGTGTGTATGTGTGTGTGTGGGGGGGGTACCAATGGGCAAGGGGTGACCTCCTAGGCATGTTTGGTCCAGGCAGTGCTCACTGTCTGAAGGCAATTCCTTGGGGCAGGTGAGCTCTGTGTGCCTCACAGCTGACACCAAAGCTGGGAATGGAGGCACCTGCCAGATGTGGAGAGCAGCCTCCATGACTGGGGTCTAAGACATGATGCTCATTGAGTGATAACCAATTTGCACAGATTACCAAACCTCCTCACAATCCTTGGCTCATTGAAAAGCACCTCTCTCTCTCTTTTAAAAAATATTTTTATTTATTTTTTGACTGCGCCGGGTCTTGGTTGCAGCACATGGGATCTTCCATCTTTGTTGCAGCACGTGGACTCCTAGCTGCGGCATGAGGGATCAAACCCCAGTCCCCTGCATTGGGAGCATGGAGTCTTAGCCACTGGACCACCAGGAAAGCCCCAAAGAGCAGAGATCTCTTGCAAGAGCAGTGGGATGGGGAGGAATTGCTCCTTTCCTGAGTCCTTGACCCTTCTGGTTCTGGCCTAGGGGCCCCAGGAGGAGCTCAATGGGATGAGGCCTCTGAGGGATATGCTGGGGAGTTCTGGGTGGCACACTCAGGAGGGAGCCTTAGACCTCCTCTGGCCTCCGAGCCTCCTGTCTAAACCTCCCCGTCTCCTGCCAGCTCCAGCCCAGGCTCAGATCGTGCACGCGGGCCAGGCATGTGTGGTGAAAGAGGACAACATCAGCGAGCGCGTCTACACCATCCGGGAGGGGGACACCCTCGTGCTGCAGTGCCTCGTCACTGGGCACCCTCGGCCCCAGGTAAGCCCCCGCCCTGGCTTGTGGGTGTACCCCTGCCCTCGCCTGCTCACTCCCCGCCCCACTCCAGGATCAGAAGAGGCAGTGGGACCTGAGACTGGAGGCAGATGGTAGCAGGCCAGCAGAAGACAGGAGCCTGGGGCTGGGGAAATGGCTGGAAAATAGACTCTGTGGGGAAGGGCTAGACTGTGGGCTTATTCACCTGGAAACACTGACAACTGAATGTCAGCTCCATTCCACTCCATGCCCTGTGCCTGCTGAGCAAACACTCCTGCAGATAAACCTTCAGCCACTGTGAAGTCAGACCATGTGCCAAGCACCGTGCTAGGTGCTTTCTCCAGTGTTTCCTCCTTGAAGCCTCCATTATAAGCAGAGGAAATCAAGGATCAGAAAGGCTGGGTAAACTCCCAAGGTCACCCAGCACTTGTGAGGGCAGAAGCAGAATTTGAATCCAGAACCAGTGTTCTCTATGGCTTGGCACAGTTCCTCTTTCGGTTGGGGAACCCAGGAGTTACCAACAACATATAACACAATTGCAAACAAACAACAACAAGAAGCAAACAAAAAACACATAATATAACCACTACTTCAGGAGGTTTCCAGTATGCAAACCCCACAGAAGATGGGTATCTGGAAAAGCCAGGTGTGAATTTTGTCCCAGACCCACTGTATGTTTCAGGCAGGAAATGTTGGCTGGTTATCACTGAGAGCTGGCAGGAAGAGGTAGGAGGATGGGCTGAAGGGATGGGTGGAATTTGCTGGTGAGCTGCTGTGATCTTTAAAAGCAGCAGAAAAGGTTTTGGTTGGCTCCTAGGAAGCACAGCGATTGCAAAGTTCTTTTTTGGAGGGGGGATAATATTGGGAACAGGGACAGCTTTAGGTTTGACCTTAAGACAAGCAGATGGACAAGAAACGCCCAAAGGTTTTAGTCTGAAACTGCAGTCATCACTGCTTGCTCCTTCTTAAGGATTTGTTTGGAAGTGAAAACAATGCTGCCAGTCTTCAGGATGCTTCTTGTCTAGGTGTGACTTTAGGGGTGGTCCTCTCTAAAGCCTAACCCTAAGAGAGAGAAGGCAATGGCACCCCACTCCAGTACTCTTGCCTGGAAAACCATGGACAGAGGAGCCTGGTAGGCTGCAGTCCATGGGGTCGCTAAGAGTCGGACACGACTGAGCAACTTCACTTTCACTTTTCACTTTCATGCATTGGAGAAGGAAATGACAACCCACTCCAGTGTTCTTGTCTGGAGAATCCCAGGGATGAGGGAGCCTGGTGGGCTGCCGTCTATGGGGTTGCACAGAGTCGGACACGACTGAAGTGACTTAGCAACAGCAGCAGCAGCAAACTCTCCCTAAGGCTGCACTGACCACCTGTGGGTGTCCCTCTTGTGCATCGCATGTAAGAGTCATTCATGGGTATGACTGTGTGTCCATACACCTGTTTTTATATTCCTGTTTATAGTTTCACTGTTCTTCCTGCTACCTAGGTTCAATCCCTTGGGCTCATATTTGACTCAGCCCCATATCAGTCTCCACCTGCAGCCAGGCTCTGAGACCTATCTTTTTATGTCTCTTGCGTGGATCTCCTTCTATTCCTCATTACCCGTTGAGGTCAGACCTTCCGTCCTGTCCCTTGGACTATGGCAGTAGACTCTGACAGGCCTCCCATTCTCCCATCCCCTCCCCCAATCCATTCCTGCACCCTGTTCCCAGAGTCATCACCCTCAGACCTGCTAGCTACATTGTATCACTCCCCTGCCCACATGGATCCGCATTACCTACCAGACCCAGTTCAGGCTCCTAGGGGTGGAATGGAAGACCTCCCACAGCCCATCCCCCACCTACCTGTCCTGTCTGATCTCCCACCGCCATCCTCCTCACACCCTGTCTTCGGTAAACCTGTCCAGAAATACCCTGTTCACTCTTGCTGTAGCCACTGCTCACCTTCTCTCTCTCTCTTTTTTTGACTACACCATGTGGCTTATGGGATCTTAGTTCCCTGACCAGAGATCCAACCTGTGCCCCTGTACTGGAAGCATGGAGTCTTAACCACTATGCTGCCAGGGAAGCCCCTAGCCACCACTCTTTACCTCTTCTGAAATGCCTTCCAGTGCCTTTTTTGCTCATTTCTTTGCAATAAATATTGAGCACCTGCTATGTGCCAAGTACTATGATGGGTCCTGAGGATACAGCTGCAGTTCCCACTGCCATGGAGCATCCACATTCTCGGGGTGGAGCAAGTACCATCCATCTCATGACCTGCTTTGCGGTCACATCAGGGAATGAGTGCGCCTGAATTCCCTACTCCCAGCTAACAGCAAGAGAGAGGGAATGCCTATGGCCAAAAGGAAGAAGAACTCTACAGCAACGGCAGTGAGCAAAAGCTGAAGAACCTGGTCCTTGGAGGGACTTAACCACATACTCACTTCAGAGACAGTAGTATTAATACACACGTAGGTGGTATGAGCTGAGGGCCACAGGGTCATCTATGACTAGAGCTGGAGCTGGACCCTCTACCTAAAACTGGAAGCTTAATACGAGTGATACCACCTATGAATGGGGAGCAGATCTCTGTCCCACAGCCCAGAGTCACAGCAGGGAGCAGACTTTTGCTTCAGGGTGTGGGTGCAAACAGAGTCACCTTTGAGGGAATGACCCTAATCCAGTCTGTATCTTGCACTATCCAAGTGGTAAGGAAATCTTAAGCTGCGAAACATATAAAAACTGGTTTGAACCTGTGAATCCATGTATCTTGGGTGTAGGCAGCCATATAGTTACACCCCAGACAGGCATGTCAGGGCCCAAGTGGGACTTTTGAGGTAATTCCTACTGAATACAAGCCCATGGGGGTGAAATCTTAAAACACAGTTCTGGGAGAGCCAGTCCATAGACTCCAAATAATTGAACAACTCACATCTGAGAAAACAGAGATCATAGAGCAATCTGGAGGGAATCCTTAAAATAAATATGTTTAAAATGTTTAAAGAGATAATGGAAGGAATAGAATCCACAAGACAGGAGATTATAAAACCTGATCAGTTAAGGATATGGAAAAAAGCAAGCAGAAATCCTAGAAGTAAAAAATGATACAGTCTTTAGAAAAATTTGGCCTCAAAGCTTTAGAAGTAGCTAAAGAAGAAACTGGTGAATTGGACAATAGATCCAAATCAGCTACAATGTAGTCTGGAGAAGACAGAGGGATGCCAAGTGTGAAAAGGAAGTTGGGAGAATGAGAAGCTATAACATAAATCAAGGCATTCTAGAAGGACTAGAGAAAACTTAGAGGCGGCAATCTTTAAAGAGATAGAGGCTGAGAGTTTTGTAGAACTGAAGAATGCTATAAATTCTTTGATGGATAAACCAGGCCCTAAGCAGTTTGTAAACAAACCCCATCTAGGTAAATCATGGTAAAACTGCAAAATGTCAAGTACAAAAAGAAAAAAATCTTTTTCATGGTCTTGTTCTTTCTCCCAAATACCCTCTGATCAACGCCTGAATGGCCTGAAGCTGCTGTAGCCCTCCCAAAGTTTTGTAACCCCTGGGTCTATCAGAGTAGAGTGTGGGTGGTGAGATGAGAGTATCAGACACACCATCACTCCTGCCAAATTTTGCTGGTCACACCGAACATTCCTGGTACAAAATGGGAGGGAACTACAGAAAGGTGTGACTATCAGGAGGTGGAGACCCCTGGGGGCCATTCATGGTAGAGGCTGGCTACCACACAGACCTCTTTCATACATGAGAAGTCTGAGACTAGGAGATGAGTAAACTACCCATGCCACTAACCTAAAAAAATGGGATAACAAAAATTTAATCAAAGTCTTACTCTTCCAGGCACTAACTATATACTCGTTTAGTTTTCCCCATAAGCCCAGGAAGGGAATATTTCCATTTTAGAGACGCAGAAAGGAAGGCAGGAGAGGTTGGGTAACTTGCCCACAAATCGATTCTCTTAACAGCTGCACATTTTACCTTTATAAAAACCTCCTCGCTCTGCTCCTAGATTGCCCAGGCTCTTCACTGAGAGGTCCCGCCTCCAGTGTGCCTTTCTTCGAGGCTGTTTGGGTTAGCTTCCTAGGCCTGCGTATAGCCCGCGTGCACTTGGGAAAAGAATGGGAGTGGGCGGGGAGCCCCCGCGCCGGGTCCAATTGTGTCCTGCCTGGCTGGCCCAGGTGCGTTGGACTAAGACAGCTGGGAGCGCTTCGGACAAGTTCCAGGAGACGTCGGTGTTCAATGAGACGCTTCGCATCGAGCGCATTGTGCGCACGCAGGGTGGCCGCTACTACTGCAAGGCTGAGAACGGCGTGGGCGTACCCGCCATCAAGTCCATCCGGGTGGACGTGCAGTGTGAGTCGGGTCCCCTCTCAGTCCCCAGGGCCAGGGGCCTGCTCCTGGAAGCTCAGGCTGGGAAGAAGGAGAGGGAAGGAGGGTGGAGACGTGGCACCTCCATGGAAAACAATGGTAGAGACTCTGCCGGGTTAGAAAAGGGCATCTTTGATGTTCCTTTGATTTGCACTACCCTGACCCATTCCCGGAGAAGGCAGTGGCACCCCACTCCTGTACTCTTGCCTGGAAAATCCCATGGATGGAGGAGCCTGGTAGGCTACAGTCCATGGGGTCACTAAGAGTTGGACACCACTGAGCGACTTCACTCTCACTTTTCCCTTTCATGCACTGGAGAAGGAAATGGCAACCCACTCCAGTGTTCTTGCCTGGAGAATCCCAGGGAGGGGGGAGCCTGGTGGGCTACTGTCTATGGGGTCTCACAGAGTCGGATACGACTGAAGTGACTTAGCAGCAGCAGCAGCAGACCTATTCCCATCATAATCAAATATGAACCTTGGAGCATCCCTGTAAAGTGGTCAGGGAGGCCAGGAGAGGTTGGATTATACCCATTCCACAGATGAAGAAACTGAGACCAGAGGCTTGTGACTTGCTCACTGCCTAGGTCTCTTGACTATGGTCCAGTGCCCTTCCCACCACATCTCATATCTCTGCTTTTGTCCCAGGGCAGCTCTAAAACTTCCCTACCCCAACATTTGCAGGACCAGGCACCCCTTAGTCCTTGCTGCTGGCTGAATGAGAAGCCTCCAATCCCTGCTTGCCCTCCATGGATTCCCCTTGACCCTAGGAGGCTATCTGCCTGCTTACCACCCACCTCTGTGCCTGTTCAGGCTGACCTAGGTACCCAGAAGCTGTGGGGCCAGGCCCAATGGTCTATCTGCCACCATCTTAGTACCTACAATCAACCTACCTATTAAATACACCCCCTGCCCCCCAGATGGGACCTGATAAAGTGGTGAGCAATGGAACCCCAGGCCCTCTCTTTTATCCCCTATCAACCACCCAGGAGTCTGCCAAGCCTTAGGGCCAAGGGTCATTTCTCAAGTTATTGCAGCGGGAAGGAGCTGGCAGGCATGGCCTGATTTCCAGTCTCAGCTGATTCCTCCATCCCGTGATAGGAGGGTGAAGACAGATAGCCCCCCCGCCCCCGCCGCCCCCCAGTGCAGGTCCCTGGGGAGGGATAGCTGAGAAGCCCCCAAGTCCAGTCCCCTGTCTCTGACAGGTTGGTCAAACTTGCAGGGCTGGCAGAGCATATGGTTCTCTGGAAGCATCCCATGAGGGTGGTTTAACTTTCCCTGAGGGCTGCCAGGGGCTCAAGGCACCCCCCCCCCAACCTAGGGGTCATGCAGCGCTGACTCCACCGGGACTGTGTCCTTGCAGACCTGGATGAGCCCGTGCTGACGGTGCACCAGACAGTGAGCGATGTCCGAGGCAACTTCTACCAGGAGAAGACGGTGTTCCTGCGTTGTACGGTCAGCTCCAACCCACCTGCCCGCTTCATCTGGAAGCGGGGCTCCGACACCCTGTCTCACAGCCAGGACAACGGGGTTGACATCTACGAGCCCCTCTACACCCAGGTCAGGATGGGTGGCAGCTGGCCTGCTCTCCTCATGGCTTACCCCACACTCTTTCTTCTGTACCCCACAAAGGAGGGGTGCAGGGGGAGGCTGAGGTCTCACCACCTGGAACTCCAGGGACTGCCCTGACTCCAACAATTTTCTTCTGACATCAGAAGCAAGCATTCTGATTGGGCTTCAGACAGCCTGGGGAAGACAGAACCAAGACCGAAAGGTCAGGGAGCAGTGATGACAGGAGAGCCCTTTAAGAACATCGCCAATTAGTAAAGCATCCCTGGGGGACAGACAAGTCATCCACACCTGTCGCTGGCTGGCAGGCACAGGAGGGGTTGGGATAAAGATGACTCACTCCCCAAGGGTCTCCTGCCATCCCAGGAGATAGTGATGAAGCCATCCTTCAGGGGAGAGCTTTCAGAGGCAGCTTTCCTGGCTGTCAAGACTCCACATGTGGCCATGGCCTGCAGGGCCAGCCCTGTATTTGTACAGATTGTGAGACAGAGCGGGATTCCTGCCTTACCCTTCCATTTCCTCAAATGGGGAAACTGAGGCCGGTCCTGGCCATTGTGTACCAGGACACCCTCGGACCCATGCAAGCTCAGGGTATGGGGAGTGTGGCATCCACTCCAGGCTCAGTCCTGAATAGGAATTTGCTTTAGCCTCTGGTGCTTGGTGAATGTGTGTGAGAGCCCTGGAGACCCAAGCAGGCCCCTCACCCTAGTGGTCGCTGCCCAGGGGGAGACCAAGGTCCTGAAGCTGAAGAACCTGCGGCCCCAGGACTATGCCAGCTACAGCTGCCAGGTATCTGTACGCAACGTGTGCGGCATCCCAGACAAGGCTGTCAGCTTCCGGCTCACCAACACCACGGGTACAGACCCCACCCACCCCTGCCCCGCCCCTTGCCCGCCTGTGCTGCGTCCTCAACCAGGACTCCAGGCACATCACCACCAGTCTGTGCCCTCCTCCCTCCTGCCTGCTCCCTCCTCCCCCCACCCCCTAGAGGCCTTCTCTCCTTGCCTCTGCTCCCTCACATCTAGCTCTGCCTCAGTCCCCTGAGACCCCATTCTTGTCCTCCCAGCACCACCAGCCCTGAAGCTGTCTGTGAACGAAACTCTGGTGGTGAACCCTGGGGAGAATGTGACGGTACAGTGTCTGCTGACCGGTGGTGATCCCCTCCCCCAACTGCAGTGGTCCCATGGGCCAGGCCCGCTGCCCCTGGGTGCCGTGGCCCAGGGTGGCACCCTCAGCATCCCTTCAGTGCAGGCCCGAGACTCTGGCTACTACAACTGCACAGCTACCAACAATGTGGGCAACCCTGCCAAGAAGACTGTCAACCTCCTGGTGCGATGTACGTGGCTTTGGGGGTGGGGGGGAATGGGGGAGGGAACTTGGGAAGCAGACAGGGTTCCTGTTGCTCAGGAACTGGAAGGGGAAGGGGGCCTGTCTTCTTTTCCTTGGTAGGAGGGAGAGGCTGAGGAAAAAGGTTCCAGGCACTTTAGTTTCCCTGCAATTCAGGTGTCTGCCAGCAGATGGCAGGACTAAAATTTGTATAAAGTTTTTTTTTTTAACTTTTTATTGGGGTATAGCCAATTAACAATATGATGTATAGAGTTTTATTTACAGCTTACAATCTACATTTTCAAATATAACCTCAGCAAGCCAAGATGTGGGAAGGGCTGGTGTTGATCACTTTGAATTTTTTTAGATTGGGAAACTGAGGCTGCCTGAGGCTAAATTTGGACGTTCTAGTCTCTAACAGAAATTTCCTGACTTCCTCCCTGTACAACTGTTCCTACAAGATTAATAGAATCAAAGTGAAAATAAAATACATTTGCACATGCTTCCTATGTAAATCTTTATTAGCAAAGCATTTCAGTAAGTATGAAGATAATTACTAAATGTAAAAATGATTAAAACTTGGAGCACAATCTAAAGAAGTACAGATACTTTCCTAACTAGATTTCAGCCTCAGTAATGATCATTAGCTGCTTGATAAGATCTTGATTTTACTGCTTTGCTATAAGGAGAAACCTTTAAATTCTTCTGCTTGTACAGCTTTAGGTTACTGTTTTAAAATTTATTTTTAAAGATTTTTTTTTTTAAAGATCCAGGCTTGTTTCCAGGTTTTTAGCATTTGAAAGTAAAATACAGCTTTTGTTAAATTCAATTGAGAATCTTCTGATGAAATGAACACTCTTCTTTGTTCATCTCTCACTGACCAGTCTCTCCCTGATTCTCCTCACAAAAAAGAAGCTGACACTCTATGACTTTTTACTTAATTCTGATTAAGTAGTGAGAAAGATAATAGTCAAACTGTGGTTATCTAATGACTACTTTTCCCTTTGATGGTACTTTTCCCATCAGAAGATTGTTTTTCTCCACCTGATTCATTTGACCTTTAAAACCTGGCTTGATAAGATTGCGATTTACCTCAAATACTTGTGGTCACCTCTTGGGGTGACATACAGCCTGTTTCACTCAGCCCAGTCCTGATTTATGGCTGCTATAGAGTCCTTTCCAATGAACACCTAATATTAAGCATTCTATCTCTTGGCATACATTAAACAATATTCAGATTTCTAAAAAAGGCCAGACCATTTTCTTTCTAAACTCTGTATTTTTATGTAATTGCATGTAAGATGATTGTGTTAGTGTCTTTTTTTTTTTTTTAATGACACAAACTGTTGCAAAGAACTAAAAAGCATAAAAGGGCAAGTTAGAAGTCTCCCCTCAGTCCCCTTCAGTCCCACTCAGTATAATCAGCATTACATTCTAGTGCTTCCTTCCAAAACTTGAATTTTGTATATTCCAGGTTTAAAACAACAATAAATATAAAGCAGCACAGTAGCTAACAACATAGGCTCTGAGTGTGAATTCAAGGTTGGCTATTTACTTCTTTGAGCAAGTGGATTAAACTGTCTGAGCCTCAGTTCTCTCCTTTGTAAAACAGGGAGAATAAAATGCCTCCCTCACAGATTGTGGGGTGGGCTAAATGAAGAAACACATTTTAGGTGCTTAGAACAGGGCGTTTCATAGTGTATGGTCAACCGTGGCTGTATTGATTACTAAAACTAACTTTTCTACAGCCAGCTTTTTTTGAACATATGGAAACACATCTGAGCAAGCAGAACAATTTCCAAGCAGAAAATGTGATAGTTCCTCCTGGGAATGGGGTTGTAGACCCCGACCTCCAGGAAAGCCAGCTGGAGGCGAGGAGCCGCATCTGGATGGCGGTGGTGAAACAGGGAACCCTGGCTTTGGGCCAGCCCCAGCCACCTTTCCCTTCCCTTCCACCCATAGCCATGAAGAATGCCACATTCCAGATCACCCCAGATGTGATCAAAGAGAGCGAGAACATACAGCTGGGCCAGGATCTGAAGCTGTCGTGCCACGTGGACGCAGTGCCCCAAGAGAAGGTGACCTACCAGTGGTTCAAGAACGGCAAGCCAGCACGCATGTCTAAGAGGCTGCTGGTGACTCGCAATGACCCCGAGTTGCCTGCCGTCACCAGCAGCCTAGAGCTCATTGACCTGCACTTCAGTGACTACGGCACCTACCTGTGCGTGGCTTCCTTCCCGGGGGCACCTGTGCCCGACCTGAGTGTCGAGGTCAACATCTCCTCTGAGACAGGTGGGCAGCTGGAGGTGGGGCAACAGGGAGGATGGAAGAGGGTGGAGAGCCCCACAGAGGGGAGGGGGCAGCAGCTGGAGAAAGGGAGGCCACAGTGAGGAGGACACCATTTGTTCATGCTGCATGCATTATATGCATATATATGCATTATATGCCAGGCACTGTGCTAGGCACTGCAGTATAGTGGTAGGCAAAACAGGTTCTGCCCCTCATTGGACTTACTAGCAAATGTGTTTCAGATTATCCCACAAATAAAGATACACTGCAAACTGTGATGCATGAGAGTCAGGAAAGAGTTTCCTAAGATAGCTTTGATCTAGATCTGAGGGAGGGGTAGGATTTTAGTAGGCACAAGAGAGCAAGAGAGGTAGAAGAGAAAGGCAGGCCAAGGAATCAGCATGTGCAAAGGCACTGAGGCAGGAAAGTCCATGAACCATTTGGAGCCCTGAAAGAAGGAGTGTGGCTGGGAGAATGGAGTCAGATGAGAATGGAGAGGTTGGCAGGGGCCAGATTTTGCAGAGAATTTGGGTCTTTATACCAATAATAAAAAAAAATAGTGATAATAAAATAATAGCCAACATTTAGTGAGTGTTCACTGCATGTTCTGATGATTTTGTATTTACCTCATTCACGTTCAAGATTTACTATGTGGGGTAGATGGTTCATCTTCAGGTTTTAGAGATGAAGAAACTTAGGCTCAGAGTTTCACACATCAACAGGTGGTGGAGCTGGGATTCAAACCCAGGCAGCCTGACTTCAGATCTTGCTCTCAGCCACCCCTGAAAGGTTTACACTTGGAAAAAGAGTTTGGAGGGAGTGACTCTGAACAAAGTCTCTGGAATTTCCTCTCCGACCCCCACTACCTTGCACTGAGTTGTTGGCTGACTTTGGCTAAACCTCTTTGACTCTCTGGGCCTCAGTCTCTCATCTATGAGACACTGGACCAGATGGCCTTGGAGGCCCTTCCCATCCTGATACCTGAACAGGGAGGAGCCAGGTGAAGCTGGAGGCATCAGGAAAGGCTTCCAGAAGGAGACAGACCTGAGCTGGGCTTGGGAGTGAACTAGGCTCCACGGATTTCACAAATCCATTTCTTAAATCCTGAGCCATGTCCTGGGTGAGGAGCTGGGGAACCGAGCCATGAACACCACAGCCCCATTCTCAGAGCTCACTGCCTAGCCAGGGAGATAGGCCTATTGTGGAGGGGTCAGGCAAGGTGCAGGAAAAGGAACAAACCTTAGATAAGACTCAGGAGCTAAACGTGGGGCCTGCAGAGCATCCTGGGGACATGAGAGAAGGACCAGGCTGCCTGGGGTCATCAGGGGAGATGACTTCTTAGAGGAGCCAAGTTCCATTTGCTAGGTATAGGGAACAAGCCCAGGAGAGGAGGGACAGGGAGCCCCCAAGGTATATGAGACTTGCTGTATCCAGGAAGTATGTTCCTTACAAGTGGATCCCACAGCTGGGACTCAGGATGGGAAAGGGAAGATGAAGCTGAGGGTTGACAGAGGTAAGAGCCTTGTTTCAGAGCCAAGGGGTTTGAATTTTAAACTGAGGGCAGTATGGCCTCAAAAAGGGGGTACAGCCCTTTAGCTTGTGGGGCATAACAGGGTTGGGAGCTGGGATGTTTCAGAAACAGGGAAATCAATGAGGGTACAGGGCCATTTCCTTTGTTTGGCTTATAAGCTTGATGCCTAGGGCATGGAAGCTTTTAAAGAACCTATGGAAATGGAGTAGAATTGGAAAAATAAATTAATTGGCTCCAAAATACAAAAAGAAAACTACAGAATTAAAGTCAATAAATGTATAAATGTTTACAGAGCATAAACTATGCCAACTAGATAACTGGACCTCAACTTGCCTTGTAGAGTTATTTACAATTTATATTTAATGAAGACATTTTAACTTGTTTGATGTGATATGAGATGGGACCCATGGAAGTCTTTGTTTTTTTTAATTGGAGTATAATTGCTTTACAATGTTGTGTTAGTTTCTGCTGCACAGCACAGTGAATACACAGTGTATACACAGCTATATGTATACAAATATCCTCTCTCTGGGAGTCTTTAAAGATTCTTCATTTGGGCAACGTATTGAGTTGGATTAGGTTTGGCTGTGAATGACAGAAAAAGCCTAAATAATAGTGGCTTTAAATGAGCTATATATGTATTTCTTCTTCTTCTTCTTGTAAAAGTGAGCAGTCCAGGCTGGAATAGTAGCTCTGCTCCATCAAGTCCTCAGAGCCCCAGGCTTCATCTCATCTTGCTATTCTGTTCTCCTTAGCACTTGCCACCTCGTCCACAATGGCAGTGCCAGCTGCAGCTATCAGTCTGCATTCCAGCCTGCAGGAAGGAGGAAGAGAGGCACAGCCTCTCCCTTTAAAGACCCCACCGCCTTGGCCAGAATTTAGTCACATGACCACAGCCAGCCATAAGGCAGGCTGGGAAGTAGTCTTCATTCTGGCTGTGTGCCCTGCAAAAGCCCAGATAGTCTATCACTTTGGAAGGAAGGGTGAGGATGCTGGGGGACCGACTACGGATCTGTGATAACACTCCAGAAAGAGAAGATGGAAGCTTTCACTAGAGCAGGGCGGGTGGGCTGGAGAGAGGGGATTAAGGAAGAAGCTATTCAGCAGAACTATTTAAAAAGTGGAACCCTCCCATCCCCCAAATAAATGAATAAAAAATGGAATCCCCCAAACTTAGTAATGTTGGGGTTAGGAGATAAAAGGAATCGGCCTGGACGACTTCAGTACTCTGAGCTGGGAGACCTTGAGAGGTAGAGGCCCAGTTAGTGGAGAGGGTTTGGGGGAGGGGTGTTCCACTTTGGAGAAACTGCAGGATCTGTGGGCGCTCTGGGATGGAAAGGGAGGTTCAAAAGTGGGGGGAGGGAAGCAGACGCCCCAGAGCAGAGGTCTAGGGTTGGGGTGGGGTAGGGAGAAGCTCTAACCTGGCTCCTATCTCTCCCCGCTCCGCAGTGCCGCCCACCATCAGCGTGCCCAAGGGCAGGGCCGTGGTGACTGTGCGCGAGGGCTCGCCAGCTGAGCTGCAGTGCGAAGTGCGGGGCAAGCCTCGGCCGCCTGTGCTGTGGTCCCGCGTGGACAAGGAGGCCGCGTTGCTGCCATCGGGGCTGCCCCTGGAGGAGACCCCTGACGGGAAGCTGCGGCTGGAGCGCGTGAGCCGCGACATGAGTGGGACCTACCGCTGCCAGACCGCTCGCTATAATGGCTTCAACGTGCGCCCACGCGAGGCCCAGGTGCAGCTGAACGTCCAGTGTGAGTCCCACCGCCCTACCCAGACTACCGTCCGAGCTGTCCCTCCCGGTCTCCTTCACCCCCACCCTCCACGTCCGACCAAACCCCTCCGCCTACTGCTGGTACCCCAACCCCTCCTTGACCCCCATGCTGTAGGACATGGAGGCCCATGACCCTTGTGGCACTTGTACCCCATCTTCATTCCCGGGGACACAGTAAGCAAAGAACTGATTTTGACAAGTGGAAATGAGAGTTTGAAGGAAGAAGGACCTTCAAGGGAACACACTGCCTCAGTGTGATGATGAGAGTTAACCTGCGCTGTGTGCTTAGTCGCTCAGTCGTGTCTGACTCTTTGCGACCCCATGGACTGTGGCCCGCCAGGCTCCTCTGTCCGTAGGGATTCTCCAGGCAGGAATACTGGAGTGGGTTGCCACACCCTTCTCCAGGAGATCTTCCCAACCCAGGGATGGAAGCCAGGTCTCCTGTATTGAAGGCGGATTCTTTATTCTCCGAGCCACCAGGGAAGCTCGAGAGTTAACCTGCCATGTGTCAAGCACTGTTCTGAGTATCTTAATGCACTAACTCATGTAGTCCTTCAAAGCTCTGTGTATAGATTTTATTATTCACCCATTTTTACAAATAGGGGAACTGGGTTACACAGACATTAAGAAACTTTCCTAAGATCTCACAGCTATTTAGAGGCAGAGCTGGGCTTTGAACCTAAGCCATCTTGCTCCGGGGATCATGCTGTAAACCCTGAGGTTGTGTTGCTTTTCATCACACGGGGTGAGGGGACCATTTGAGGCACGAACAGAGGCCCGGTCTGGGAAGCTCGGCTTGAATTACGGCAGGGAGGAGTAGGCATCTGCAGGTCGGGAGGTGTGGCTGTTGAGTACACTGTGTGTGTCCGCCCTGAGACCCTTCCAGGCTGGGGGTGGGAGGTGGGGAGGGCGCGGGCGTAGGGGTGAATGCGTCGCCTCCCCGTGGGGCAGCTCCTCAGATTTTACCCGGTGGGGAGAGGCCCCGCTGACCGCCGCCCCCGCCCCCAGTCCCGCCGGAGGTGGAGCCCGGCTCCCAGGACGTGCGCCAGGCGCTGGGCCGGCCGGTGCTCCTGCGCTGCTCGCTGCTTCGAGGCAGCCCCCAGCGCATCGCCTCGGCTGTGTGGCGCTTCAAAGGGCAGCTGCTGCCTCCGCCGCCTGCCGTCCCCGTCGCCGCCGAAGCCCCCGACCACTCCGAGCTACGCCTCGACGCCGTCACCCGCGAGAGTAGTGGCAGCTACGAGTGCAGCGTCTCCAACGACGTGGGCTCGGCCACCTGCCTCTTCCAGGTCTCGGGTGAGCGTCCCGGCGGCCCCGCCCACCTGGGCCCAGACTCCGCCCACCAAGCCCCGCCCACTCCCGGCCTGGAGCCCCGCCCCTTCTGCCCACGTGCACCCGGTTTGTGCACCTGGTTTAGGCCCCCTGTCTTGCCAGGACCCGCCCATGCCAGGTGTAGCCTTCGCGCAGGCCTCTCGGATCTAACAGGGACCTCTTCTCGCACCCCTCCCCACTCCGCACGTCCACTCTAGCCTTCCCGTTTCAAGGCCCATTCAGCCCTGGCCTCTTGACAGCCCCACCCCTGCTCAAGCCTTCACCAGGCCTAGGCTCCGCGATTCCAGAGCCCTTGGGTACTAGCCCTTGCCGGTTCTCACCACGCTCACGCCCAGCCTGTATGAGGCACAGGCTTCACCCCTTCCAGCTCTCTGCTTACACTTGTTCGGGTAGCAGGCAGCGGGGTCTTTCCTGCTGGGTCCACAATTAGGTTTAGACTCACCCGCTCAAGCCCTGGGTACCACCCCATCTAAGCCATCACTCTTCAAGGCCCTCTTCCTTTGTCCTTAGCCCCCAAAGCTGCATATAGGGAATCTGTTCCTGACTGCAGGCCTGGTGTGAGGGGCCTGAGCCGTAGCTTGGGGGGAATGGAGAAGACGCCCTCCCTCGACAGCTTCCCTGGAACATGGAGGGTGGCGCTGGGCCAGCCAGCACACAGTTCCTGAACTGTCACTCTAGATGTTCCGGCCTCAGGCGCCCAGAAATCCCTTTCAGTCCTATGTCTTCAGAGAGGGCACTTTGAGGCTGCAGCTGGGCAGAAAGGGGTGGGGGTCATGGTGAGAGCAGAGGGTAAAGGAAAGGAGCTGATGGGATTGCCGAATCACCCCATCTCCACCTCCTGTGGGGAAAGCCAGCTCCCTGTCAGAAGCAGCACTCCGAGGAGAGCTCGGATGTTCCTGTCCCCCATTTTACCGCACCCTGGTTCTCCCCACAGCCCCTGACTGGCCTGGTATCCCTTTAGCTCTTTTCTGGGTCTCCTCACCCAACAGTGGGGGCTAGGACCGCAGGTCACTGGCCGCCTCCCCAGTCCTTCCCCACCCCGCCCAGCCCTGCCAGCCAGAGGCCCCTGTGACATTTCCCACCTCCCTCCCCCTCTCTCCTGTTCTCCCACACTTTCCTTGTCTCCCTACCTCTTGGTCTCTCTCTCTTTCCTTCCTTCTGCCTCAAAATCTTTGACCCTTCTTGGTGTCTTCTCCCCAATGCTCTTCCCCTGTGTCTTCTCTAACATCTCTTCTCTGTGTCTCTCCATATTTCTCTTTTCTGGCCTTTCCTTGGCCTTTCCACTCCATCCTCACCAACACCACCTCTTGGATTCCCAATCTCCCTTTCCTCCTTCTGCAACTTTCCCTCCCACCCTCATTCTCCCCAATCTCCTCTTCTCCCACTGCCTCCTCTCCTCACAATATTCCTTGTTTTTGTCTCCCCCCATCCTGCTCTCTGTTCCGCCCATCCTCTCCTGTCTCCCTCTCCCATACCTCCTCTCTCTGTGTCTCTCCCCAACCCCACCCTTCATGGCCCCATGCCCCACTCCCCACCCTCTCAGCCAAAGCCTACAGCCCGGAGTTTTACTTCGACACCCCCAACCCCACCCGCAGCCACAAGCTGTCCAAGAACTACTCCTACGTGCTGCAGTGGACCCAGAGGGAGCCTGACGCTGTTGACCCCCTGCTCAACTACAGACTCAGTGTCCGCCAGGTGGGCCAAGGGGGACAGGGGCCCAGGTGCAGGCTGGCCCTGGGAGTGCTTGTCAAGCCAGGGGAAGGGGTTGAAGACACATTGACCCTCTTATAGAAGGCTCTTCTGAGCCAGAGCCACAGTGTTCTGGACACAGCAGCAGGAACTGGGAGGCTCTAGGGACCTATCCCCGCTGAACCCGTGCTCTGAGCACAGCGCTGGGAATTAGGCAGGAGTCTGCTGGGTTCATGTGGGAGAAGGGAGCAGAGCCGTTTCTGCTCACAAAACACAGAGTCTGCTCTTACATCAGAAGCTTAAAGTAGGAGCTTAACTCTCACCCATAGGGTCTCTAGTATGCAGGGCCAGAGCCACCCTGCTGGTCTCGTGTCCAGTCTCATTCCATTCCACTCCGCTAAGGGGTAGTTGGGTGGAGGGTAAGAGTGTGACCCCGGGGCAGACTGCCTAAGCTAAACATCAGTTCTGTTTTAATTTGGGCAAGCTACATCTGTTTGGCCTCAGTTTCTTCACTTGTGAAATGGGGGTAGTTATAATATTCCACCTGATAGGGCTGTTATCTTGAGGATTAAACCAGTTAATAATCACATCGCATTTGGAGCAGTGCCTAGCATACATTAATTGTTCAATACTTGTTCTTGTGTGTGCTCAGTTATGTCTGACTCTTGCGACCCCATGTACTGTAGCCCACCAGGCTCCTCTGTCCATGGGATTCTCCAGGCAAGAATACTGGAGTGGGTTGCCATTTCTTCCTCCCGACCCAGGGACTGAACTTCTATCTCCTGCTTTGGCAGGTGCATTCTTTACCATTGCCCCAAGACAGCCCTGGAGGAGGGGCATGGAAGGGGCTCTGTCTTACAGATGAGGAAACTGAGGGCCTGGCTTCCTAGTCCTTTGCTCTTTCTGCTCCTCAAATGCTGCCCCCGCAAAGTCACACCAGGGTCTGGGCAGGTGCTCAGGTGGAGGGCATGGCCTGTTGGGCATCTGGGACTCCCTGTATCTACAGTTGAATCAGCACAACGCCCTGGTGAAGGCCATCCCGGTGCGGCGTGTGGAGAAGGGGCAGCTGCTGGAGTACATCCTGACCGACCTCCGAGTGCCCCACAGCTACGAGGTCCGCCTCACGCCCTACACCACTTTTGGGGCTGGAGATATGGCCTCCCGCATCATCCACTACACGGAGCGTAGGTGGTGGTGGCGGCGGTGGCGGTGGGATAGGTGGGCCCATCTCATGCTCAGGGGGCCCCTCCATATTTCCCACATGGTTCCTGAGCTTGGGGTTCCCCAATCTGCAGTGTCCTACTCTGTTACTGCAGGCCAGGTGCCTCTGGCCCCCAGTCCTGCTCTGGGGACCCTGTTTCCTGGTCCTAAGCCCAGGCACCCTCTGCACAGCCCTACACCTTGGTTCTGACTTGGTTTTCCTGCTTGCTTTCTCAGCCATCAGCTCTCCCAATTTGTCAGGTGAGATACCCCTGCCTACTTCTCCTTACCTTTAGGGTCACAAAGGTTCCTGGGGGTGGGGGTGGGGGTGGGAAGGGACCCCCCAAGAGATACCCAGAGAGAAAATAGCGTGGAGGCCCGCCATTGGCAGGAGAAGCAGGAGGGAGCAGGGCTGGGCTTGGAGATATTTGCATCCGGGATTTATTTTGAGGCTTAAAGGCTTGAAGGGAGGGTGGAGTCAAGAGGACATCTCTAACTCAGGGTCTTTTGTCCTCACTCAGCACTGTTCACTGTCCCCAGAAGAAAAATGGAAAGATCAGGTTAATCCACCTTCTCTGTTCCCTGGAGCAGGGGTTCTTAATATGAGATCCATGAACTGACTGCTCCCCAAATGATCATAGTGGGCCCATGAAACTGGAACCTGGAAGGGCCTACAAGTGCTTCTTTATTTTCCCTAACTTCTCACATAAATTTAACATCCCCTTCAATGATGCATGTAGGAATATGGTATAATCATTACCTGATTGACTTTGTCACCAGTGGAAATCCAGTGTTTTTACACCACCTAAAAGTTGTTGCAGCCATCTGTAAACGTCATTTCCATTCATTAGTATTTCAAAACTACAGTACTTAGACCTAACACTAGATCTTGTGATTTAGTTAGAGAAGCCCACTTATTATTGTATCAAGCATTTGTTTTTTGATGACTGTATTTCAGCATAATATGATTTCCTTTGTAACCCTATGCTTTTCATTTTATGCACCTAAATAATCTGTGATGGGGTCCTTAACTTCATTAGACGTCAGAAGGGTTTGTGGCACCAAAAAGGTTAAGAAGTCTTGATCCGGGAACAGATGTGTTAGGGCCCTGTTGTCTCGTTTCTGGAGCCTTGGGATCTTGGGCCCTCTACTTGGATGTTTGGGAGCTGCCTCGGGGGTGCCCAGGAAGTTAAAACTGGATGAGGGGACCCGAGCAGGCTGACCCTCTTTGTCTCACTCCCTCCCCACCCTGCCCTGACTGCAGACAACACCTGCCACTTTGAGGATGAGAAGATCTGTGGCTACACCCAGGACCTGACAGACAACTTTGACTGGACCCGGCAGAATGCCCTCACCCAGAACCCCAAGCGCTCCCCCAACACTGGTCCCCCCACTGACATCAGTGGCACCCCTGAGGGTGAGGAGATGGCCTGCTGCTCGGAATGGAGAACTGCTTCAGGGAGAGGTCTAGCGCTGGGGAGCCCTGGTCTGAGGGGAGACACAGCCCTGCCTCAGGGAGCCGCAGTCTGAGGGGAGACCCAGTCTGAGGGGAGAGACAGTCCTGCCCTCAGGGAGCCCCAGTCTGAGGGGGGACACAACCCCACCTCAGGGAGCCCCAGTCTGAGGGGAGCCCCAGTCTGAGGGGAGACACAGCCCCACCTCAGGGAGCCCCAGTCTGAGGGGAGCCCCAGTCTGAGGGGAGACACAGCCCCACCTCAGGGAGCCCCAGTCTGAGGGGAGCCCCAGTCTGAGGGGAGACACAGCCCCACCTCAGGGAGCCCCAGTCTGAGGGGAGCCCCAGTCTGAGGGGAGACACAGCCCCACCTCAGGGAGCCCCAGTCTGAGGGGAGCCCCAGTCTGAGGGGAGACACAGCCCCACCTCAGGGAGCCCCAGTCTGAGGGGAGCCCCAGTCTGAGGGGAGACACAGCCCCACCTCAGGGAGCCCCAGTCTGAGGGGAGCCCCAGTCTGAGGGGAGACACAGCCCCACCTCAGGGAGCCCCAGTCTGAGGGGAGCCCCAGTCTGAGGGGAGACACAGCCCCACCTCAGGGAGCCCCAGTCTGAGGGGAGCCCCAGTCTGAGGGGAGACACAGCCCCACCTCAGGGAGCCCCAGTCTGAGGGGAGCCCCAGTCTGAGGGGAGACACAGCCCCACCTCAGGGAGCCCCAGTCTGAGGGGAGCCCCAGTCTGAGGGGAGACACAGCCCCACCTCAGGGAGCCCCAGTCTGAGGGGAGCCCCAGTCTGAGGGGAGACACAGCCCCACCTCAGGGAGCCCCAGTCTGAGGGGAGCCCCAGTCTGAGGGGAGACACAGCCCCACCTCAGGGAGCCCCAGTCTGAGGGGAGCCCCAGTCTGAGGGGAGACACAGCCCCACCTCAGGGAGCCCCAGTCTGAGGGGAGCCCCAGTCTGAGGGGAGACACAGCCCCACCTCAGGGAGCCCCAGTCTGAGGGGAGCCCCAGTCTGAGGGGAGACACAGCCCCACCTCAGGGAGCCCCAGTCTGAGGGGAGCCCCAGTCTGAGGGGAGACACAGCCCCTCCTCAGGGAGCCCCAGTCTGAGGGGAGCCCCAGTCTGAGGGGAGACACAGCCCCTCCTCAGGGAGCCCCAGTCTGAGGGGAGCCCCAGTCTGAGGGGAGACACAGCCCCACCTCAGGGAGCCCCAGTCTGAGGGGAGACCCAGTCTGAGGGGAGACAGCCCTGCCCTCAGGGAGCCCCAGTCTGAGGGGAGACACAGCCCCACCTCAGGGAGCCCCAGTCTGAGGGGAGACCCAGTCTGAGGGGAGACACAGCCCCTCCTCAGGGAGCCCCAGTCTGAGGGGAGACCCAGTCTGAGGGGAGATACAGCCCCACCTCAGGGAGCCCCAGTCTGAGGGGAGACCCAGTCTGAGGGGAGCCCCAGTCTGAGGGGAGACACAGTCCTGATTTGCTAGAGGATCGGGAAGAAGAGAAGCTGCCGCAGAGCTAAGAACTCACAAGTCCTGGCCCAGAGACTCCTGTGTTGTGCTGAGGCAGGAGAACAGATTGGGGTGGTGTGAGGCACCTGGGATTCAGATAGCTGATACAAGGGCAGAAAAGGAGTCAGGTGGAAAGAGGGCTGGGAAGGCTGAGGAGAAGAGTATTGGTACATCTCCACTTCTCTGCAGGCTACTACATGTTCATTGAGACGTCAAGGCCCCGGGAGCTGGGGGACCGTGCGAGGTTGGTGAGTCCCCTGTACAACGCCAGCGCCAAGTTCTACTGTGTCTCCTTCTTCTATCACATGTACGGAAAGCACATCGGTGAGTCGAAGGACCAGCGAACCTGCCCGAGTACCTGTCCGAGTGAGTGCTGCTGCTGGGAGGGGGCAGGGGTCCACAGGAAGCTGGGGACTGGTCTGCCTAAGGCCTGGGCTTCCCAACTCAGCCAGATCACAGGGAGTGTGTTTGTAGAGAGTGTGAGCAGAATCTGGGCAAGAGGAAAGTCCAGAGAGCCAGCTTGTCTGAGGTCTTGAGATAATCAAGTCTTCCTGAGTCTGCAAAGAAAACAGCTTCAGCAGGATGGGGTGGAAGTCTTAGAGGGGATGGAGAAGTCAGCTAAGAGGCTGCATGGATTGAGTGCCTGCCAGGTGACTTTCTGGATGCTCTGCATCTGTGGTCTCATTAACACTCACAGCCACCGAGTGAGTGAGGTGTTATCATATAAACCAGAGAGGTTAAGCATATGCCCAAGATCACACAGCAGCCCAGTTCTGCTGACTCTCCCAAGCCCTAAACACAGGGTTGGAAGGGAGCTGATTTGTGAGCAGCGAGAGGAAGTCCTACTTCCTACGCACAACCGTGAACCCAAGGAGTGTGCCCTTTGGGAAGAGACGGCTCTGGTAGGAGCATCACATTAGTCAGTGAACTTGTCAGTTCAGCTGTCACCTCCAGACGTCCTGCTCTGTGCCTGGCTTCAGGTGCTTCAGAGAACAGGATGGACAGGTTCCTCATCCTCTTGGCACCTACAGTCAAGTGGGAGAGACAGACATGAAATAATTCATTGCACTAGGTAGAATTTAGCGACCACTGTGATGTGTGTCTGCAGCAGCAGGACGGGGGTCAACACAGCTGATAACAGGGAGACTTGACTGACTCTGGGGATCTGATTATGGAAGACTTCTGAGGAAGTGACAATTTTAATTTTAATTTTGTTTGTTTGTTTACATATTTATGGAAAAGGAAATGTCTTTTGCACAAGTCAGAAGGTACAAAAGGTACATAATGAGAGCCCCCTTCCCATCCCAGTCCTCTTGCCACCTAGAGTGCCTCTCCAGAGGCAATCAAGGTACTAGATTTGAGGGGGGGTGGCACACTTCCAGAAATGCTTTATGTGTATAGAAGCCAGTACACATGTATCCTCTTTCCCCACATTTTATGTATAGTGTTCTGTGCCTTGCTTTTCCCTCAAAACTGTACCTCTTGACGATCATGCCCTAAGAGGCCACAGAAATCTTCACTGTTCTTGGCTGCACAGCAGAGGAAGTGACTTTAACCGAGTGTAGACATAAGGCTCACTGTGAAGTGTCCACAGCTGGAGCAATGGGTCAGGCTAAACTGATGAACCAGTATGAGGTGGGGATGGGACCTTCTGCAGCTGCTGGAGCCCTCCAGGCTGTCTGCACAATCCAGTTCACTCGTGGCTGGTCTGGACTTTGTGAGAAGCTTCCTGTGAGATAGGTGGGGGTGGGGATGAGTGGGACCAAGCTGCCCAGCTAGAGTAACCAGTTCAAACCAATCCTGCTTTGCCTCAGCCTTTCCCACCGTTAGCACTAGAAGTCACACATCCCAGGCAAACCAGGACAGGTGGTCATTTTGTCCTCAGTTCAGGAGGAGCACGGGGGACCCAGCTGGCAAGAAGAGCATGTTGGATACAGGAAGGCCCTGGGAGATTAAGCTTTAAGAGCTGGGGTGCCTGGGAGCAGAGAAAGCCCTGAGAGAGCTGTCTGTGTTCCAGAGCTTGCTAGGTGCCCCCAGTAGGTGGGACAAACACCAATCATTGAAAACTTCTGGGAGGCAGACCTGAATTCTGCCTGAGGAAGATGCTATAAGCATCAGATCTGCCCAGCAAAGGAGTCCACTATTCTGTCCCTGGGTAGGAGGAGTGTCTAGCAGGGGTGCTGTGGAGGGGACCCCTGTGCTGGGTAATGTTACTCCCCTGCTCAGCCCTCTTCCCTCACTGTCTTCTCCAGGCCTCCCACACCTGGTCCGCCCCTGCCTGCTTCTCTGATCTCATTTTCTGCTGCTCTCCCGTGACTCCACTCAGCTCAGACACACTGATCTCCTTGCTTTTCTCTATATATTTGAGGCAGGTTCCTTCATGCCTTAGAGGTCTTTACTTGTGATGTTTTCCCTGACCTGGAATGTTCTCCCCCCACCTCATTCAGGTCTCCTTGGAGAGGTCCCTGACAGCCCCACGTAAAACACTTTTCCATCCCTTTCCTGCATTATATTCTTTATTATGCTTTCCACCCAAAGAGCATAAGTTTCAGGAGGCAGGGTTCTTTGTCTTATTCATGGATGTGTCCCTGGTGTCTAGAACAGAGCCTGCTCAATTAGGTGAATGAGTGAATAAAAAGGAGGTAGTGGAGCCTGGATTTGATGACCCCTGAGGTAACTTCTAACTCTGAGATGCTCTGAAAATCCCTTTTCAATCCCTGATGACAGTCATAGAAAGTTCTTCATTGAGCATTCAAACACTGAGAGCAGGTAGCAGTTTGATAGGGGCTTTCCCTGTGGAGTCAAATGAGAGAAGATGAGAATCCCAGTAACTACCGCTCCACAGAGCGGGGAGTGCTCTGGGCAAGGGGAGCTACAGTTTAAGGTCTCAGAATTTACAAGTAGCACAGAGGGCTCCCAGCTCCAACCTGGGAAGACTTCCTGGAAGAAGTGGTGTTTCAGAGAGACCTTGAAGCACAAAAAGGATTTGGCCAGGGGAACATAGTAGGGGAGGGCATCTCAAGCAGTGGGAACAGACCCTGGCAAAACCCAGGGTCTGCAAAGCTGGACTATGTCCAGGCTGCAGCTTGTAGCTCAGTTCAGCTCCGGAGGTGACAAAGAAGAACATAGTGAGCAGGCACCCTTAGGGCTCTGGCTGACCCTGTGAAAGGCTGTCAGGAAGAGGGGAGATCTTGGAACTGGTAGAATGACCAGGGAACGGGGCAGAACTTCAGTTTTGGTTTGAGCAGTGAAAAGGTGAGGTTTTCCCATTTGAGTCCTTGGAACAGGGTGGTGGAGGAGGAAGAAAAGGTTTGAAGATTGAGGTTAGACCCTGGGGATTTGGGGATTGGGATAGGAGAAAGATCTCCAAGAAGGGGGAAGAGAGGGAGGTCCCCTTGGGGACTGGTGAGAAGCCCAAAAGGCACTGGGGCTTGGGCCCTGCCTATGCCAGTGTGGCTCCTCCCGGCCCTCTGGGTGCTGGCTGCAGCCCTCTGAGGGTCCCGTCTACTGGCAAGGGTCCCCACAGGCCTGGGATCTTTGGGGTGTTCCTCCCCCAGGCCCGGGCCTGCTGCTGGAGAGGGGTGGGCATTTCCTGCTCTTCTGGTCCTTCCTCTCCCCACCCTTCTCACCCTACCTGGCAGCTCCGGGGACCAGCTGTCCCCAGACCTTATATCTTGCTGGCTCTCCTTGGTCCAAGCCAACTCCTTTGCTCTCAGGCAGGTAACATTTGGTGGCCCTCCCCCACTGGGGGTCTGTCTATCTGGTGTCACAGATGATGTGGCATTGTCTGTGGGCAGTGCCATGAAAATGCCAGGCACCAGGTGCCACCTAAGATTGATTCCTCTTCCCTCTGAGCCAGGTCTTCATGTCACAGGAGGCTCGAGATAGGCTGGCAGCGCCAGTGAAGGGGCACGCCCTTGCCTCGGTGCTCCTCGCCAAGGCTGGATCCAGTCCTCCTTTTTCCATTGCCTGTCAGCACCTCCACAATTCCAGGCCCCTGGGTCTGTGGGCAGAGGGGCTCAGCACCCCCTAGGTTAATACCTTCAAAATTTCACATTTTACCACAGCTATGTAGTACATACACTAATATTTTTCTTTGAGTCATCTCCTTTTTCTTAGCTTTGTCCTAAGCATCAATATTAGAGAAGTTGTGGATTTGAAGGGCTCACTTTATTCACCTCTTAAAACATAAGTATTACATTTTTATTGAGGTATAATTGACATTATATTAGTTCCAGATGTACAACGTAATGATTTGACATTTGTGTATATTGCAAAATAATTGCTACAATAAGTCTAGTTAATATCCATCACCAGAATTTTTTTTTCCTTATGATAAGAACTTTTAAGATCTACTCTCTTGACAACTTTCAAATAGGCAATACAGTGTTAGTAACTATATGGTGACTACAGTCACCATTACATTACATCCCCAGGACTAATTTTATAGTTGGAAGTTCAACCCTTTTCAGTTTCTTCACCCATTTCACCCACCCGCCACCCTTCAAGTGTTAAATTTTTAAACTTGGTTCCTGTACGTACCTTTAGGGGATTCACTGGTAGTGCTAGTGGTAAAGAACCCACCTGCCAATCCAGGAGACATAAAAGATGTGGGTTCAATTGCTGTGTTGGGAAGATCCTCTGGAGAAGGTAATGGCAACCCACTCCAGTATTCTTGCCTGGAGAATCCCCACAGACAGAGGAGCCTGGCGGGCTACAGTCCATGGGGTTGCAAAGAGTCAGACATGACTGAAGCGACTCAGCATAACATAATGACTGGTATCTACCATTATATGGACAGAGAAGTCCTTGGGGTTACAAAGAATCAGAGACAACTGAAGCAACTTAGCACATACTTACCTCCAGAAATCATTGCAGGAGCATCATGTACTACCAAGTGTGTGCACTGCGTGCTTTGGGAATCTTGTTTTGTGTTCAAACTTTGGCCCCAGTGTCCTAGGACAACTCTCCTGCCTAGAGGAGGAAGGGTGGGGGTGTGTGTGGGTGTGTTCCAGGGTTGGGGGGCATTACTGATTAGGAAGGAAGCAAAGACATGAAAGAATCTTTGCAAATTGTCCTGATGAACGGAAGCCCTGCCGCTGTGCTCTCTTTCCCACGCTGAGGTCCCCTCTGGGATGACAGGATGCTGGCCAGTCTGCAGTGGGGAGAAGGTCCCCTCCAGTGGGGGCAGTGCTGCGAGCCCTGGCAGGGAGTCGAGGGTGGTGAATGGGAAAGCTGAGAGTGGCCCCTCACTGTGGCCTCTCCTCATGCCCGACACAGGCTCCCTCAACCTCCTGGTGCGGTCCCGGAACAAAGGGGTCCTGGACACGCATGCCTGGTCCCTCAGCGGCAATAAGGGCAACGTGTGGCAGCAGGCACATGTGCCCATCAACCCGAGCGGGCCCTTCCAGGTGAGTCGCCCGGGCCCGCCTCTGCTTACAGCTCTCCCGGCCTGGGGCCTGCTCCCGGGGGCTGAGGAGGGAAGCATGCAGGGATGGGGGGACCTTCCTGGGAGACGGAGGGTAAAGACTGGGAGCAGAACCTCCCTCACCACGCTCCCTGCTCTCTGATCCCACCCCAGATTATTTTTGAGGGTGTCCGAGGCTCGGGCTACCTGGGGGATATCGCCATAGATGACGTCACCCTGAAGAAGGGGGAGTGTCCCAGGAAGCAGATGGATCCCAATAAAGGTGCAGGGCAGAAAGTGGGTGGGGGGTGCCTGTGTCAGGGGAGGTGTTGTTGGTGTCTGAATTGGGGTTGCCAGTGGGGTGATGGGGTGCCTGTGTTGGTAGCTGAGGAAACAGGTGCTGGTATGTTTGGTACCCACCTTGGGCCCCACCCTGGTTCAGGCTGTGGGCTGCATGGACAGTGGGATGACCAGACCCTCCTGTGAACTAAGCATACGGTAGCAGTATCTGTGTCTGGGAACATCTCTCTGTATGTATATGTGTGTGTCCAAGTGTGAACCTGTACCCCTTCCCACATTGGGGGCCGGGTGTTTGCAATAATGTCAGTTCGAGGTTACCAAGAAATTACTACATACCAGGCAAGGTACAGACACCTGTATATGTATGATCTCATTCATTCCTCACTACAGCCCTCCAGAGTGGCTCTTCCACTCATTTTATTTTATTTTTACTTTATTTATTTTTATCATTCCCCATTTTCTTTTCTTTTTTTTTTACCCACACCACAAGGCATATGGGATCCCTAGTTTCCCAACCAGGGATTGAACCCCTGCCTCCTGCAGTGGAAGCGTGGAGTCTGATCCGCTAGGTGACCAGGAAAGTTCCCTGTTAGACTCATTTTATAGATGAGGAAGCTGAGGTCCCTGAGGTTGAAAGAATCGCTCTGTGTCTTCCTTAGTGAGCCACGGGCCAGGATTTGGACCCAGCAGACAGAGTTAACCCCCACCTCACGTCTTGCGAGTGTGTCTGTGTGCACAGAGTAGGGGCAGGGGAACGACCCTCGCGTGGCCTGCCCGCCCGCCCGCTCCTCCCTGGCCCTGCCGAGCTGACCAGAGCCCCGGCCTGTGTCCCTTCTCTCTCCCGTCACAGTGGTGGTGATGCCGGGCAGTGGAGCCCCCCGCCAGCCCCTCCCACAGCTCTGGGGGCCTGTGGCCACCTTCCTCTTGGCGTTGCAGAGATGATGAGAGCTGCGTGGCCTG
>SJYT01008504.1:144661-189422 GCA_006410635.1 Cephalophus harveyi | reverse complement strand
GACACCAAAGTGTCCACATCGTACCAAAGACTGACCCCACGCCAGCCGGGGTGCCCAGGGGCATGGCCGCCCGCCAGGGAGGGGGCCGGCGTCGGCCGCGAGGAGGAGCAGAGAACAAGGACAAAGGCCCAGCACTGAGGCCCCGGAGATGGTTGTTCGACACACACACACACCCACACTCACACACACAGAGATATATTAAAGCACAAGTTTCTATCCAAGCTGCCAGCACCTTCTTTACTGCAGAGACAGGGGACTCGCCTGAATGGCGCCCGCCCCCCAGGGATCTCGGCACCACGTGGTCCTTGTCGGGGCTGCAGCCGCTGCGTGTTTCTGCCCTTTCCCTGGCCCTGACTCCAGGCTCAGCTCGGCCCAGTGGCTTCCCCAGCAGGAGCCAGAAGGGAAGCAGGCATAGGAGCTGTGCCCTGGGCAGGACTCTGGAACTCCCTGGGACGGAGGAGGCCGGGGTCGGAGGGGCCCCGAGGAACTCTGTGAGCTGTGTGGACGACACGCAAGATGAGGCACTGGCTGCACGGAACGCTGTTCCCAGAGTGAAGGCCAGACGCCGGAGAGCCCAGGCCACCCCCAGTGCCTGGCCCACTCACTCCTGATGTGCCATATCCACGCCCCCCCCAACCATTGTACCCCCTTTGAAGGGAGCCGGTGCAGAGTCTTGGGCCTGGGCAGTCTGAGGACTGACCCCTCCCCTCCTTCCCCTCCCACTGCACCCCCACCCCACAGGCAGCTGGCTTCCTGAGAGCACAGCCCCCGCCCTGGTCACGGGCCTAACCTCAGCCTCCCCCCGCCAGCCCCCGCTGCATCCCCAGGAGCCTGGGGAGGGGTGGTGGCCAGGCCATTTTCTGGGCTGAGGTTTGACTTTGAGAGGAGCAGAGAAGTTCTGCTGCCTTTATGATTTCATGCCCGCATGTCGGGCGCTGATTTAGGGGTAGAGTGAATCTTCTCTGTTTCTTATATCCCTGCCATGAAGGAGTGCTCTGGGCGGGTTGTGTTGGGGGCTGCCTTGTCCTCCTCCACCGCAAAGCAGGGTCTGGCTGTCTCTTCCTTCTCCACCCAGGGTCAGATGAGGAGCGGGGTTTGCCGATGGCCTGGGGGGACAGTTGCTGGTCACCATATTCCCTGGGAGCTGAGGCTCATGCCCCCAAACTGAAAAGAAGCTCTGTGCCCTTGGTCTTGAGTTGGGGGGCTGAGATGGGCATGAGGGGACCTAGAATTCCCCATCACCATCACCCCTGAGCCCCCCTCCCAGCTGCCCATGGGACATAGGAGCCCCAGCCCTTTCCAGGGTGGATTGTTACGCATGTGTGTGTGTGTGTGCACACATGTGAGCACGTGTGGACCCATCTGTTGTTTGTGTATCACTGTGGTGGGTACATCTCTGGCAGGAGTGTGTGCAGATATACATCTATGTGTGCAGTTATCTGTATGTGAGGCTGGGTCTCACCCCACTCTGTGAGTGCCTGCGGATGTCAGCACGTCCGTCTTTATGAACGAATGTTTCTGGAGCGTTGGCCAAGTATGCCACTTTAGCCCTATTGTGTAGTCTCGAGCGCCCTGCCACCACCTGAAGTTCTACCTTTTATCCCCGTTGGGAGACGAAGCTTACAGATGACCCTGTGGAAATGAAGGCCACTTTGGTGGAGGAGTCACGGGGCTCCTCCCGGAGCATTTGGTGGGAACAGCTGCAGACGAGAGGCAGTAGTGCAGTGCCAGGAGGCAGGCAGGAAACCAAAGCAAACGTGCCCATCTCCTCTCTGCCAGGCCTGAGTTATCATCATCACCAACAGCGGGTGGTTGGCCAGGCCAGGGCTGGAGTGGGGGCTCCTGACACCCGGCCAGCACGGCTGCCTTCCTGGCCCCAAGGCCTGACCTAGATGAGTGTCTCCAGGTTCCCAGAGCGTGCTTCCATCACGTATCTGGGTGTTGTTTAATGGTCCCATCTGTGCAGGGTCTGCTGCCCCAACTAGACTGTGAGCTCCTCCTCTGAGCCTGCCAGCCCTCCCCCAACCCATCCCCACCTCATACCCCGCACAAGTGGGCCTGTTACGAAATCTCTCAGCTTTGCCTGCGGGATGGATTATAGAAATCAGTGGTTCCTGGCCTGGCTGCAGAATAGAGTCATCAGAGGGTCTTTTAGGAATCGCCAACGCTCAGGGTCCCCTCCAGAGGTGCCAGTTTAATTGGACTGGAGTGCAGCCTGGCATCAGGAATGTTTAAAAGCTCCTCAGGAGAACCCCAGAGTGGGAACCACTGACCTCTCACCTGCCAGGTGCCTCTTACGTGCCCTGGCCGGGGTGGGTGCTGAACATTCAGAGCACTTTCTCCTTGGGGTTCCGTGGCACCCCGTGTCTGCTGCCCTCGGATGACTTTTGAATACATCTGTCCCTGGCTCTGATTGTTCCGTGATGGGGAGCCGGTCTCCCTCACTCACCTCCACATCTGTAGAGCTGAATACAGAAAAGGGACTTGGTGTATGTCAGCTGAGCTGAGCCTCCCACTCATGGCCCCCGAGTTCAGGTCTGTTCGGAGAGAGAGTGCAGCGGAGGGGAGAAACGGGGAGCTGCAGAGGGAGGTCGAGGTGGACCATGGGCATCCTGACTGGAGGGTGGCTTGACCTGGGCTCACAGAGCGCCCCAGGGGGCTGCTGAGGTCCTTGGTCCTCGCATGTCTGTGGGTCCCAGCAGATCTGTCGGGGATGTGGGTGTTCGTGTGTGCTGACGTGAGCAGTGTGTGATGTGTGCCCCGAGGGGTGTGCTAGCCTCTGTGCATGTGCGTGCGTGTGCGTGCATGTGCGTGTGTATGAGGGTCTGCTAGGAATGAATGTCGGTGCGTGTCCCTGGGGAACTTGTGAGTCAGTGCCTCTGTGTCAGCATCACCTGTGGCACGTGTGTCTTTGTGTGCCAGTGAGTGGCAGCATCAGTGTGTTGGTCGGTGGCCCACGAGGACCCCCAGCCTGGGGGAGACCAGACTGGCTGGATCCAGTGCACCTCCCCAGTGGCAGTCTCGCCCTCTGGGTCAGGGTGGCTGAGGCATTTTGTGGCCTTAAAATGGGAGGTCCAGGATCTGTCCTCAGGGTGTTGGGGTCCTTGACCCTTGTCCCCTCCAGGTTGGTGTCTGGGGGACTGAGGGACTCCTGGGGCCAGGTGCGCTCTGGGTGGGAGAGAGGGAGTCTCAGCTTGGCTGGCCTGCCCTTGGGACCACAGACGGCTTCCCAGGGCACGGAGCTAAGCCTGCTGATGAAGCCCCGTCCTGCTGGGACACACCGTCCGCCTCTGCTCTCTCTGGGACACCCTGACTCCTCTTTCTCATTCACTTTCCCTTTTCTCTGTGCTCAGTGAAAGCCCCCGGCTCAGGCCATCAGTGCTGGGAAGGGCCTTGGGTCCAAACTCCTCACGGGGCAGATGAGAGTGAAGCCCAGGGCAGGTGGGGAGGACTTGGCCCAGCTCACACAGCCAGCTGAGGTGGAGCCAGCCTTGGAAGCCAGGCACCGCAGCCTTGGGGCTGTCACACCTGTGGCCACTGCCCTGCCAGGCAGCCAGGAGGAGCTTGGTCAGACAGCCCTGTCTCTGGGCGCTGCTGCAGATGTTACAGCTGTTACTGGGCCCTGCACTGGGAGAGGGACTGCCTCCCTGCCCTAATTCAGGTCTCACATCCCAGGCCACAGCCTCTCCTGCCCCAGGTCAGGCCTGGGTGCCACATGGAGGCTGCCACCACCCCACACTGGCTATAGCTGCTGTGCCGCTGCCCCCCTCCAGGCTCCCACATAAAGGGGCTCTGTCTCCCTTCCCCTCTGTCTTCACATGAACCTGGGCTGGGAATGAAGGTCCGTGTGTCCGGGTGTCCTCGTCCTGTTGACTTTCCCCCTAAGGATCAGGGGAGCCTGGGGGAGCAGGGATGATTCTTGTGTTTTCTTTGGACAGCTTAAGGGGGAGAGGGGGTACTTCCAGGGTCTGTCTTCAGGAATGAGATGGCCCAGCCTGCCCTAGAGAGTCGCCAATTGCTGAGTTTCTGGGTTCAGGGAAGCCCTCCTCAATTCCAAAGGCAGGCTCGTACCCCCTCTCTGTTGCCTCAATGCTGCTGTGTGTACCCCTACGAGAGGATGTGTGTATGTGTGAGAGAGAGAGAGGGTGTGTAAGAGTGTGTGTATGTGTGAGGGTGTGTGTTGGGGCAGAAGGATCCCACTTTTCCTAGGGATCCCTTGACCCTTAGAGCTGGAAGGAACCTTGGAGCCACTTAATCCAGTGCCCCCACTGAGCAGATGAGAAAGCTGAGGTCCAGAAAGATGGCCCTTGCCCCCCACCACTCCCTCTCCTCCTGTCTCATGCCTTCATTTCCAAGGGGCCCCCCTGGGGATGCTGTGCCTCCTGGCACGCCACCCACCAGCCACCCACGTAATCACCATCTCAGTCCAACTCTGCTGGCCCTTCTGCCCTGGTGGCCTCTGAGCATCCTTCCTGCCTCAGGGCAGGCAGCTCACCAAGGCCTTTATCCCCAACCCAGGAGAAAGCGCAGGGGAAGGAGGGGACTGCCCCAGCCCTGAGGCCTCAAAGACTCGGGAGAAAGCCAGCCCCTCCGTGCCCAGGCCCACCCCCACCACCACGGTAAAAGCACAACTGGAGACCCTCTTTCACGGGTGGAACGGATCGGGGTTGTTTCAGTCACACGACCCCATCCTCACCCCTTTGCCTTGCTCTCTGTCTCCACCCCAGCCTCTGCCCCCATTTTGTTCCCTGTTCACCCCATGCTCCCCGATGTGGATAAGAGACAGGTATTTAATTATGAGCTTATTATCCATCTCCCCCACTAAACAGGAGCTCCCACAAAGGTAGCATTTACCTAGCACTTGTGGAAGGAATTAATGAACAAGGGCACCTGAGTTAACTGGGCTAGAGACTAAGGAGCAGGCCCCCACTGTCCAGACCACAGAGCAGGATCCATGAAATCAAGTGCCAAAGGGAAGAGGGGGCCTGAGCGGGATCCCTGCCCTCCCACCCACANCATCTGGGGTCAGGCTGTGTGTGTTGGTGGCAGGTGAGCCAGGCCTGGAGCAGGTGTGGGTGGGAGGGCAGGGATCCCGCTCAGGCCCCCTCTTCCCTTTGGCACTTGATTTCATGGATCCTGCTCTGTGGTCTGGACAGTGGGGGCCTGCTCCTTAGTCTCTAGCCCAGTTAACTCAGGTGCCCTTGTTCATTAATTCCTTCCACAAGTGCTAGGTAAATGCTACCTTTGTGGGAGCTCCTGTTTAGTGGGGGAGATGGATAATAAGCTCATAATTAAATACACTGGAAAATGTATCCTTATGAACACAATTAGTGCTGTGACAGGAACTGGTGCTGTGAAGAAAAGGTAAGAGGGGGTGTTATTTGGGTTAGAGCTTCAGAGAAGACTTCTCTGGAGAAGAGACACTTAGAAGAGACAATTAGAAGACACCTAAAGAAGGATAGGCGTTTGCATTTGGGAACAGAGGGAATCTTCCAAGCAGAGGAAACAGAATATGCACAGACCAGGAGGGGTGAGAAAACCTAGAAGACTCGGTGGTCCAGTGGTTGAGAGTCCTCCTGCCAGTTCAGGGGACACAGATTTGATCCCTGGTCTGGAAACTAAGATCCCACATGCTGCAAGGCAACTAAGCCTGCAAGCCACAACTACTGGAGCCTGTGTGCTCTGTAACAAGAGAAGACACCACAGTGAGAAGCCCGAGCATCGCAAGGAAGAGTGGCCTCCGCTCGCTGCAACTAGAGAAAGCCTGTGCTCAGCAACAAAGACCCAGCACAGCCAAAAAAAAAAAAACACCCAAACTTAGAAGGGTCAAGGAAAGGGAAAGAAGCCAAAGAAAGAGAAATAAAGTTGCCCCACTACCTGTACCAACGCTGCCCTTTCCCTGCCTGGCACCCAACCCCACCACCCCTCCTACAGGCTCCTCCTCCCCCACCCCCAATCTCTGTGTCCTGTCCTGCCCCAAAGCCCCACTCTGCACTCTATCTGGGATTGCCTCCCTTATTCACCGCCAGTTAACTGCCTCGTCCCTCAAATAACTTTGTGCCAACCTTCCTTTTGTTTGGGCTTCCCTTGTGGCTCAGCTGGTAAAAAATCCGCCTGCAATGTGGGAGACCTGGGTTCGATTCCTGGGTTGGGAAGATCCCCTGGAGAAGGGAAAGGCTACCCACTCCGGTATTCTGGCCTGGAGAATTCCAAGGACGCTATAGTACATAGGGTTGCAAAGAGTCGGACACGACCGAGCAACTTTCACTTCATTTCCTTTTTTTCCAGATCTCTCAGAATCCTAAAAATCCTATGCCTCCCTTGAGAGAAACAGGCTTGCCAAGATCACGGGGGCAGGCAGGGACGAGGAGAATTCACTCTTCTGTGAAGGCTTGTGAAGTGATCCCAAATCAAGAACTCATGTGTCGTCAGACGACATCCTAGGAGATAAAGCAAATGACAGGAAGAGAGGTGATCATGCTGCTCGGTAGTAACAGGCAGACAGAACAGAGATTCATTTCCATGTTTCAGATGGGGAAACTGAGGCTCAGAAAAGCGACAAGATGGCGGGCTCCATGCCCCAGCCTTATCAGCTTACACCTTGGGTAACTTCTTGCTGCCACACCTGGGATTTCTCTTCCAGAGCTTGGAGGCCAGCACTGCTTGGGGTTGGCTCATTGGGTACAAAGAGAGATTCGCTGAAGCCCATTCACGTTCAGGAGCATTACTGTGAGACTCTGTATAGCAAAGGGAACAGACACACTCAGAAAGCTGAACACAAGAGCTGTTAGGAACAGAGTCTTATGTTACCCACTTCCAGTGACTCAGATATTTCTCTTCTTAAGTGTTTATTTACTTGACTGCACCCACCAGGTCTTAGCTGCAGCATGAGGGATCTTAGTTTCCTGACCAGGGATTGAACCCAGACCCCCAGCAATTGGAAGCATGGAGTCTTTGTCACTGGACCACCAGGGAAGTCCCTCAGATATTTTTATTTTCCTGTTTATAGATGAGAAAACTGAGGCTCATAAAGATGCTGTGGTTACCCAAACTCATATCGTTACAAAGGGGAAGAACCTGGAGATGAATCTAGACTTCTTACTTTGGGTGCAGTGTTTGTTCATGTCAGCCAGATGCTCTCCTTCTCTTCCTCCCCTTTGGGATCACTCTGCTTTCTCTCAGCTCATCCCCAGGAGCTGGGAGAAGCATGGCCCTTTTCCTGTGTGGCCCTCCACTTCAGATGGAAATTGTCCCTGGGCCTGATTTACTATTTCTAGCTGCCTGACCTTTTTGCATATATCCTTTGTGGAAAGCTACTATAACACCTTTTTAGAAAGAGGTTGGGTATAAATAAATCCAAGAAAAAAGTTGAAACCCTTCTTCTTGAATTCACCGTAACCCCAGTTGGAGGCATGCCTCCAGACTGCTTCTTGAACTGCCTGCTCCCAAATCCATCTTCCCTGAGTACATAGCCCCATCAGACCCAGAAGGGGTCCCTGCTCTGAGCTCAGTTTGGCAGGACCCCCCTCCCCCAGTGAAAACTCCTACAACTGGATCCATTACCCTGTCTCTCTAGTACTTTTGGTCTTTAAAAAAATTTTTTTTTGCTTTTGGCTACACTGCATGGCATATGGGATCCTAGTTCCCCAACCAGGGATGGAACCTACTCTTCCTGCAGTGGAAGTGTGGAGTCTTGAACAATGGACTGCCAGGGAAGTCCTTTAAACATGTTTCGAGTTTCCCGTTTCTCTCCGGCCTCATGAGGCCAGTCAAAGTTCAGCCGAATGGATTCAGCACTTTGCAGGGCCCTGTTCTGTCTACACGTGCTGTGCTAAGTAGAGACCCACTCTCAGCAACTGCCCCCCCCCGCCGCAGGACACCCACCAATTCACTCTCTACTGCAGGCGGTGAGAAGTAAACGATGAGTCAGAGAGGCTGAAAGTGCCGAATGTCCCCACAGCGGGAGCTGCTGCTGCCATTTAGAGATGTCCATAATATATTGTTGAGAGAGAAAGGCAGACCAGAAAAGAGCATGCCTATTGCTCTGGCATTTTTTATTGAAAAATATGTGTGGGTATTTGTGTGTGTGTGTGTGCATTTTTTTCAAGTCCTGAAGAATATTCACTGGGTTATCTGTTGTTATCTCAGTGGTGAAATTTCAGATGCTTCTGACTTGTATCTTTAGACTTTTCTGTTATTGTCTGAATACTTTTACATGAACATGTATTATTTTTAATAGCCAAGAAAAAAAAATCTATTTTCTCGAGAAAAGAAAAGCCAGAAGTCATCAAGGACTATAGATTAGAAATAAAGGTCACTTTCTATTCTTAGCACTATTTTTATAACTATACATCACAAAGATGGGGAAAGGGCTTTGAACTTAGGCCTTAAAAATCTTTTTCCTGCTGATTTATTCAAATGAAACACTCAGACAGTTGGGAGGAAAGGAAGAAGAATTGGTCTGCGCTGATTTGGAGTGAGGAGGTGGGATGTTAAGCTGAGTTTTGACTAAGAGAAATCCCAAGGAGAAAGGATAACACTCCTTGCAGCAACAAACTCTAACATTTGAGGTGTGCCCAAGCCCTGTGCATGTGAGTGTGTGCATGTGTGCATAGGGCTGGCACACAGATGAGTGCGTGTGTGTGTCCTGTTGCGGACGCTGTGGCATTGGCAGCCCCTGTTCAGCGCTGGCATCCCCTTCTCTCTCATGAATGCAGGGCCATGTACTGAGCCCTCACTCTAGCCAAGGTGAGTGTGTGGGCAAACACACCCCACTGGGAGGGATGTGGGAGGGCCAGCCTGTAGGCAACAGGCGAGAACTGCCTTTGGTCCCTTTGCAGGCTCCTTTCTGACCCCGGCAGCAGAAAGCTCCTTGGAAACTCTCAGACACTTGACTGGAATCATCCAGGCCTCTGCTGACATTTGCCTCAAGACTAGGGTGGGAGAAGGGGTCCTGATTCCACTGGGGAGGGAGAGAGAGGGGCGGAGGGGACGTGGAGGGAGATGGAGCCCAGGGAGTGGAAAGAGCCCCGGGAGGAGGGACAGGGATGCTGGGCCCCAGTTCTGGCTTGTGACCTCCAATAAGGTAGCCCCATCTGGGCCCCCATTTCCCTGTAAATTGGGGGACAGAATGGGGAGGTTTGAGTTCGAACAGGCTTCCAGCTCTGGGATTGAAGGAAATGAGGGGGGTGTGGTGCTCCTGAGCAATGCGGGGAAGAGTCTCCTCCACAGGCCTTAATGGGAACACAGAGACAGCGTCCTCTTTGTGGTGGGACTGAGCATCTGTCTGTCACTGTCCCCCTCCCCAACACTGGGGACCCCCTTAGCCAGGCCCACCCTCAGTCTCTGAACTGGGCCCCATCTCCCCAAGAGGCAGGCAGAAGTCCTTGCGGGCACTGAGCAGGCAGGTGGCGGGCTCCATGCTCAGGGCTGGCCCGCCTACTGAGCGCCAGTGGCGTGGCTGGAGGTGAGCGGGGCCCACCGGGTCTGGCGGAGTGAGCCCTGAAGCAGGGGGTCTTCTCAGGGTGGGGTGGACGTCAGGATCGCTGCAGGGCTGAGCCACAGGCAGAAGAGGAAAGAGGAATGCCCCTCAGGGAGGACGGCTCCAGAGCGGGAGGGGGCTGCAGGTGGACCCTAGAGGGTTGCGAGGGTGGCAGCTACTAAGATGGGGGAAGGAAATCCTCTCCCCGTGGCTCCCCAGAGATATCAGAAAAGCCCTCTTCAGCCCAACCTCTCTGCTCTAGTGGGAGAGGCAGCCTAGTGAATCCAGAAGTTCTCCAGAAGGTCATTGGCCAGCCCTGGACATCCTGTCCTGGAATGAGGGTGCAAGTGGGTGGGAGGTAGGGCCTAACTGGGTCTCAGAGATGTTCCTTCACCTCTTCACCCTGGGTCCAGAGATGGGGACAAGATGGAGGAGGAGCAGGGTGGAGTGAAAATTCCCGATTTCCAATCTCCCTAAGATGGGAATCTGAGGCCCTTTCCTTTGTCTAAAGGGCTTCCCCCAGTGGCTCAATGGTCAAGAATCTGCCTGCAATGCAGGAGCCGCAGGAGACACGAATTCGATCCCTGGGTCAGGAAGATCCCCTGGAGGAGGGCGTGACAACCCACTCCAGTATTCTTGCCTGGAGAATCCCGGGCAGGCTACAGCCCACAGGGTCACAGAGAGTTGGACATGACTGAAGCAACTTAGCACGCATGCAGCATTTGTCTAAAACTTGAAAAACAGAGAAGGTTCCAGATGGGTCAGTCCCCCATCCCCCGCTCCACACACACACACACACACACACACACACAGAGGCTGCTGGAGACTCTGGCAGGAGGCGGGCGCAGCGTCCTGGTGACTTTCGGCCTGAGGAGTAGTGATGGTGGGGTTGGGGCGGAGTCCTGGTCTCCGTCCCTGGGTCCAGATCCCCAGTCTCTGAGGAAGTGGAGCCCCCTCCTCTGTGGGCCTGAAGCACACCCTGCCTTCAGGGCCTGCTTGGCACAGGGCCACACCTCTAGAGGCCTCCCTGCCTCGCTCCTCTTGCCTCACTCTCACCTGCCAGTCACCATGGGAACAGCCTCCAGGGCTGGCAGAGGTGTCTGCTGCCTCCAGACCTGAGCAGGGCCTTGGCTGTGAGAACCGAGTCAGTGTGGGGATTTCAGCACTACAGAGAATCTCAGGTCACCCCCACCATGGCTAGCCAGAGTCATCCCTCCAATATCCCTTCAGTCCTGCACAAGCTGTTCTAGTGACCAGGAGCTCAGCACTTTGCAGGCAGGGCACTCCCTCTTGGCCAGCTATTGTCCCCTACCAGCCCTCGGCGTCTTGTGTGATGGTGAGGGGAGGCCGTGGCAGGATGGAGGTGAGGGCTTGCTTCTCCACGCCAACATTTCAGAGTGGCCTGGGGAAGCCCAGTCTGTCTGCCTTGAGTCGCTCCTTGGAGGCTGCGGCTCTGCCTTGAGAAATAGTGTAATGCACTTGGGAGGGGCTGAGCCTGGGATCTGGTGTCTGGGTTCTCTTCTGGGCTCTGCCATGCACTTTTTTTTTAGTTCCTGTCTCTGAGCCTCAACCTTCCCACCTGTAAAATGGAAAGAGTTTGGACTGAGTGATTTCCTTATTCTCCTAGATCTCTGACTTCCAGTGTTCATTTGCTATTAGGGTAAAGAATTGGGGAAGGCAAAGGCACCCCACTCCAGTCCTCTTGCCTGGAAAATCCCATGGGCGGAGGAGCCTGGTAGGCTGCAGTCCGTGGGGTCGCTAAGAATCGGACATGACTGAGTGACTTCACTTTCACTTTTCACTTTCATGCGTTGGAGAAGGAAATGGCAACCCACTCCAGTGTTCTTGCCTGGAGAATCCCAGGGACGGGGTCCTGGTGGGCTGCCATCTATAGGGTCGCACAGAGGTGGACATGACTGAAGCGACTTAGCAGCAGCAGAGTAAAGAACTGGGCTTTCCTGATGGCTCAGCAGTGAAGAATCTGCCTGTAATGCAGGAAGTGCAGGTCCAGTCCCTGGGTGGGGAAGATACTCTGGAGAAAGGAATGGCAACCAACTCTGGTATTCTTGCCTAGAAAATCCCATAGATGGAGGAGCCTGGTAGACTACAGTCCATGGGGTCACAAAGAGTTGGACACAACTTAGTGACTAACAATAACAAAGAACTGGGTGTGAGAAATCATCACTAATAGCCAAAATCAGTGATTATTTGTATCTCTGGGTTGGCAGAGGATGGATTCCTCTCATTTAATCTGAGGGCCACTGCCCACAGCCCAGACCCAGTACCATTATCTGTCCCCCAGGCTCTGTCCAGGTTCTTAGGTTTGACTGAGTCGTGCTCCCTTTTCCAGGAACTGAGTCATCTCCAGGCCAGGGTGTATTGCTCTTTCTGCTCTGTTGTCCTGTGGGTCATCTGCCCAGCTACCAGTTTTCTTGTCCACTCTGAGCTCATCCCATCAATTCTAAGCCTACTTTTCTCTCCACCTGCTCTGCCTCCAGAAACTCTGACCTCCTTCTTTCCTCTAAGCCCCTGGAGAATTTCCATTTCTTTCTCTCCATTGTCTGCTTCTCCTTGCTTAGATTCTGACCCTGGAGGACATAGTAGCATTTTTTACTATACAGTATTTTTTCATTTATTCATTCATTCACCTTCTTAGTCACTGTGGCAGATGGGAGGGGCAGACATTGCTGGTTATTGATGCCGCGTGCAAGTTAAGTCGCTTCAGTCATGTCCAACTCTTTACGACTCTATGGACTGTAGCCTGCCAGGCTCCTCTGTCCATGGGGAGTCTCCAGGCAAGAATATGGAGTGGGTTGCCATGCCTTCCTCCAGGGGATCTTCTTGACCCAGGGATTGAACCCGTGTCTCCTGTGTCTCTTGCATTGGCAGGCAGATTCTTTGCCACCGCACCATTTGGGAAGCCCCAGAGATGCCACAGTCTCTCCCTTTATTCTTTTGTGCACCTTCCATCACAGAGTTTGAAAAACCAAGGTACTCATTTCTCAGCCTCCTTGCAGCTAGCTGGCCTGTTGACACAAATATGACCAATAAGATAAAAGAGGAAGTCGACTGGGAACTGTTGGGAAAGGTTTTCCTCCCTATTGAAAGAAGGAAACTTGGGAGAATAATCCTGTCTTACCACCCTGGCCTTTGCCCTGCTTCCTGCTCATGGGCATGATTGTGTGCAGTCATGATGCCTGGAACAGCGGCAGCCATATGGTGACCATGAGGCAACAGGTAGAAGGATAAAACCCAACACTTTGAAGATGGTGGAGTGGAAAGATAGAATGAGCCTGGGGTCTTTGATTATTGTTTGAGCTGTTGAATTATTCATGAAACTACCTCTTCATACTTCTTGTTAAATAAACAAGTGTTATAATGGCTAAAGCTTTATAAATAAGATACCACTATTATTATTATTATGCTGTCACCATGAAGTGAAGTGAAAGTCGCTCAGTCGTGTCTGACTCTTTGCGACCCCACAGACTGCATAATCCATGGAATTTTCCAACCCAGAATACTGGAGTGGGTAGCGTATCCCTTCTCCAGCAGATCTTCCCGACCCAGGAATTGAACCGTGGTCTCCTTCATCGCAGGTGGATTCTTTACCAACTGAGCTATGAGAGAAGCCTAACAACAATTTAGACATTCATTCGGTTGGTAATTTACTTACTCATGAATTCACTCATGCATGTATTCACCTTCTTGCTGAATTAATTAGGATAGTGGTTCAGATGTTCTAACAGAGACCCCACATTACAATGGCTACATTAAATAGGAATTTATTTCTCTCACACATAATAGTCTGAGTGTAAGTAGTCAAGGGCTGGGGTGGCAGCTCTGAGAATTCATGGAGCCAGGTTCCTTCTAGCTTGTTGCTTCACCAGCCCTGGGGTGCTCTCTTGTCCACATGCTCCAAGATGTCCCCGCCACATCACATCTCAGCTTGAGGGAAGGGAGAAAGGCAAGAGTCTCTGGTTCTTTCTTTTAAAGTTCTCTCTGGAAGTTAACATGCTGCTGCTACTGCTGCTAAGTCGCTTCAGTCATGTCTGACTCTGTGCGACCCCATAGACGGCAGCCCACCAGGCTCCCCTGTCCCTGGGATTCTCCAGGCAAGAACACTGGAGTGGGTTGCCATTTCCTTCTCCAATGCATGAAAGTGAAAAGTGATAGTGAAGTCACTCAGTCGTGTCCGACTCTTAGCGACCCCATGGACTGCAGCCTACCAGGCTCCTCCGTCCATGGGATTTTCCAGGCAAGAGTACTGGAGTGGGGTGCCATTGCCTTCTCCGGGAAGTTAACATACCTCACATTTTTGTTCACATCTCTTTGGCCAGAACTAGCTAAAAAGTTCTGGCCATTCCTAACCAGAACGGAGCCTGGGGAATGCATTCGGATCAGGAAGCAACAGTTAGAACCCTATATGGAACAATTGATTTGTTCAAGATCAAAAAAGGAGTACGAGAGGGCTGTCTGCTGCCACTCTGTTTGTTTAACCTATACACTGAGCACATCATGAGAAATGCTGGGCTGGGTGAGTTACAAGCTGGAATCAAGATAGATGGGAGAAACATCAGCAACCTCAGGTATGTGGATGGTACCACTGTAATGGCAGAAAGTGAAGAGGAACTAAAGAGCCTCTTGATGAGGGTGAAGGAGGAGAGTGAAAGAGCCACCTTAAGAGTAAATATTAAAAAAGCTAAGATCATGGCATTCCCCCATTGCTGCTAAGTCACTTCAGTCGTGTCCGACTCTGTGCGACCCCATAGACGGCAGCCCACCAGGCTCCCCCGTCCCTGGGATTCTCCAGGCAAGAACACTGGAGTGGGTTGCCATTTCCTTCTCCAGTGTATGAAAGTGAAAAGTCAAAGTGAACTTGTTCAGTCGTGTCCGACTCTTAGCGACCCCATGGACTGCAGCCTACCAGGCTCCTCCGTCCATGGGATTTTCCAGGCAAGAGTACTGGAGTGGGGTGCTATTGCCTTCTCCGGGAAGTTAACATACCTCACATTTTTGTTCACATCTCTTTGGCCAGAACTAGCTAAAAAGTTCTGGCCATTCCTAACCAGAACGGAGCCTGGGGAATGCATTCGGATCAGGAAGCAACAGTTAGAACCCTATATGGAACAATTGATTTGTTCAAGATCAAAAAAGGAGTACGAGAGGGCTGTCTGCTGCCACTCTGTTTGTTTAACCTATACACTGAGCACATCATGAGAAATGCTGGGCTGGGTGAGTTACAAGCTGGAATCAATATAGATGGGAGAAACATCAGCAACCTCAGGTATGTGGATGGTACCACTGTAATGGCAGAAAGTGAAGAGGAACTAAAGAGCCTCTTGATGAGGGTGAAGGAGGAGAGTGAAAGAGCCACCTTAAGAGTAAATATTAAAAAAGCTAAGATCATGGCATTCCCCCATTGCTGCTAAGTCACTTCAGTCGTGTCCGACTCTGTGCGACCCCATAGACGGCAGCCCACCAGGCTCCCCCGTCCCTGGGATTCTCCAGGCAAGAACACTGGAGTGGGTTGCCATTTCCTTCTCCAGTGTATGAAAGTGAAAAGTCAAAGTGAACTTGTTCAGTCGTGTCCGACTCTTAGCGACCCCATGGACTGCAGCCTACCAGGCTCCTCCATCCATGGGATTTTCCAGGCAAGCATACTGAAGTGGCATGCCATTGCCTTCTCCCCTGCCCCATTACTACATGACAAATAGAAGGGGAAAAGGTGGAAATAATGACAGATTTCCTCTTCCTGGGCTCCAAAAATCACTGCAGACAGTGACTGCAGCCATGAAATCAGAAAATGATTGCTTCTTGGCAGGAAAGCGATGGCAAACCTAGACAGTGTGTTGAAAGGCAGAGACATTACTCTGCTGACAAAGGTCCATATAGTCAAGGCTATGGTCTTCCCAGTGGTCACATATATTTGTGAGAGTTGGACTGTAAAGAAGACCGAATGCCAAAGAATTGATGCTTTCAAACTGTGGTGCTGGAGAAAACTCCTGAAAGTCCCTTGGACAGAAAGGAGATCAAACCAGTCAATCTTCAGGGAGATCAGCCCTGAATATTCACTGGAAGGACTGATGCTGAAGCTGAAATTCCAGTATTCACATCCATCTGATGTGAACAGATGACTCATTGAAAAGTCCCTGAAGCTGGGAAAGATTAAGGGCAGAAGGAGAAGAGGGTGTCACAGAATGAGATGGCTGGATAGCATCACCAATGCAATGAACATGAACTTGAGCAAACTCTGGAAGATGGTGAGGGACAGGGAGCCCTGGCATGCTGCCGTCCATGGGGTGGCAAAGAGTCACGTGACTGGGCAACTGAACAACAACAAGAAGCTACAAAGTTCTGGCCATTCCTAACCGCAAAGGAGACTGGGAAATGCATGCTGTACTCTAGGTTGCTGTGTGTCTAGCAATAAATTATAATTTTTGTTTTACTGTGAAAGTGAGAACAGATATTGGTGGGCAATTGGCAGTCCTATTGATTTTTTCACTCATTCATTCATTCACTCATTCATTGATCAAACATGTATAAACACATACTTCGTAGAAAGCACTGTGCCGTGTGCCAAGGCCCCAGGTCTCAGGATCTAGTAGGAGCATTAGGCAAGTCTAGACATTCAACATCCAACAGACTTCTGTGTGCACCTGCCCTGCCCAGACATGCGTCTGAACCAAAAGGCAAAGAGTACCAATGACATCTCATTTGGGGGCCACGTATTGGTCCACATGCCCTCATGTGTGCCACCCCTCCTGAGCCCAGGAATATGGAACGAAGGAAAGGAGGACAGTGATGATGGCAAGTGATAGCATGTCCCTTAGAACAAATCTGTGCTTCGAAAAATCCTCCTGAGATTCTAATGAGAATCCTGCCTGCTGAAACTTGTGCTCTCTCTTTGTTCTTGGGTGTGACAGGCATCAGTACTGGCATCTCCCTGGGGTCCTCTTCTGATGCCTCTGAAGACAGACTGTCAGTCTCCCACCCTTGGGGCAGCGAGGTGACTCACTTCCTTTGGAAAGCAGAGACTCTGTGTGCACGGCCCACACTCTGTGCTTGGCCCTCCTGGTGCCACAGGACTTTGGTAAATGGATGAAGAATCAGGGATGTGTGCTAGATCGTATTTTCCAAAATTGACTCCAGCGATACTTCTTCCAGAACCTGACCACACCTCATTAAAAGTGAATCTATTGTCTCTCGTCTTCAAATTAGGCAGATTGTGACTGCCTCTGCCAAGAGAATGCGACACAGCTCTGCCTGGGTCTGTCTGTCTGCCCCTCTCATTCTGTCTGTCCCTTAATACTCTCCCTGGGAACTCATCTCCACACTGGGAGAAAGCACAGCGCAGGCAGAGACCCCGTATCGGTGTCCTGGACAGCAGGCCCAGGTGAGGTCCCAGCTGAGAGGCGCTCAGTCACCCTGAGTGAGTGAGTGGGTTTCAGATCGTTTCACCACCATGCTTCAAGCCACCTTGCCCGAAGTGCTGGGTGCAGTGACTTGATCCGTCCTCACAAACCCTGGCCAAATCGAAGATTCACAAGCATCATTGTTTTAAGCCACAAAATTTTAGAGAGGTTTGTTATGCTGCAATAGATAACCATATTTTGTTGTTGCTGTGTTTTGTCACTAAATTTTGTCCAACTCTTTTGCGACCCCATGGACTGTAGCCCTCCAGGCTCTTCTGTTCATGGGATTTCCCAGGTAAGAATACTGGAATAGTTTGCCATTTCCTTCTCCAGGGTATCATCCCAACCCAGGGACTGAACCCGCATCTCCTGCTATGCAGGTGGATTCTTTACTGATGAGCCACCCACAAATTCTTTGCACCTCCTCTGATCAAGAGTTGGAGACTACTTCCCCTGCCCTTGAATCTGGGCTGGCTTTGCCCAGTAGAACACAGCAGAAGTCATGGGCAATGACCAAGCCTAGGCCTCAAGGGCCTTGCACATTCTCTTCTCACTTCTTGCTGTGCTAAAATGCCCTGAGAAGTAGCTGAGCTAACCTGCTAGATGCTGGAGACAAGGCCCAGCTGATGGGCAGCATCAACTTCAAGACATGTGGAAGTGAGTTCACCTGAAAGCCTTCTGTCCCAGTCAGACCACTGACTGCAGCCACGTGAGTGATCCCTGGCAAGAACCCAGCCCAGACTGCTGACCCCCGGATTGAGAGTAAATTTTCTTGTTTTAAGCCCTTGATTGTGTTACATACCCGTTCAGTTCAGTTCAGTTCAGTCGCTCAGTCATGTCCGACTTTCTGTGACCCCATGAACCACAGCACGCCAGGCCTCCCTGTCCATCACCAATTTGCCCAGACTGCTGACCCCCGGATTGAGAGTAAATTTTCTTGTTTTAAGCCCTTGATTGTGTTACATACCCGTTCAGTTCAGTTCAGTTCAGTCGCTCAGTCATGTCCGACTTTCTGTGACCCCGTGAACCACAGCACGCCAGGCCTCCCTGTCCATCACCAATTCCCGGAGTCCACCCAAACCCATGTCCATTGAGTCAGTGATGCCATCCAACCATCTCATCCTCTGTTGTCCCCTTCTCCTCCTACCCTCAATCTTTCCCAGTGTCAGGGTCTTCTCAAATGAGTCAGCTCTTCACATCAGGTGGCCAAAGTATTGGAGTTTCAGCTTCAACATCAGTCCTTCCAATGAACAACCAGGACTGATCTCCTTTAGGATGGACTGGTTGGATCTGCTTGCAGTCCAAGGGACTCTCAAGAGTCTTCTCCAACACCACAGTTCAAAAGCATCAATTCTTTGCTGCTCAGCTTTCTTCACAGTCCAACTCTCACATCCATACATGACCACTGGAAAAACCATAGCCTTGACTAGATGGACCTTTGTTGACAAAGTAATGTCTCTGCTTTTTAATAGGCTGTCTAGGTTGGTCATAACTTTCCTTCCAAGGAGTAAGCATCTTTTAATTTCATGGCTGCAATCACCATCTGCAGTGATTTTGGAGGCCAAAAAACACAGTCAGCCACTGTTTCCACTGTTTCCCCATCTATTTGCCATGAAGTGATGGGACCAGATGCCATGATCTTAGTTTTCTGAATGTTGAGCTTTAAGCCAACTTTTTCACTCTCCTCTTTCACTTTCATCAAGAGGCTCTTTAGTTCTTCTTCACTTTCTGCCATAAGGGTGGTGTCATCTGCATATCTGAGGTTATTGATATTTCTCCTGGCAATCTTGATTCCAGCTTGTGCTTCATTCAGCCCAGAGTTTCTCATGATGTACTCTGCATATAAGTTAAATAAGCAGGGTGACAATATCCAGCCTTGACGTACTCCTTTTCCAATTTGGAACCAGTCTGTTGTTCCATGTCCAGTTCTAACCATTGCTTCCTGACCTGCATACAGGTTTCTCAAGAGGCAGGTCAGGTGGTCTGATATCTACATCCCCAAGGATACCTGATAATATCACTTTCCTGTTTCCGAATCAACCTATGAACTGAGAGGTATTTTGAGAGCCCAGTGCTGTACCAGGTGTGGCACAGGTGAGGTAGGTGAGATTGTTGGCCCCAGGAACTGATTGCCTGGTGGAACTGCAGGGAAAATGAAGTCTCACTGGAGTTAGATTGCTAGCTGACAACTCAAGCCCTTCTGCCCCAGTCATGGTGAGGGGATGGTAGCCCAGCAGCACGTGGGCTGCTTAGTTGCCAATTGCCCTCAACCTCCCTTGCCTCCGTGAACCATGGGACTAAGCTCTCTCCATGGGACACGGGAGGAAGTGACTGAGGTCGCCAGACTAAAAGTCTATAGGACAGTTGGGCTGCTTTTCACCCTGAGGGGTTCAAAGAAGCCAGGGTCTCCATGTCCCTTTTGGAGAAGAGCTTCTTACCACTCTGACACTCAAACTGCACCAAGGAAGCTATGATTCTCCTATTTGCATTTTGGGTTCTCTCTTATAGGAGTTCATTTTTTAAATCTTTTATTCAACCAGCCTCTGCTGCAAGGTGGCCTGCAGTGGCCCAGCTCTAAAGACTTGGAACTGAATGTTGGGAGAAAGTGGGCAGTGTTTATTCTTAATAGAATGTAAGCTCCATGAGGGCAGGGCCTTTGTTCTTTTGGTGCAGACTTATTTCTCCAATCCAGTGCTGGAAAGGGAGCATGACTCAAAGGTAGATGCTCATTAAGTATTTGTCGAACAGGTCAGTAATCCTGGGAAAAATAGCATTTCCACATCCAAGGACGGTGCTTATGTCTCCTCTTCAGATGGGGGCTCCCAGAGGGCATGTCTGTGACTTCCCCTCAGATCAGGGCTTGCCAAGGACAGCTCTGTTTCTACCTTCAGACTAGGGCTCCCTGAGGGCAGGACTGTGTCTCTCCACAGACTCAGGCTCCCTGAAAGCAGGTCTGTGTCTCCCCCTGGATGGGGGCTTCTCAAGGATAGGTCCGTGTCTCCCCTCAGACTGAAAGAAAGTGAAAGTGTTAGTCTCTCAGTCGTGTCCGACCCTTTGCGACCCCCTGGACTATAGGCTGCCAGGTTCCTCTGTCCATGGGGTTCTCCAGGCAAGAGTACTGGAGTGGGTTGCCATGCCCTCCTCTGGGGATCTTCCCGACCCAGGGATTGAACACGGGCCTCCTACATTGCAGGCAGATTCTTTACCCTCTGGGCCACCAGGGCTGTGTCTCCACTCACACTGAGGCTTCCTGAAAGGAGGGGTAGGTCCCCCTTCAAACTGATGCTCCCTAGCTGGCTGTGTCTTCACTCATACCTGGGCTCCCCAAGGCAGGGCTGTGTCTGCCCTCAGACTGGGGCTCCCCAAGGACCTGAATGTGTGTGTCTATTCTGACTGGGGCTCTTGAGAGCTGGGCTATGTCTGCCTGTCAGACTACGGGTCCCTGAGGGCTCATAGGGACTTCTTGGGCAGGGATGCTTTTCTCCCTCTGACTGGACTCCTTGCTGCAGATCTGGGTCTCCTGTCCGATTGGGTCTCCCTGAAAGCAGGGCTGTGTTTCCCCTCAAACTGGGGCTACCTGAGTCAGGGCTGTGTCCCCCACCCTGTCTGAAACTCCCTGAGGGCAGGGTTTTATCTCCCCTTCATACTGGGGCTTTCTGAGGGTTGGGCTGTATCCCCCCAACTCTAGACTGGGTCTTTTCTGAGGCAAGGCTGTCTCCTCCTGCTGCTCAGCTCCATAAATCTGGAATCCCCTGAGGGCAAGTCTCCTGGTCCCTTGATTTTCTCAGGGCCAGAGCAGCGCCTGGCTTCTGACACCAACGCAGGCAGGAATATTTGGTGTTCCTCCCCTGCTCCCAGCCTCCTCTAATTTGGGCAGTGACTGTAGCAGGGGCTGCAGATGGCATCCAATGATGGCAGAGGGTGGTTAAGCACCCTTGGAATGAAGCTTAGCCTCATTACAGCTTGTTTGAGAGAAGAGCCAATTAGGAAGGCAATTTTCCTTAAGCAGTCTGGAGAATGGAGTGAAACGATACCAGACAGGAAAACAGCAGGCTCACCTAGGCTGGCTCCATGGAGGCCCCTGCCCACCCCCTCACCTCCAAGGAGCCCCCCAGCCACATGGATGTGGCCAGTGGGTAGATAGGGACAGTGAAGCCCCACTTGAGGTCAAGGTTCCAGAATTCTACATGTCCAGCTCCTCCCCCAGGCTGCCCTCCACCAACTTAACATCTCACAGGAATAAACACCCCCAGCTTCTGAGCTTCACGCTCATGGCATTGGGAAATTTTTCTTGATCCCTAATCAGCCTTCTTTGGGGCTGCAGTTTCTTTCTGTTATATCCTTTGTGAGGAAGGAAAACAGGAAGCATTCTCAGGAGAGGCTCGGAGGCCCTCTTGCCTCCCGTCTTCATTCACAAAGTCCCGTCTCTTTTGTTCTCTGGCAGATTCAGGGGCGATGGTTTCCCGGGAGCTCTGTCTTGGCCGGGACTGCATGGGGAACAAACTAAAGAAGCCCAGCTTAAATGACCGAACTAAGGGTGGGGGGAAGGAGGGGCTGGGGGACTTAGGGGAAGGATTCAGAATACCTTTCATAATCAAAGGAAGGGAGGGACGAGCAGGCAGGAGAGCCTTGGGAACAACCTGGACGCCAGGACTCAAATGCTAACACCACATCCTCTCATTCCTCTCTGGTTTCTACCCCTCTGCCTGAATTCTTTTAGATCCTCTACATGGGAGGCACTGTGGCTTTCTCTCTTTTTGTCTCATAGCATCTCTATCAAGGAGGAAGGGAACCTCTCCCGGCTTCCATCTGAAGAATTCCCGGGGAGAACTCCGATTGGCCCAGCTTTGGCTCACTCCTCACCTGGTCATCTATGGCCAATGGTGGGGGGTGGTGCATAATGCACTCCCTCTACCAGGATCCCAGAGCTGGACAAGTCCGGTGTATCCCCTAGAAGACAGGGAAGGAATGCCAATCTCGGGAGAGGGGAGGGGGCTGGGAAAACCATAAAAGAGTTCTCAGTTATGGGGGCACAGCTGTCTCCTTCCCTCATAGTGTGGCGACCTGTCAAATAGTTTATCTGTTGCCTTCATTGAAACCAGCATAAAATAAGTTCCTATTATTATCACTCATGGTATGCAGATGAGGAAACCAAGGCTCAGTAAAGCTAAATAACTTGTCCCAGCTCACACACGGCTGCTAAGTGAGAGCCATAACTTGACCTCAAACTCTGGGTGGCACAGATCTGGGAGGAAGGCAAATTCAGTCTATATGATGAGCTGAAGTTGGACATGTGAAACAGAACTCCTAATATCAGGCAGATTGTGCCCCATGTCAGCAGGGTTTACATGGAGCTGAAGGGAGCGATTCCAGGGGCAGAGTTGAGCAGGCTCCAGCAATCGGGACACACTTCCCAATGCTGTCTGTGCTCAGGCACTCAGTCACGTCCGACTCTCTTGCCACCCCATGGACTGTAGCCCTTCAGGCTCCTCTGTTCATGGGATTTTCCAGGCAAGAGTCCTGGGGTGGGTTGGGATTTTTCCTCCTTCGGGGGACCTTCTGACCCAGGGATGGAACCTGCCCCAGGCTTCCCAGAGGAGGTGTCATTTGCGAGCGTAGTGGGGCGGTTTGGGCTGCTCCAGAGAGAGGAAACAGGCAAAGAGCCGCAGGTGCTGGCAGCTGGGAGTCGAGTGGTGCCCATCCTGTGGCAGCGCAGGCGTTAGACTTGGGAGCGAGCCCTTTAACTAGCTGAGCCACACTGGAGGCGCAGCGCCGAGCACACAGTAGGCGCTCAACAAGGGGTGGTAACTATTACTCAGCTTAGGTGCTGACCACACTGCCAGGATTCCTCTGTCAGCCTGATGATCGACAGAGGCTGTGAGAGAGAACATTCTCGACTACTGAGCACCTACTGTGTGCTACGCACTTTACCACATTCTGCCGAAGGTAAATCCTGAGAGCAGGGCTTTTGCATGTTTGTTTTGTATGTGTCCTGTGCATAGTAGGGGCTCACTGAATATCTGATGAACCTGCAAGGTAGGCTTCGTAACCCTCATTTTACAAATGGAGAAACTGAGGCTCAGAGAATTAAAGGGAACTTGTCCAAGGTCATGTGGCTACAAAATGAAGGTTCTGTTAATTTCCCAAAGCTATTTTTTTTTTTTTGGTGAGCAACCCCAGCTGCCTCCTTGGGAAGAGGTGGTTTCCAGGTAGAGAAGATGGGGTTGGAGTCCTGCCTCCTCCATCAGACTCACTGATAAGAGGTGTGTTTCACTCTCCCTCTGCCCTTGCTGGGCCCTGCTCAGAGTTTAAGCTCTTCAGACCTGGATGAGCGGCAGAGGAGAGAGGAGACTGGCAGAGGCTTGAATGGTCTGGCGCCTGGGGGTGTACCAGCTGCTGCCTGGGGAGTCTGGGGGAGGCGGCCTTAGCAGCAGTGCCGCCTGCTAATTAGGACACGGTTTTTATGACTCACTACTCCAAGATGTCATTTTCTAGGCTTGGGGTTGGGGGTGGGAGTGGAGAAGGCACACACGCAGTTGTTTTTAATTACATTTGGTTTGCTAATTTCTGATAGAAAATAAATATTTACCAGGAGCCATATTTCTTCATTTCACGCCGGCTGACTTCTGAGTTTATCGGGAGCCCAAACTGGCACCTCCAGCTCACCTCCTGCCCCCACCCCCTGCCTCCCACTGAAGTCACACACTCAAGCTCCAGCTCCAGCTCCGAAGATGGCCCAGGAAGAGGAAGGGTGGGAGGGGATGGAGAGATGGAGGAGATGGAGAAATGTGAGGGGATGGAGAGATGGAGAAGATGGAGAGATGTGAGGGGATGGAGAGATGGGAGGAGATGGAGATGGGAGGAGATGGAGAGATGGGAGGAGATGGAGAGATGGGAGGAGATGGAGAGATGGTGTAGGGGAGGCCCTGCTTCAGCGTGTGGCAGATCCACTATTAGATGTGGACAGAGGGGAAGGGGTCCCGAGGAAGGGCACCCCTCACTCCTGTAGCACAGTGGCTGGAGCAGGGGCAGGGGGTCCGGAGGTGGCTGGCCCCAGCCAGGAACATGCCCTCTCTTTCCACCTGTCAGGATGATCTTTAAGGGCACTTCTGGCTCCCACATCCTAACAGGTGATGATGGGTCTCTCCAGGGACTGGCTTGGAGGGCTCTTTTGAGAGATGGGAATGGCAGAGAGCTTTGAGAGGTCATCCTGTCTATTCCTCAGCCTCCAGATGAGCCCTGGGCTTGGGGTTTTGGAGCGAGGGGTCGAAGAAGAGGAAGGGGAGAGGGGGAAAGCTGTGGGAAGAGAGGAAGAAAGTCAGGGTGAATTCCCCTAGTAGGGAGGATAAGTGGTGCCCACAAAGTAAGGACATCTGCCCTTCTCTCTGTTGAGGGTGAAGGTCTTAGAGTTTACATAAAATTCTGAAGGGGACACATAAAAAGGGGGCACTCCCTGATGCTGAATATGGGAGAGGAAACTAGAGGCCCCTTAGCTGAAGGCTGAGCTGAGGCAGGGTGGAGAGCTAGAGTAGGGCACCACCCGCACCATTAGCTTCTGGGCTGAATAATTCCTTGCTGGGACACGGGGTGGGGAGGGGACGGTCCTATGCATCGTGTCCTGCGTCTCCACCTCCCAGGTGCCAGTGGCCCTGCCCCACCACCCACTGTGACAGCCAAAAATGTCTCCAGACGTTGGCAAATGTCCCTTGAGGTGTGTATGTGTGCAAAATTGCCCCGATTGAGAAGCACTGTCTAGGATGCCTGGGGGTGAGGGTGGGGAGAGAGAGGAGCTGCAGGAAGATAAAGAGGAGCTCATGGGGACTCAGGGCTGAGAGGTGATGGGGTCCCCTGAGAGATGGGGAAGAGAGAAGGAGATTTGGGGACTAGAAAGTAGAGAGGCCCCTGCCACCAGCCTGGTTTCTAAATCCATGTTAAGCCATGATTGTGTTGTTTTTTTCTTTTCCAATTACATTTCAATTTAGCTCAATTACTTTTCCATTATTGTTCAAGCGACTCAGTTTTAATTGAAGCTGCTGGTTCTTATCTCTCTCATTCTCCCACATAGAAGAGGGGGAGGGAGGGGGACGGCTGGGGTTAGAGAAAGCCCAGAGTGGTGGTATTCCAGGGGGCGGTGGGCATCTTTAGCTGAAAGACCAAGGCCTTGAGGGGTGGGACACAGCCAGGAGCTCTCTGGGGTACCCCGAGTGTTGCAGGAGGAGAAAGGGAGAGCTGTGATAGTAACAATTATCAAGTACTGGACATTTTTGTAGCTAAAACCAATAAGATAACTACTACTATCAAACCCATTTTATAGGTGAGAAAATTAAGGCACAGGGACATTTAAAAATGCCCTGATTCACTTACCTGATAAGTAGCAGCGATGGAAGGCAGCCCAGCCCTTTGCTCCCGAGTTTCGGTGCTTAGCCTCAGGCTCTACTTCTTCTCCTTTGTGGCTGTACCCACTGATCCCCTCTCAGCTCCTGCCCCGTCTCCCTGACCCTCCCTCCTGCCCAAGTTCTGAGGCTCGCTCTAACAGTTCCCTCAAGGGTGTTTGACTTTTTGTTGCTGTTCAGTCACTAAGTTAAATCAGTCAGTCCTACAGGAAATCAACTCTGAATATTCATTGGAACATTCATTGGAGCATTCATTCAGCATCAGTCGATGTTGAAGCTGAAGCTCCAATACTTTGGCCACCTGATGCAAAGAGCTGACTCCATTGGGAAAGACTTTGATGCTGGGAAAGACTGAGGACAAGAGGAGAAGCGGGCAACAGAGGAAGAGATGATTGGATGGCACCACCAACCCGAAGGACATGAGTTTGAGCAAACTCTGGGAGATAGTGAAGGACAGGGAAGCTTGGCATGCTGCAGTCCATGGGGTGGCAAAGAGCTGGACATGACTGAGTGATTGAACAGTAACAGTCACCAAGTTGTATCTGTTTCCATGTCTGTAAACTGAGTGTTAATAACACAGGATGTAGGTGGGTTAAAGTAAAAGAGATGAAATGCATGGAGTAAAAGGCTTAAGAAGGATAAGGAGTTTTCTCAGGCAACCTTACTGTCAGTCCTGAGCCACAGGTAGAGCAGGGATCAACCTCCCCCTTCACAGAGCAAATGAGCCCTAGAAATGCATTCAAATGCTGAAGGAGGTGGAGCAGAGACTGGGACTGGGATCCCCCTCTTAATTTTGACTTTAGCAACCCTGTGGCAATTGAGATGAAGTTTGAGTATAAACAACTGTTAGCTTCCTGAGCCTAGGAGGGTGAGGAATTTGGTTTTTTACTCTCCCACCTTCCTGTTCTTCCTGAGAACCCAGAGAATTCACAAAGGGGCTGTCCCTGAAGCCCTGAGGACGGGTAAGAAATGGAGGCAAGAGCAGGCAAGCCCGCCTGTCATTCGATTGTGTATACTTGGCTTTCTCAGGTAAGAGAGATGACTTCCATTAGAAAGAATAGAATATTAGACTGAAAGTGACTTTAAATGGTTTTTCTCAAAGAGCAAAACCTCTGGAAGTGTGTGGTTCCACGGTTGGTCAATAACTGGGCTCTTCACAGATCCCTCTGTTCTACCACCTTCAATGTGTTCACAATATCCACCTGATGGGCACCAGATGGCTGCCAGAGCACCACATCACAACTTTCCAAGACAGCATCCTGAGCTGCAGGAAAGGAGGGAGAAGAAGGAGACTCTCCTCTTTAACCTCTTTCATCAGTAAGAAAAGTCATTCCCAGATATTGTCCCACACATTTCCTCTGCGTCTCATTGGTTAGAGAACTGAGTCACACATACAGTTGTCTCAAACTGCAAGGGAGTCTGGGAAAGTCAGTCTCTAGTACATTTCCCCAGGAGCCCCAGCCTCCTGGAAGCTCCTCCTACTTGGGCCGTGGCAGACCTTGACCTCTGTGCTCCTCATCTGGAGCCTCCCCTAAACCAAAGCCCAGTGAGTAGTGTCTACAAAGAACCTCAGGATAAGCAGTGTTGGTGCCTACCTCTCTGGTTATGAGATTTCATCTCCAAATTAGCTTGGTATTTCCCATTGTCTTTTCATCTTTTTGGAAGCATTTAAGTTTGGTTCTTAAAAAATATTTTCTCCAGTGCTTTTTGTTGTTTTTAAAAGGAAAGTTGATCTGAAAGACCTAACAAGTCATTGCCTGGAACAGGAACCACAGTGTTTCACAAAGAGGAGTGGGCTGTCACACTTGGCTTGGGCTAGTGACTCACCCTCAAGCTTGAGCACACTGCTGAGCCCCAGGAGAATTGGGGTCTTCTGAGAGAAGGATAAGGGGGAGTGGTTGGCGTGTGGGTCATCCACAGCCCACACCACAGCAGTGATAATTATTGCTGAAATCCCCACGGGCAGGGCCCAGGAGACACAGACACAGCTTGCCTGTGAAATACATCTTTTTCCCATACTTTGAGATTTATTGACATTTCCCTCCAACGAGTATTTTATTTTTTAGTTTGAGACAACCACAAACTCACAGAAGGGTTGGAAGTATGTTACAAAGAGCTATTTGTTTTCTGAATCATTTGAGAATAAGTTGCAGACCTGCTGTCCAACCACTTCCAAATGCATTAGTATGGCCTATATACAACAGCATTCTCTTGCAGTGCCACAACACAGCCATCAAAATCAGGAAATTAAAATTGATACATTACCACCATCTGAGCCTGACACTCTGCTCAGGTTTTGACAACTGTCCCTCTAATATGTTTTGTAGCAAAAAGATTGCAGCTTCTTGCTATAAAGAGTCATGTATTGTGTTTAGTTCTCATGTTTCTGTCATGTGAATTTTCCTTCATTCCAAAACTGTTCTTTGAGTTTTCCTTGACTTTTATAGCCTCAACATGTTTAAAGATTACAGGCCAGTTATTTTCTACAATGTCCCTCAGTTTCCATGTGTTTCCTCATAATCAGTTTTAAGCTATGTATCTTAAAAAAAAAAAAATCAAAGAAGTGATCGTGCACTCTTATTGCATCCTAACAGCCTTCAATATGTATCATTTCTGATGACGCTCACTGCCAATGAGCAGTTTTTGAACATATGTATATAAATCATGTTTTGGACTTCTCAGCGTCCTGTAACTGCTGTCTGAACCATCACTGATAAAGCAAACTGAGGGCCAAGACTATCCCTGTGCCAAATTGCCTGTTTGGGGCAATTCCATGGTTAATTCAGGGAAGAAAGCAATCAGGGAGAGCTTCAAGGAAGAGATTACCTATGGCCTCCAAGAATGGGGAGGATTTGGCAGGGACTGAAGGAAAACACTCCAGGGTACATGCAAAGCCTCAGAGATAAGGGAGGTAAGGCATGTGTGCCAGAGACAATGCTATGTACTCAACAAAGCAATGCCATTTCTCTCTTGGGCACTCAGAGAGTGAGTGCCCAAGAGGAAAATACAGTATTTCCCAGACTCCCTTGCAGTACAGTTGGCCCATGTGACTCAGCTCTGGACAACAGAATACAGATGAAACCAATGAGCACTGTTTCTAGGCTTCCCATAAATTCTGCTTGGTCCTTCATACTCTCTCCTCCTCTTGCATGATAACCACGCAGACTGTGACTTGAGGATGGTGATGTTACCGGATGACAGAGCCTGGCTCCCTGAATGTGTGGGACAGAACTCTGCTCCTCTCCCATCAGATTGTGACATGAGTGGAAAGTAACCTTGGTTATGATAACCCACTGAGACTTGGGGGTTATTTATTACAGCAGCTGTTGTACCTTGAGCAAGACGGTTATGTGATGGAGACCTCAAGTAAACCAGTAAGTACAATAAGCGTGTGTGAAGACTATGAGACAAGATGAATCCAGTTACTAGTAGGACCTTGAATGGCGGGCTAATGAATTTGGAATTCTTTTCAGTAGAAAATAGGAAGCCACTTAAAGTTTACGAGTTGGGGAAAGACTTGAGAAAAGTGGTATTTAAAGACGAGGTAGTTTCTAGAATAGCTTAGGTTGCAATGAAAGAAGCAGGAAGGGCATTTAAAGGTTCTTGTGGTCATCCAGGTAAGGGGGAGTGTTAAATAGGATTTAGATCCAGTTGACAGTAAACTCCAAATAATAGTGACTAAATCAATGTGAATATTTATTTCTCTCAGACAAAAGATGTCTGAGTGTATCAGTCCGGGGCTGACCCCCAGGCCCTTTTTCTCTCGTTGTTCTGTCATCTTTAGCAGATGTACCGATTCTATTTACATATTCACCATATGATTTCCCTGGTGGCTCAGATGGTAAAGCGTATGCCTACGATGCAGGAGACCTGGGTTCAATTCCTGGGTGGGGAAGATCCCCTGGAGAAAGAAATGGCAACCCGCTCCAGTACTCTCGCCTGGAAAATCCCATGGACAGAAGAGCCTGGTGGGCTACAGTCCATGGGGTCGCAAAGAGTCGAACACGACTGAGCGACTTCCCTTTCTTTCTTTCTTCCTTTCTGTGCCGTGGAATGAGATGGTTGCTTGAATAGCAGCAGTGAGTCATATCTACTTTCCAGTCAACAGGAAGAAGAAAAGGACAAGTAAGGGGTGCCCCCTCCCTTTGGGGACACTCCAGAAAGCTACATGTATTGATTCTATTTACATATTCATCATGTGTAGCTGACAATGAGACTGGAAAATTTGGCCTTTATTCTACATGACCCCAGTGCCCAGCTAAAATTGGGAATATGGGCAGAGTGGATTTGGGATAATTAACAGTCTTTGCATGGCAGTGGTGGTGCCTAAGCCCCAGGGGTGGTGCTGAGATTGGAGAAGCAAAGGGAGGACCAAGAATACTGAACAGCTGAAACAAATAGTCCTCAGTTCAAATCCTGGCTTCTCCATTTTACTTGTTAAGTGATTTAGTCAAGTATGTTTCTTAGCCTACTTGTGCATGCTAAGTCACTTCAGTCCTGTATGACTCTCTGCGGCACTATGGACTGTAGCCCACCAGTCTCCTCTATCCATGGGATTCTCCAGGCAAGAATACTGGAGTGGGTTGCCATTTCCTTCTCCAGGGGATCTTCCCAGCCCAGGGATCTAACCAATGTCTCTTATGTCTCCTGCATTGGCAGGGAGAATTTTTACCACTAGCACCAAAAAGATCTTAATGACCCAGATAACCACGATGGTGTGATCACTCACCTTGAGCCAGACATCTTGGAGTGCAAAGTCAAGTGGGCCTTAGGAACCATCACTATGAACAAACCTAGTGGAGATGATGGAACTCCAGCTGAGCTATTTCAAATCCTAAAAGATGATGCTATGAAAGTGCTGCACTCCATATGCCAGAAAATTTGGAAAACTCAGCAGTGGCCACAGGACTGGAAAAGGTCAGTTTTCATTTCAATCCCAAAGAAAGACAATGCCAAAGAATGCTCAAACTACCACACATGGCACTCATTTCACATGTTAGCGAGGTAATGCTCAAAACTCTCCAAGCTAGACTTCAATAGTACATGAACCGAGAACTTACAGATGTTCAAACTGGACTTATAAAAGGCAGAGGAACCAGAAATCAAATTGCCAATATCCACTGAATCAAAGACAAAGCAAGAAAATTCCAGAAAATGTTTTGGAATCTACTTCTGTTTCATTGATTATGCTAAAGCCTTTGACTGTGGGGATCACAAAAAAGTGTGGAAAATTCTTCAAAAGATGGAAATACCAGACCATCTTTCTTGCCTCCTGAGAAACCTGTGTGCAGGTCAAGAAGCAACAGTTAGAACCAGACATGGAACAATGGACTGGTTCACAACTGGGAAAGGAGTACAACAAGGCTGTATATTGTCACCCTGCATATTTAACTTCTATGCAAAGTACATCATGTGAAATGCCAGGCTGGATGAAGCACAAGCTGGAATCAAAATTGCCAGGAGAAATATCAATAACCTCAGATATGCAAATGCTACCACCCTTATGGCAGAAAGCAAAGAGGAACTAAAGAGCCTCTTGATGAAGGTGAAAGAGGAAAGTGAAAAGGCTAGCTTATAACTCAACATTCAATAAACTAAGATCATTGTATCTGGTCCCATCATTTCATGGCAAATAGATGGGGAAACAACGGAAACAGTGACAAACTTTATTTTCTTGGGCTCCAAAATCACTGCAGATAATGACTGCAGCCATGAAATTAAAAGATGCTTGCTCCTTGGAAGGAAAGCTATGATAAACCTAGACAGTGTATTAAAAAGCAGAGACATTACTTTGCCGACAAAAGTCTGTCTAGTCAAAACCAGTAGTCATGTATGGGTGTGAGAGTTGGACCATAAAGAAGGCTGAGCACTGAAGAATTGATGCTTTTGAAATGTGGCGTTGGAGAAGACTCTTGAGAGTCCCTTGGACTGCAAGGAAACCAAACCAGTCAATCCTAAAGGAAATTAATCTTGAATATTCACTGGAAGGACTGATGCTGAAGCTCCAATACTTTGGCCACTGATGCAAAGAGTCGACTCATTAGAAAAGATCCCCTCTATCTTTTCCTGATGCTGGGAAAGGTTGTATAGGCAGGAGGAAAAAGGGATGACAAAGGACCAGATGGTTGGATGGCATCACTGACTCAATGGACATGAGTTTGAGCAAGCTCTGGGAGATGGTGAAGGACAGGGAATCCTGGCGTGCCACAGTCCATGGGGTCGCAAAGAGCTGGACATGACTGAGTGACTGAACAGCAGCAACAAGCACCACCTGGAAAGCCCAAGTTTTTAGTTAAAAAGAATGATTCCACCTCCCCCATTGGGAAATTAAGTTAGATATTAAATGTAAAATGTATGGCACATTGAGGATGCCCAACAAATGGTAAACTAATTTAGCACTTGAGAGGCGAGAAAGGGGACCAAGGGGAAAGATCTTAACATCATTCATTCATTCATTCATTTACACAACTACTGATCATCTCTTTATTGACATGCTAGGCACAGTGCTGGACTGTGGAGATAAACAGAGAACAAGGCTCTGGCCCTTCTGAAGGAGTTCTCCAGCCGTAACGACAGACAGGTAAACAGGTGATTAAATCATGATGGAGTGGAAAGCCCTGCCTGACAGGCTCAGCCAGGTTTACAGCTTTGTCTTCCTCCTCCCCAGGAGAGTGGCGGGAGTTCTCCAAGGTCCTGGCTTGGGTCCACCACTCCTGCTGTGTGGGCCCTGCCAGCCATCAATCAGGGAGAGTCGTTAGCAGGGGGAGAACTCTCCTCTTCTGTCTCAAAGTGAGGAAAACTTTCACTTTGAGCACACAGGAAAAGGTTAGGAAGGGCCTGAGTGGGGACGAGGAGGTAGCTGGATGCTTGCGGCAGATTGTGCCTTAGGTTGTCATGGGATATAGACTGGGTATAGGTAACACCGTTCTTAGAAGTAAACTGGCAAAATGATTGCTATTGTGATGGGCTTCTCTGATAGTGGAATTTCAGACATCAGCCAAAGGAGATGAGTTTTCCCTTTTATAAAAATAAGAATTTGGGTTCTAGTTCTGAGGAGATGGAGTAAGCATATCCCTATCTTGTCTCCCACTGCCTAAAACTATAAAGCTTGGTCACGGAGGAGGTATCAGAGGATCCAAAAAATAAATGGTGGTAGGTGGATTAAGTTAGAATTAGAAGTTTCACCTGTCTGATAATGCCCATCCTGGATTTAAAAGCAGCCTGAAACTCAGAAGTGCTCATTGGGTGTGGACAGAAAGAGATCCCATGAGAAGCTTCTATTTCTGGACCAGGGAGCGGGAAAGGGGACCCCATATGGGTTACCAAGAGCAGGAGACATCCCGTGATGCTTTTATGTCACCACTTTTTTTTTCGGGCCACAGCCCCCAGGCAACACTGTTGTGGCAGGAGAGACGGTTACCCAGTGATGGAGATTTAGTCAGCAGAGCAGGTGTCCTTCTCTGAGCTTATCCCTCACCAGAGTAGCTGTGATCCCAAGAGCATAGGGCAGACCCGCTCCCCCCCACCCCAGATTTCTGTCTGTAACTCTGGGAAGGGAGGCTGCAGGGATTTGAAAGTGTCAGGTGGATCATGGAGAAGAGGGAGCTCAAGAGAGGAATCCCATAACAGTATGTATGAATTCCAGGCCTCACTTCTGGGCTGTGTATATTTGGATCTGATCCTAAACAGTTTATCCGGGCTTTGAGAACCGAGCTAACATTGCAGGTCACCACCTAGACTTCAGACTGGCCACACATGAGACTGTCCCTCAAAGCACTGCAAACATTTAAAAAACTAAACTGATATTGGAACCACAACATACAGGAGGTGGAACAGAACTGAACGTGCAGCCTAAACTTAACTTGGTTGATTACCTGCTAACAATAAAAGCCCCCGACACACTTCTTAGGGTTTAAGTAAGACCCAGAATATCTAGGATAAAAAACAAAATTGCTTGGCATGTTAAGAACAAAGAAAATCTTAACTCACAACCAAAGAGAAAAGCAACAAATGTCAATCCCAAGATGACACAGATGTTGGATTATCAGAAAAAGATTTTAAAGCAGCTCTAAGAAGTTAGTGTGAACACTCTTGAAATAGAAAGTTAGAAAGACTCAGCAAAAAGAAACAGAAGATATAAAGAAGAATAACCAAACAAAAATTTTAGAACTAAAAAAAAAAAAAAAGCTGAATTAAAAATTCACCGAATGGGTCCAATACAGTGTGAAAATGACAGAGGAAAGAATGAATGAACTTGGGTGAGTGATAGTTACATAATTTGAACATCAGACAGAAAAAAGACTTGGAATAAAAGATGAACAGCATTTCAGGGATCTGTCTATGGGGTCGCACAGAGTCGGACACGACTGAAGTGACTTAGTAGCAGCAGTAGTAGTGGGACAATAACAAAAGCTGAACATTTGCATTAACAAATTTTTAAAAGTTGAATTCAAGGTATGTTTTCTGACCATAGCAAATTAAACTAAAAATCAATAACAGAAAGGTAACTGAAATATCTCCAAACAGTTTGAAATTAACATACTTCGAAGTAACTCATGAATCAAAGAGGAAATCTTAGAGAGAGAATATTTTGAACTGCATGAAAGTAAAAAATACCAAAATGTGTAGTATCAGTTGAAGAAATGCTTGGAGAAAAAGTTATTATTTTATTTATTTATTTTAATGTATTTATTAAATACTTATATTAATAAAGAAGACAGGTCTCAAACCAATAATCTAAGCTTTTTTCTTAAGAAACTGAGGTGAAGGGGGAAAGTACAAAATAAACTCAAAGTAAACAGAAAGAGTTAATAATAAAGATCAGAACAGAAATCAATGAAATTGAAACCAGGAAGAAAATAGAAAAGAATCAATTAAACTAAAACCCAATACTTTTAAAAGATCACTAAAATTGATAAACCTATAGCTAGACTGACAAAGAAAAAAGAGAAAAGACACAAGTTACCAATATCAGAAATGAAAGAAGGAATGTCACTACCCACCTCACAGACATTAAAAAGAAAATACTGCAAACATCTCTATGTCCTTAAGTTTAACAACCTTAGTGAAAGGTCAGCAAATCAAGGCCCATGGATCAAATCTGTCTCACCATCTATTTTTATAACTAAAGTTTTCTTGGAACATGGTTCTACTGCTCTGAATATTACCCCCCTCCCCATTCATGTCTACTTAGAAACTCAGACTGTGACCTTATTTAGGACTAGGGGTTTTACAAACGTAGTTAGTTAAGATGAAGTCTTACTGGATGAGGATGGGCCCTAAAGCAAACATGACTGATGTCTTCATCAGAAGAGGAGCAGAAAATCTGGATACAGAGGACACGGAAGGAAGAAGGCCAGGTGAAGACTGAATTTAAGAGGGGAGTTATGCTGCCACAGAGATTCTTCTGGGGCTGAAGAAGCATGGGAGGATTCTTCCCTAGAGTCTTTAGAGGGAGCATAGCCCTGCTAACACTTTGATTTTGGACTTCTAATCTACCAAACTCTGAGAGAATAAATTTCTGTTGTTTTGAGCATCCCCAGGAAATGCTAAAATACAATTATGTAGACTTAATCATCAACTCTTTCTGCAATGAAAAAGATTCAGGTTCTATCCCTGGGTTGGGAAGATCCCTTAGGGAAGGAAATGGCAACCCACTCCAGTATTCTTGCCTGGAGAATTCCATGGACAGAGGAGCCTGATGGGTTACAGTCCATGGGGTTGCAAAGACTTGGATACGACTGAATGACTACACTTTCACTTTCAGGAAACCAATACCACAGCATGCTCATTCATTTATATATTGTCTATAGGCTTCCCAGGTGGCGCTAGTGGTAAAGAACTCACCTCCCAATGCAGGAGATGTAAGACTTGGGCTTGATCCCTGGGTCAGGAAGATCCCCTGGAGGAGGACATGGCAACCCACTTCAGTATTCCTGCCTGGAGAATCCCATGGACAGAGGCCTGGTGGGCTACAGTCCACAGGGTCGCAAAGAATCGGACACGACTGAAGCGACATGGTTGCTTTTACACTATAACAACAGAGTTGAATAGTTGTGACAGAGTCTGTATGGCCCAACGGCCAACATTTTCTATCTACCCCTTTAGAGAAAAACTTTGATGACCTTATATGTAGATGAAATAAATCAAGTCCTTAAAAGTCACAAACTATCAAAATGCATCCAAAAAAACCCAGAATAATCCCGTACCCATTAAAGAAATGGATTTGCAGTTTAAAAACCTCAAAAAAATCTCCTGGCCTGGATGATTTCTCTAGTGAATTCTAACAGACATTTAAGGAAGAAATAACACCAATTCTACACAATCCCTGCCAGAAAACAGAGATGGGAAAACTCCCCAACTCATTTTACGAGGTAAGCATTACCCTGTGCACAAGCCAGATGAAGAAGAAAACTACAGACCAATATCCCTCATGAACATAGAAGCAAAAATCTTAAACAAGACACTAAAAAATTGAATACAACAATACGTATATTATGAAGAATACCCCATGACCCAGCGGAGTTTATTCCAAGAACGACAGATTGATTCTACATTCAAAAATTGTTCTATGTAATCCGTCATATTAACAGACCAAAGTAGAAAATCCACGTGATCATTTCCAACTGAGATAATAGATGTATGTGGTTTTAAGCTGCTAAGTTTTGTGATAATTTTATACTCAGAAATAGATAATTAATATTAGCAACACAGTTAATATTAACAGCTCATCTATCCCCCCTTTATTTCTTCCCCTACTCATCTCATTCTCCAAGAGAAAATATTTTGGTAACCTCTAGGGAACCACTAACCTGAGTGTGTTATCTGTCTTGGGCTTTTAAAATCTCAGTACTTTTACTTAAATGTATACATATCCAAACTATACATGGTATATTTTAATGTTTTCATATATAAATTGTATCACATTGTGTGCAATTCTTCTGTTATGGAGAATCCCATGGACAGAGGCCTGGTGGGCTACAGTCCACAGGGTCGCAAAGAATCGGACACGACTGAAGCGACATGGTTGCTTTTACACTATAACAACAGAGTTGAATAGTTGTGACAGAGTCTGTATGGCCCAACGGCCAACATTTTCTATCTACCCCTTTAGAGAAAAACTTTGATGACCTTATATGTAGATGAAATAAATCAAGTCCTTAAAAGTCACAAACTATCAAAATGCATCCAAAAAAACCCAGAATAATCCCGTACCCATTAAAGAAATGGATTTGCAGTTTAAAAACCTCAAAAAAATCTCCTGGCCTGGATGATTTCTCTAGTGAATTCTAACAGACATTTAAGGAAGAAATAACACCAATTCTACACAATCCCTGCCAGAAAACAGAGATGGGAAAACTCCCCAACTCATTTTACGAGGTAAGCATTACCCTGTGCACAAGCCAGATGAAGAAGAAAACTACAGACCAATATCCCTCATGAACATAGAAGCAAAAATCTTAAACAAGACACTAAAAAATTGAATACAACAATACGTATATTATGAAGAATACCCCATGACCCAGCGGAGTTTATTCCAAGAACGACAGATTGATTCTACATTCAAAAATTGTTCTATGTAATCCGTCATATTAACAGACCAAAGTAGAAAATCCACGTGACCATTTCCAACTGAGATAATAGATGTATGTGGTTTTAAGCTGCTAAGTTTTGTGATAATTTTATACTCAGAAATAGATAATTAATATTAGCAACACAGTTAATATTAACAGCTCATCTATCCCCCCTTTATTTCTTCCCCTACTCATCTCATTCTCCAAGAGAAAATATTTTGGTAACCTCTAGGGAACCACTAACCTGAGTGTGTTATCTGTCTTGGGCTTTTAAAATCTCAGTACTTTTACTTAAATGTATACATATCCAAACTATACATGGTATATTTTAATGTTTTCATATATAAATTGTATCACATTGTGTGCAATTCTTCTGTTAAGTATTCTTCTCTTAATATTGTGCTGTGATATCCATCCATGTTCTGTGTGTAGATCTTATTCATTCACCTTTTATTCTTTTAGTATTCTACTGCAGGATTATGCCACAGTTTATCCATTCTTCTGTTCATGGACATTTAATTTGTCCCCCCTGCCTTTTTTTTGTTTTTGCTTTTTCCACTATTGTTGGGAACCTCCTTGTATACATCTCTCTGTGTGTATTTCTCTAGCAGGCGGGGGGGTGGGGGGGAGACGCTTGGTCTAATCCCTTGGTGTAAAGGCTTCTCCCGGAGTTCATAATGAAGTGGTCACAATCCCAGTGTGTGATGAGTGTGTGTGTTTGTGAGGGTCTGGGACAAATAGTCACACTGTAACAATAAACGACAATGACTGAAAGCTATTGAGCCTCATCTCTGTACCTGAACCACGCACTTGAAGTATTTAAAGAGGCATAAAATGTCTCTTTCAAGAGGATTTAGATGCTATTTATCATACTTCCTGAGAACCTCTGACACTCTCTCAGCTCCTGCCTTGCCTGCGTAGCTTCTTCCTCACTCACTTTCCCCATCCTGACCCTGCAACTTTTGTCAAGAGCTCAAGAGCAGGCGTTAGGGGCAGGTGCGGGAGGGAAAGAGAGCCGCATGCCCAATCTCTGCCATGATGAGGGGCTGGGAGCTGCCAGTGAGACAGACAGAATGAAGAAAGGGCACCAAGTGGGAGAGAAAAGGGAGAGGCAGAAACAGGGGGACGTGGCATGGAGGTGAGGGAGAATGCCCTCTTCCTCCACAGAGCTCAGCTTCTGTCTGGACCAGCTTCGCCAGAAGTGTATGTGAGCATCATGGGTCCCCTGAGATGCCACAGCATGTGCACACTCACAACATACTACTCACCCAGATAAGCAAGCATACACACCATGCACGTACAACAAGTGCACACACCATGCACACAGATTTGTATCAAAACCCGTGTACAATACATACCCCCATGTACACAGCAAAACATACATACGTGTAGCAATACACAAAAAACACATACGAATATCTCATGTGTGCACACACACACACTCTCTCTCTTTCTCTTGGTTAAATAATACCAAGAAATGCTTTATCCCCTAACCCTCTCCCATAGATTCCCAGTGCACATCAGAACATCAAGGGCTTCAGGAACTTGGACGTAAGAGAATCCCACTCTCTCCTGTGTAGAACCCTTCATTTGTTTCTTATCATTTACTTCCTAGTTGTGACTTTTGTATTGCCATTTTTTTTTTCAACATAGAAATGGTTTTTGTTTCTTTTTAATTAGGAAAATAATGCATGCCCAATTGCAAAAAAAAAAATCGATAAATCATTAGAGCAAACACAAAGCAGGAAGCACAGAGGGGGAACTATATTTTAGTATCTATCTTTCCAGTATTTTTCTCATAAACACGCACATGCTTTCCTCTTTTCCATACGTATTTATATCTTTTTTTATTTGATAATATACATTAAAATCTCTAAACGATTACATGGCATTCCACATTATATGTTGTGGCAGATTGTATTTACCAAAGATGGCTGGAACACTGTCTCTCATCTCAGAAGCTCACTTTGATAAATGGAGTCTGAGTTCTGTCCCCTGGAACCTGGGCCAACTTTTGTGCCTGCCTTGAGCACTCAACACTCTGAGGTTAGTCAAAAACATTTCCACCTTGCGCTCTTGGAATTCTGGCTTTCAGAACCAGACACAGTGCTATCAGGAAGTCCATGAAGAGGTTCGTAAGAGAAGCAGAGGCCCCAGGGCTACAGTCCCAGCTGAACTCTTGCTTGGCAGTCAGGACCAACTTGCCAGCCAGGTGAACAAGTCACTTTGAAGTGACTCATCCAGCCTTAACCGAGTTGTCCCAGCTGGTGCCACATAGAACACACGTCTGCCTGGCTAAGCCCAGCCCAGATAGCAGATATGTGGGAAAATAACTGATTATTTCTGTCTTAAGCCACTAACTTTTGGGGTGATTAATTACCCAGCAACAGATAACTGTAACATGGGTATATCATACTTCATATATGCATCACACTATAGATGCATATTTAAGTTGTTATTGATGTCCAGCTTTCTTCTTCAATCTGTCCTATCTCCCGGTTGGCTGCAGCCCCTTCTTCTTCATTTTTTTTTTTTTTTGTATTCATTTATTTTTATTTATTTATTTGACTGTCCCAGGTCATAGTTGCGGGATGTGGGATCTTCTCTCTTCATTGCAGCATGTGGGATCTAATTCCCCGACCAGGGGTCAGACTGAGCCCCCTGCATTGGGAGTGTGGAGTCTGATGTGCAAAGTCTGAGAGCACAAAGTCATAGACGCTGGATCACCGGTGAAGTCCCTGCAGCCCAAGGGACCCAATACTGGGTCGGCTGCATGCACAGGGACTCAGGGTGTGCTCACTACAGGGGCTGGTGAGCGGAAATGGAGGATCTCATGGGGTTCCAGGAGGGAACCTGCCTTCCCAGTCCTCTGCTCCTGGACTGCAGCCTGCTGTCTGCTCCTGCAAGAGCTCCTCTCTCACTGCACTCAGCACGGGCCCCCACGGGTCCCTGGGAAGGACAGGCAAGCATAACACAGGGGGACAAAGGTGGCCTGGGGGTGGTGAGAGAGAGCGTGTTCCTCCAAGGCAGCAGAAACAAAGCTGAGAGCTTCTTCCTCTGGAGCCTGGTTTCCCCGAGAGAGCTGAGGGCTGAGTGGTGCAGAGCCAGGCTGGTGTTGCAGAGGCTGCAGCTGTGGGCAAGGATGCCCGTAGACCTGCTGAGGGGTCTTCGCTCCTCAAAGACGGTGACCCTCTCCTTGCAAACACACCCTGCTGTCACAGGAAGCAGGGGCACTCTGAGCTGGCCTGGGGGGTGGGCAGCGCCTCTGGCTATTCTGGGTCTTCTGGCGGCCAGGCAAAAGGGCTCCGGGTCTGCACTGAGCTGCTAAAGCGGGAGCAGGGCCGGGAGTGGCTGGTGAAGAACTGCCCTCGGGAAAGGCAGAGTGTGAGTATCTGGGAGGGACTGCACGGTCCCCAAAACACAGCCACCCTGGGCGGAACACCTGCCTCTAGAATCTTGGGAGTTGGAGGAATCTCTCTGCCACTCCAGAACCATGCCCCATGCCTGGGTTCAGACCAATGTTCCTTTCCAGTTTAGGGCCTTTCCCCATCCCAAATAAGAGTTCTCTGAAGCCAGATGGAGAAGTCTGGGTGCTTTCTTCATTATAATCTCTAAAGCCAGCTCCCAGGGACTGCTATCAGCAGAGCTGGGAGGGACCTTGAGATTAGAGGGGGGCTTCCCTGGTGGCTCAGACAATAAAGAATTCGCTTGCAATGCAGGAGACCCAGGTTCGATCCCTGGGTTGGGAAAGATCTCCTGGAGGAGGGCACAGCAACCCACTCTAGTATTCTTGCCTGGAGAATTCCACGGAGAGAGGAGCCTGGAGGGCTACAATCCATGGTGTTTTAGTGACTAACACTTGCACTTTTATTTTTTCCAAGACTAGAGACTCCAGGGCTTTGCCTGTTTGAATGTGCATAGGAATCACTTGGGACCCTATAAAATGCAGGTGCTGACCCAGTTAGCCTGGGGTGAGGCCTGTGGTTCTGTGTTTCTAACCAGCCCTACACGATGCTGCCCTCTGTGAGGCTCGCTTTGAGGAGCAAGGCTTTAAGCCACTGCTTCAAGTTCAGGAACCCAGGGAGGCAAACGTATGGTCTCAAGGCCACACCCAGAATTAGAACATGCACCCCACTTTACCCCCATCTCTGCACAGCCCAGGACAGGTACAACACTCCTTTTCAGCCACCCCCGCCCAGGGAGAAGGCCTGGAGGCCCCACTGTTAGGGGCAACACGCTGACTACAACCGCCGCCCTGACCAGGCACCGTTGTAATCATCTGTGTGGGTTATTTTACGACAGGAGATCCTAGGAAGGAATGCAGAACTAACAAGCCACCACCAACTGGGAGAATTTGGGAAAGGTCAAAAGGAGAGGCCACGTGTCCTTCCCCCTCCAAGAATCCTTGCTGGCATCCATTTTCCCTGAGCAACTTGTGTGTGCCACCGGGAAGGACCCTGAGTTAGAGTGATTGGCCAGGGAAGACCCAGAAACTAATCCCATCACCGTAAAACCCCAGACTACTAACAGCAGTTCTCCTGGGCTCCCTTCCCCTCCTGCTCTCCGCTCGGTGCCCCCTTCCCATAAAGTCTCTTCCTCTGTCAGCACGCGTGTCTCCTCAGGCAATTCATTTCTGAGGGTTAGACCCACTCTCAGGTCCTGGCAGGGGTCCCCTTGCCTGCAATACGACTATGGCCAAGCTGGGGACGCAGGCACTTGCTGGTAGGGGTGGGGCAGGCCAACAGGGAGATCTGTTGGGGCTGAGAAGCCCTTTCTACCTCCAGAACAGGAGAGGCAATCTTTCTGCACACAGAACACCGTGCCTGGGGCACCTGGTCTGAAGCAGAGAGGAGGTGAAAGAGCCTAGAGGTGCCCTCTCAGCCCCTGCAAGCCCTGTCCTCTCCCAGGGTCAGCCCACTGCTGTGCACACATACACACGCTCATATAGTCACGTCACTTAGTGGCCCCCTTCTTGATGAGGGGTCATCTCCCATCATTCACTCTTGACCTAGCTGCCCCGTGCGTGCTTGCTAATTCACTTCAGTCGTGTCCAACTCTTTTCGACCCCATGGACTGCCAGGCCCCTCTGTCCACAGGGTTCTCCAGGCAAGAATACTGAAGTGGGTTGCCACTTCCTTCTCCAGAGGATCTTCCCGAGCCAGGAATCGAACCTGGGTCTCTATGTCTCCTGCATTGGCAGGCAGGTTTTTTACCAAAAGAGCCACCTGGGAAGCCCCCCCACCTAAATGCCCCGCACAGTCTAAATGCTTACATAGAAAGAAAATCCTGACCCCAGGGCTGAGAGAGTTTTCCGCTCCAAGTGCATGCAGGGTCTACCCAGCCCTGGAGTTGGACTAAGGAGAGAGTGTTGAAGAGCCATCAGTCTGAGTCTGTCACAGACGCCGGAGGCACAGTGCCTGCCCCATAGGCAACTCCCAGTCTGAGGGAGGAGGCGCAGCACCTGTCCTCAGGGAGCCCTCAGTCTGAGGGAGAGGAGCTCCCAGGCTGGCTGGTCATCAATCTGCACAAGGGAGAAATTGGAGACCCTGGGACAGGAAAGATCTCTGGTTCTAGACCTCAGGTCTAGGAGATTACTGTAACATGTGAGAAGCCACTGATTTCTGCTTCTGCTGGGAATGTGCTGAAGCAGCAGGAGAACTGGAGGCAGACGGCAGGAAGGAGCTCCCACTCATAAGAGACGAAGGCGCCAAGACGGTGGTCTAGGGGCTTCCCAGGTGGCGCTAGTGGTGAAGAGCCTGCCTGCCAATGCAGGAGACATAAGAGATGTGGGTTCAATCCCTGGGTCAGGAAGATCCCCTGGAGGAGGAAATGGCAACCCACTCCAGTATTCTTACCTGGAGAATCCCTTGGACAGGAGAGCCTGGTGGGCCACAGTCCGTGGCGTCGCAAAGAGTCAGACACGACTGAAGCGACTTAGCAGCCGCAGGATGGTGGGGCTTGGTGCAGAGGGGATCTGCTCAAGCTGCAGGCTCTCTCCCCTGATTGGATGCTTACCCTTGAGGCTCAGGTGCCATCCCACAGGGAGGAAGGGGGAAGGCCGGGTTGCTTTTCAGAACTTCTTTAATCTGAGGAAGCGTTATCCTTGAAAATGAAGAGGATCTAGCAAGAACCCCTGGCCAGGTGTCCAGGAAAAGCAGAACTCCCCACCACTCCCCCGAGCACTGCTGCCCTCGTCAGTAGCCCCGTAACACACCATTTCCTCCACCACTAACACCACAATGGCCAGAACTCTGGGCTACCACCAGGAGGCCTGGGTTCAAGTCCTAGCTCTGCTGGTTTGCTGTGTGACCCCAGGCAAATAGGCAAACTTCTCTGAGCCACATCCATCACAGAGGGAAGAGAGCCTAGCACCAGGGATTGTTGTAGGATTAAATGCAGTGGTTTCAGTGAAAGCAGCTGGTAGGTTGTAAATCATTGCATAAGCATGATGGCCTATTACTACAGTTAATTGTTATCATGTACCTGACTGGGGTGGCAGCATCTTGAATCCCCTGTCAAGGGTGATGCGACACCTGCCTGCCCTCTGAGGTTGCAGAGTCCAAGGCAGGAACGTGGGCCTTAATGTATGGGATCCTCTTAAGAGCCAAGGCTCATCTTCAGAAGGAAGCCAGTTAGGACCCCCTGGGCCTCGTCCCCAGAGATTTACACAGCCTGGCCAGGAGGAGGCTGGGGCCTGTGGAAGCCACGTCGCTCTATTCAGCCCCGTCCCCAAGGCTCCGGGAGCTGACAGCCCAGAACACTAAGCATTAGCTGGTCACGGTTCCTCTTTCTAAAAAAAAACACAACTCTATTAAAATAACAGCGTGATTTAGTTAATTATTCTCCATAGTAAGTAGGTAACTGTCGAAATACAATTCATCCAGCTCCCTGCTGCTTGATTGAGTTTCTTAAAATCCCTCTTTGCTCTTGTCACTGCATCCCCTCCCCTAAGAGTTTTTAGAGGCTCCCAAGTTTGCACAGGATAAAGTCCCAAATCCTAGCTCTGAGATTTTGAGACCTCCACCATCTGGGCCTTCCCCCCAACCCTGCCTCACTACAGGACTCTACCTTCTGGAAAACTAGACCATCTATTTTTTGTCTTCATTTCTGTCTTCTTCAGCTGAGCCCCTTAAAGAGTCTGGTCAAATCCAGCTTCCTCCGCTAAGCCTTCTTTGACTGCTTATAGCCCAGAGTTTCTCGAAGTGGGCTCACACCATTGGTCTCAGAATCACATGAAATGTATAGAAGGCAGTGGGTTTTAGATGCTGGTTCATGGGCCCCGCTCTGGGTCTATTGGACCAGACACTATGAGGGAGGGGATGTCTGGGACTTTGCTCACTTAATCACCCCTGCCCTTACCCATCATGCACCACTGCCCCAGCTTTTGGTAGTCACCTGTCCTGCTTGAACCCCTGTAGCCCTTGTCCCGGACCTCTCACTTGATATATCACTTGCAGGAACATGACAGACTAGACATACTGAAGGGCTTTCTGACTATAAAACACTCAAATTCTCTTTTTTTAAAAAATTTATTTGACTGCGCCAGATCTTAGCTGCAGCATGTGGGATCTATATTTGTGGCATGCGAACTCTTAGCTGTGGCATGTGGGATCTAGTTCCTTGACCAGGGGCTGAACCCTGGGCTCCCTGCGCTGGGAGTGTGGAGGCTTAGCCACTGGACCACCAGAGAAGTCTCAAAACATGCAAATCCTTAACAAACCGTATACAATGATGTGGGGCTTGGGAGAAGTCGAGGAAATCTTCAAGACTGCCCCAAGGGAACATCCTGGTATTAGCCCCACAACAGAGAAGGCAATGGCACCCCACTCCAGGACTCTTGCCTAGAGAATCCCATGGACGGAGGAGCCTGGTGGGCTGCAGTCCATGGGGTTGCTAAGAGTC
>SJYT01008504.1:107492-144529 GCA_006410635.1 Cephalophus harveyi | reverse complement strand
AGAGTCGGACACGACTGAGCGACTTCACTTTCACTTTTCACTTTCATGCATTGGAGAAGGAAATGGCAACCCACTCCAGTGTTCTTGCCTGGAGAATCCCAGGGACGGGGGAGCCTGGTGGGCTGCCGTCTATGGGGTCGCACAGAGTCAGACATGACTGAAGTGACTTAGCAGCAGCAGCAGCAGGGATAACTAAAGGGAAGGCAAGGAAACTGACCAGGCACTCTTGCTTTAAGTAGAGAGTTGACCTGCAAGAAAAAAAAAAAAAAGTAGAGACTCAGTACTTCAAGCCTGTGTCCCCTGGCTACAAGAAAAAGCTACTGCAAATCCCCTGTCAAGGAAAGTACACCAATTTAGTACCCCCAGGATTCCTACAGATTAGGATTAAGAAAAAAAAATCTCATGAACAAAGTTCACCAAACACTTACGAAAATGAGCCACCGTACCGAGAGCCAGCAGAAACAATAAGCAACAGATATGAATTCCCACGAAGTTCAGATACAAGGGTGATTAGACACGAGTCACAAAATAATTATGCATAAAGCATTTTAAAATTATAAATAGAATTGCAAAGACAATCATGCAACAAGTCTGAAAAAATGGCAAGGCAGATTTCTTTTTTTTAATCTTTTGGCTGCAGCACGTGGCATGTGAAATCTTATTTCCCAACCAGGGACTGAACCTGTGCTCCCTGCATTGGAACCTCAGAGCCTCAGCCACTGCACTGCCAAGCAACTCCGAGGCAGATTTTTTTAAAGGACTGGATTCACCTCATAATAAAACAAACTCAGTAGATGAGTCAAATAGGAGATTAGATATAGCTGAAGAAAAAATTCGTGAAGCAGGGACTAGAGCTGAAGACAGCATTTTGATTACACTGCAGCCAGTCAAGGAAATGAAATATGGGAGAGGGGTTAGAAGGTGTGAAAGACTAGTTGGAGTCTCAGAAGAAGAGGGTAGATGGAGAAGAGACTGAAATGTTTAAAGTGATAATGGCTAGTAATTTTCCCATTTTGATTAAAAATGTGGATTCACAGATACAGGAAGTACAGTGAAAAGGAAGATAAAATTTTAAAGCCTCATCTAAACCACCAGGCCAAGCTGCCTGAACTTTTTGGGATAACTGTCCTCCTGAAGATGGCCCTTGGCTATTAACAGAAACTCATCAAAAGAATATCAAACAGAAAGAAAAAATTCTGAAAGCAGCCAGAGAGCAGACACACCTCATGTCATGCCACCTTATAATGTCAATTGCTTGCAAATGAGCATGTTCAACCTCTCCTGCCAGATCCAGGCCCGTTAAGGCCCACATCCCCATCATCTGTGAGCCCATAATAATCACTGAGTCTCAGGTTTTCCATTTGCAAAAGATGGAGGGAGTTGGCAGTTATGGAGGGAAAGACTCCTGGCTTTGGAGCTGGGGGGGCCTGGGAGAAAACTCTGGCCCTGCGACTCACCACCTGCGGTCATTTTTTTTTTCCTGGGGCCAATGCTCACACCTAAGTCTTTAGAAAAAATGAAGAGCAAGATAGCAAAACACCCATGGAAAGAGTCCTATTTTTTGAAAGATTTACTTAAGCACCTACTCTGTGCTCACATACATTCTCTCAGGAAGCCCTTGCAATATCCCGGTAAAATAGTCATCATCTGGGGAGGGGACGTGCTGGGCCAAAGCACAAGAAAATCACCCCTCAGCCCATGGTGTGCTTTTGTTGGTCTGCGCAAGGCCCCCCATCTTCATTGTCTTTCCTCTCTTTCATCCCTGACGCCCACTCTCGTTTTCTCCCTGACGCCAGCACACATCCTGGTGTCCTTGATTATACAGGCCTATTCTTGTTAAATATGTAGTGTTGGTTGCCTGAGAATGTTTCTAATTTCCACAAATGATATTTTGCTGTGGACCTCAATTCTGTCTTTTTTCCCTCTCAACACTGGATGTTTAATATCTATCCCTGTATCTGTCTATACATCTCTGTTGTTCAGTCGCTAAGCCGCGTCTGGCTCTTCACGACCCCATGGACCATAGCTCACTAGGCTCCTCTGTCCTCCACTCTCTCCCAGACTTTGTTGGAATTCATGTCCATTGAGTTGACAATGCTATCTTACCATCTCATCCTCTGACACCCCTTCTCCTTTTGTCTTCAATCTTTCCCAGCCTCAGGGTCTTTTCCAATGAGTCAGCTCTTTGCATCAAGTGGCCAAAGTATTGGAACTTCAGCTTCAGCAACAGTCCTTCCCGTGACTATTCGGGGTTGATTTCCTTTAGGATTGACTGGCTTGATCTCCTTGTAGTCCAACGGACTCTCAAGATCTTTTTCTAGTCTGTACCTTGGGCATGTTGTTTTTTCATTACAGCTTAGCATTCCATGGTATTCCCACTTCTGAGGTGAGGCCATCAAGGCTTAGAGAGCCTAGATGACCTTGCCCCAGGGTCATCTGTGAATCTGGCCTTGATTCACAGATTCGGAGAGAGATGGTCACTGCCTCGTCCCACCGGGTCCGCTGACCCCCCTGCTCACTGGAAGGGGAAGGTCCCTGGTCAGTCCTCCACTGGCATCTAAAATACCACTCACCCTGGTGCCCGGGTTCTGGGAGGCTCCATCCCTTCTTCTTCTGAACCTCTTCAGTGACTTTCATTTACAGTATTTAATGGAACATACTTAATTAGGTGATATAATTTAATTGATTTAAATAGGTAATACAAGTGCATGTTTCAATATTCAGAAGTTATAAAATGGGATACAGTGAAATCTCAGTCTCTGCCACCCATAGCCACTAGGTTCCCCAAGCTGGAAACACCCACTGCTCCCAGAGATATTTAATCCTTACACAAAAAGATGTTTACATGATGTTCCTATGCCCTCATTTTTATGCAAATGCTAGCATACTCATTTTTTTTCTTTTTTTGGGTGCACTACTCAGCTTGTGGGATTTAGTTCCCTGACCAGGGATTGAACCCAGGCCCTTGGCTATGAGAACACAGAGAGTCCTAACCGCTGGACCATGTACTAGCATACTCTTCCCTAGCATCCTCTTTATACTGCTCTGTGAAGTGAAGTGAAAGTTACTCAGTCGTGTCCAACTCTTTGCGACCCCATGGACTATAAAGTCCATGAAATTCTCTAGGCCAGAATACTGGAGTGGGTAGCCAGCCTTTCCCTTCTCCAGGGGATCTTCCCAACCCAGGGATCGAACCCAGGTCTCCCGCATTGCAGGCAGATTCTTTACCAGCTGAGTCACAAGGGAAGCCCATAATCTGGGTAGAGCTCAACATAATTTCCAAGGACAGAACAAAAGCGTATGGATGGGCCTGGAGTCGGTAACCGTCCTGAATGGAGCCCTTCCACTTGACCCAGGGTACAAGGCGCTCTTGTGCAGATGGTCACATAGGGTTTTCCAGCATCCCTGTGCAGCAGGTGGGACAGATCATCCAAGGCTTTCCTGCTAGGATGAGGGGGGTCATGGGGGAGACGGCTGCTTGCCCTTAATGAGGCAGCTGACACAGCAAAGGCAGGGTCATACTGGTTTACCCCGGCCATGGGGATGCTGAAATGTTCCCTTTATCTGGGGCCTGCAAGAAAGGGTGCTGCTGAAGGGGAAACATGCACACAAGAGGGCGTGGGGAAGGCAGAGTTAGCAGGCCTCCCAGGGAGGAGCCAACCCTTTTCTGAGGTCCCCCAGAGCACCCCAGTCTGGCCCAGCCCTCCCTCTTCTCGCCTGACCTTCCCCTACTGTTTAACTCCAAAGGCCACTGGAGCTGTCAGATGCCGGAGTGAAAGTAGTTGAGACTCACACGAGGGCCTTGTGCAACCTTCTCCAAATATCTCCGGTGTCTGCCCGATCTTCTGACTGTATAAAAATGAGCTCGCGCCCTAACATCACCTTTCTAACTCTTTACAACAGCCCAGCTTGCCTCTGGAGCTGGACAGCTATATTTTGTTTTGTTATTTTTTAAAAAAAGAATCTATTTTATTTATTTGGCTGCCACAGCTCTTAGTAGTGGCTGAGCTGGAACTAAGTTCCCTGACCAGGGATCGAACCTGGGCTGCATTGGGAGGGCAGAGTCTTAGCCACTGGGCCACCAGGATAGGATAGCATGAGCCGATCCTCTATTTTGATATGAGCCCTCTGCCTGGATCGGCTTCCCATCTCCCTTCCTCTTCCATCAGGCAGATATGTCCCCTCCGTCCTCCACTCCTCACCCAGGCATCATCTCCCTTAAGAAGCCCTTCCCCAGGCTCCCCCTGCCACAGACCCCAGTAACCAGCGCTCACACTCAGTGTGACAGGTTGAATTGTGTCCCTTCATTTGCATATTGAAGTCCTAACCACCAGGACCTCAGAATGTGACCTTTTTTTTTTTTTGAAATAGGCTCATCACAGATACAGTTAAGATGAGGTCATCCTGGAATAAGAAGGGCCCCCAATCCAATGTGACTGGTATTCTTATAAAAAATGCCACATGCAGAGAAAGAGCCACACAGAGAGATGATGTGAACGTACTGTCTATAAGGAAAGCCAAGGGTTGCCAGCAAACCACCCGAAGCTGGGAGAGAGGCCTGGAACAGACTCTCACAGTCCTCAGAAGTCACCAACCTGCCGACACTTTGATCTCACAGCCTCCGGGCTGGGAGAGAATGGGGATGTGGTGTTGAAGCCACCCAGCCTGTGGCGCTTTGTAACTGCAGTCCTAGGACACTAATGTCCCCAGTGAGCTCTCAGCTGTGCAGACTGAGACTAAACTGGCAAGGATGAGTGAGTGCGTTCCTGGGACGCTTCAAGGGGCTGCTGGCACCTTCATTCACACTTTGGGAAACTGAGGCTTAAAGCTGGTTAAGGGGGAGAGCCAAGAAACGGACTCAGGCTCCTGAGCCTGTGTGTGTATGTTTGTATGTGTGTGTGTGTGTGTGTGTGCTCAGTCGCTCAGTCGTGTCCGCCTCTTTACAACCCCGTGGACTGTAGCCCTCCAGGCTCCACTGTCCATGGAATTCTCCAGGTAAGAATACTGGAGTGCGTTGCCATTTCTTACTCCAGGGGATCTTCCCAACCCAGGGATCAAACCCGCGTCTCCTGCATTAGCAGGCAGATTCTTTACTACCACGCCACCTGGGAAGCTCAAGCCTGTATTTTTAATCACCAGCTTATATGCCTTATAGTAGTAGCACTTAGTAGTAGTAAGATTGAAGGAAGACCCACAGCATTACTCCAGGCTCTGGACTCAGAGCTGAGGCCTCCCACAGCCCCATAAGGGAGAGGAAAGACGCCTTCCAGAGCCTCAGGGGGGCTCGCCCAGGCTCCCTGTCAGTGAAAGGCTGGGCCAGGAATTGATGTAGGGCCTTCTGTCTCCTAGACAGTCACGTGTCCCAGCCCGGGTGCACATCTGTCTACCGGCCCAGCTGCAGGCCCCCAGCAGGGTGCCGGGCACACAGCAGGCGCTCCATAAATGCGGTGGGAGGAGTGACCTACACGTGCCTCCAATGCGGAGGCCTCCTTGGGTCTCATAACAACATTTCATATACTGTTCCAAGTATCGACAGAATTCTCTTCTCAGCCTGCTAAATGCCTGCCTAATTTTCCACTCTATTGACAGACTCCATTTTACTTAACTGGCCCCTATTGTGTAGCAATTGGATGGCTTCTCATCCTCTCCTAAACTAGGGGGAGGCGTCAGGGACACCCGTGCTGTGTTGGCGGTGGCTTCTGAAGGAAGAGTGTTTCTGTGCCCACAGCAGCAGCAGCAGCTGGCTGGAGAGAGGCTTGGGGACACGCCTGGGCTCAGGAGGTGTCGGCCCGGCCCCGGTCACCCTTGAGTTCTGTCTTCAGTCCCCGCTCACTCCTGTTGACTCCCTCCAGGGAACAAAGGACAGAGGTCCCCCACGGCCCCTCCCTGTCCTCTCTTATCCTTCTCCGACCCCTCACTCTCTTGTCTTGCCCACCCTTCTCTGAAGCAGAATCCTGGAATTCTTTCCAGAATGTTCACTGAGCACCCACCCGGTGTCCAACCCTGATCTCGGTGCTGGGGATACAGCCATGAACACAAGACACAACATCTCTGCTCTCGAAGCTGACATTCCAGAATGAACTGACGGACCCCAGTCAGAGAAATGTCAGGTGGGAACATGCACTATGGTAACGGGGAGAGAGGTGATCATTTAAGCAGGGTGGTCCAGGAGGGCCTCTCTGAGGAGATAACCAGGCTCCTCTGTCCATGAGATTCTCCAGGCAAGAATACTGGAGTGAGTTGCCATGCCCTCCTCCAGGGGATCTTCCTGACCCAAGTATCGAACTGGCATCTCCTGCATTGGCAGGCAGACTCTTTACCATTGTACCATCTGGGAAGACCTGAGATAAACAGAGATCAAAACAAAGAGAAGGAGCTGACCAGGCAGACATGTGGAGGAAGAACTTTTCAAGCCAAGAGAACAGCAAGTGAAAAACTCCTGAGGTGGGTGAGTCTGGCGTGCTCCAGAAACGGTATGGAGTTTGGTGTGGCTGCAGTGGGTAGGCCACAGTGGCCATGTGGTGGAGGGTTTCTGGACCTCCCCCTCAGCTCTGGCTTTTGGGCTTGGGGAGATGAAAGGATTTACACAGACACAGGCTTGAACTGGCTTGTCTGAAAAGACCCCAGAGGGGATGAGGTCGATGCAGAGGCAATAACCCAGGCCAGAGACGATGGTGGCCCCTACCAGGGTGGTAGCAAAGTGAAAAAAAGTGAAAGTTGCACAGTTGTGTTTGACTCTTTGCGACCCCATGGACTTTATAGTCCATGGAATTCTCCAGGCCAGAATACTGGAGTGGGGAGCCTTTCCCTTCTCCAGGGGATCTTCCCAACCCAGGGATTGAACCCAGGTCTCCTGCACTGCAAGCAGATTCTTTATCAGCTGAGCCATGTGGTAGCAAAGATGCACCCATAGACACAGACACATTCACACACACACAGAATCATTCTAGACCAGTTTTGAAATTAGAACTGACATCAGATCTAGAAGGAACTTCAGAGATCATTTCTCAGCCCCATTTTAAAACTGTACTTATTTGTTTGGCTGTGCCGGGTCTTAATTTCCGCATGTGGGATCTTTAGCTGTGGCATGTGGGATCTGGTTCCATGATCTGATCAGGGGTCAAACCTGGCCCCCTTGCATTGGGAGAGCAGAGTCTTAGCCACTGGACCACCAGGAAAGCCCCTCCCAGCCCCCTTTAATAGACTAGGTCCAGAGAGGGAGGTGACCTCTCTGTGCCACACACACCCAGACACACACACACACACACACACACACACACACACACACACGATCATTCTAGATCTAGCTTGGAATTAGGACTGACATCAGATCTACAAGAACTTTGGAGATCATTGCCCAGCACCATTTTAATAGACTATAAAGCTGAGGCTCAGAGAGGGGAAGGGACTTCTCTGTGCCCCCCCCACCCCACCACCACTGGGAACGCATATCTGGAATGTGGTCTCGGCACCTCTGTTCCCACACTTGCGCTCCAACATCTCTCTCCGCCTCTCGAGCGTTTGATTGTGTGTCTCCTTCCCGCTTTGTCTCTCTCTGCTCCCAGCCTCTGTCTCCCTATCTCTGCAGATGCCTACGCATTTATTTCTCCTCCTGTCAGGCCCAATTTGGAACATTAATTAGTGATGAATTAGCAACGTAAATCCCAGCGGTTGCTGTCGCCTGGTGCCCACGGGCTCTTAGAAGGGACCTTGCAAATCTGATCTTGATACCTCTCGCCTCCTCTCCTAGGGCAATTACTTCTCACATCATTTGTCTGTGGAGGCTGTGGCCACCCACCCCCCTCCACCCTCCCAGCCCAGCTGAGGACAACAAGTTCATCTTTGTCAATTAATTATTGAACGGTTTAGTTCGCACCAGGAGGTGATAAGAGAAGGGAAAGCCACATGTTGTGAAGTCATCACCGTAATTATACAGATGCTGCTGCAGGCCTAGCATCACAGCACTGCAGGGGCCAGGGTGGGCAGGGAGGATAAAGGGGAGAGGCCCGCCAGTGGGCGGGAGGCCTGGCTGTGTGCCCTTGGGACGGCCCCTGGGCCTCTCTGGATCGTGATCAACAGGCACTCCCACACTGGGCTTTCAGAGTCCCACTCCAAATGCAGAGGGGGAGCCAGGGAATTAAGCAGAGTTCTAACCATAGGTGCAGGTCCACACTTCTTCATCTAGGGCAACCTGAGGGTGGGAAGGCTGAGATTATCCTTAGAGTCCTTTCCACCTAGGCTTAGGAGCCCCATAGCATGCTCAAAATGTGTGTGTTTGGTGGAGGCACTGGAGGGGGTTTCTAGAAAAGGACTCTTACAATGGATTGCAAAGCCCAGAGCCTCTGTCTTACCCATGCTGCCCCATTACCTACACCTCATCTCTGACTCCTCTCCCCTTGGCTCACTCCACTCCAGCCACACGGGTCTTCCTTGCTACTCCTTGCAAATGCTAGGCACATCTCCACCCCAGGGCGATGTGCTGCTCCTTCTGGCTGCAGGACTCTATCCTCAGAATTTGTTTGGCTCATTCTCACCTTCTGCGGAGAAGACAATGGCGCCCCACTCCAGTACTCTTGCCTGGAAAATCCCACAGATGGAGGAGCCTGGTGGGCTGCAGTCCATGGGGTCGTGAAGAGTCGGACACGACTGAGCAACTTCACTTTCACTTTTCACTTTCATGCATTGGAGAAAGAAATGGCAACCCACTCCAGTGTTCTTGCCTGGAGAATCCCAGGCACGGGGGAGCCTGGTGGGCTGCCGTCTGTGGGGTCGCACAGAGTCGGACACGACTGAAGGGACTTAGCAGCAGCAGCAGCAGCATCTTCTGCAGGTTGTGAGCAAGCATCGCCCTACAGTAAGACTCTCCCTGAACACCTGATTTAAATATGCACCCACCCACCAACCATCCACCAAGACACAAACATTCTCTCATTTCTCTTCCTGCTTTTTTTTTTTCCAGAGTATTTCATCACATTTGACTCATGATGTATTTTACTTATTTATTTGTTTATTTTCTATCTCTATCTCTGTGCCAAGTACAAGCTCCACAAGGAGGGCTGGAGTTTTTGCCTACTTCCTACCTGTCCCCAACCCCTACCCCCACCACACACACCCACCAATATCTGCTCTGTGTCTGTGGCACTAAAACTCTGTCCGGCACAAAATAATCATTAGCATTATCGATATTCCTTCAATAATGATTAACGAAGAGCTAATGCATGAATGAGTATGTCTGTGGGATGCAGTCTGGATGTGGAAAGGTCAGGGGTCATTTCCTTTTCTGGGAATAGGCTGGCAAGGTCCCCGCGGCACCAGGAATTTAAGAAGATTCTAAGCAGAGATGGGAGGCCCTGGCCAGGGAGGAACGCTGCTGGAAAAGTCATTTTTAAAGCAAGAGTTCCAATGGATTTCATGTCTGCGCACGCCTCGGGGCTGGCATGTTTGATGTTGCCCCTGCATCGGTCACACACAGATTGGTCCCCAGCCCTCCTTCCCGTCCTCCCAAGGGAGGGGACAGGAACAGGAGAAGCTGCAGACACTTTGATTAACTCCCCAGCAAGAGTCCCCACGCCTCTCTCCTTCCCTCCCCAAGGCTGGAATGGGGGTGGGGGCAATGCACTGAGGCTGAGATCTGGGGGGCACATCTTCACAGTGTGGGAGAAGGGGGAGCTGGAGCCTGCAAGGGAGGGGGCACTGGGGAGCATCTGGAGGACAAGGGATGGGCTCTGCCCATCAGGGAGAGATGGAGGGGCAGTGTGAGGATACAGAGGTAGGGAAGGAGGCCAGTTTCTCTTTGGGGCAGAAGGCGAGGCAGAGAGAGCCAGGCACAGGAGGGGGCTTCAGGCACTGACAGGGGTGGCAGTGGGCCCTTGGGGGGTCCCTGGCTCTTCCTCCAGGACCTGTCACCCTCAAGCTCCTCTCCTCCCCATGGAGCTATGCTGCCCTCCCCTCCTGAAATGAAGTTGGTGATTTTTTAAAGCCAGTTTTCCCCCAAATCTCTGGAGATGCTGGAGCTGCTGTTTCCATGGAAACCTTCCCCCACCAACCTCCCTGGGAAGGAGGAGCTGGGCAGCGGCCCCCGCCACCCCCGCCCCCACACCGCCCCTGCTACCAGAGAAAGGGCCAGATATATCTTTACTATTTTTACAAGCATTCTTTCTTTTTTTTTTTGACGTTGTTGTGTGAATGTTTTTTCTTTCTTTCTTTTTTTTTTAACTTTCTTAAATTGTTAAGTCCTCTATTTCTCTAATTTTTATTTTGATAACCTATTATCACTTTTCAAAAAAAAAAAAAAAGGGAAGAGAGAGACCCTATTTTTAAAGCAAACGCCGAATATAGTCTTTTTGAGGTTGATGTTGTATTTTTAATAATTCTTGTGGCTTTTTTTTTTTCCTTTTTTCTTTCTTTCTTTTTTTTTCTTTTTTCCTTCTTCTTCTGCTTCTTTTTTTTAATATTGTATTTTTGAAAATCCAATCTCTACTCCAGATTTTTATCCTTTGCTTTTTGGTATTTGTTGTCAATTTTGTACATTCAAAAACCCAATCTTCAGTACCCAATTTTACCTGAGAGTGAGATTACTGGCTTGACCACTCTCTCCTCCTTTGGACTCTCCTTTCTCTCTACCAGGTTGTCTCTGTCTTCTCCCTCCCCCTTTTCTTCCCTTCCCAACTCTGTGAATCTCTGTGTCTTCCAGACGGTGGAGAACACTCAGGGAACTGGTTACTGGCTGGATCTGTCTCTCTCCTTTTCATTTCCCTCTTTCATCTTCCTGGCAACCTCCATCTACTTCCTCCCTCTCCTCTTCCCTGTATAATTTTGTGAACACCTCTGAGCGGTCCAGTCTGTGGAGTGCACATAAGGAAGTGATTACTGGCTAGCTCGCTCTCTCCTCTTTTGAACCCACCTCATCTCATCCCAGTCACCTCTAACTACCCCCACCACTCTTCTCTTCTCCATGTAACTCAGTGAAACTCTCTGGGTGTCCCTCAATGTGGAGAAACCTTTCATCTTTAACCTAGATGTTTTATAATCGGTGCTGTATAGATGGAGAAGCCTTGAGGCTATTGTAAAAATAAAACTGAAAACCAAAAGCGGGAGACTTAAGTCCGAATCCTGAGAACATCAGAGAAATCCTGAATCCAGGGAACATTAATCGATAGGAGCTCATCAAACGCCTCCATACCTACACTGAAACCAAGCACCACCCAAGGGCCAACAAGTTCCAGAGCAAGACATACCTCTCAAATTCTCCAGCAACACAGGAACACACCCCTGAGCCTCAATATACAGGCAGCACAAAATTACTCCAAAATCATTGACATCTCATAACCCATTACTGGACACTTCATTGCACTCCAGGGAGAAGAAATCCAGCTCCACCCACCAGAACACCGACACAAGCTTCCCTAACCAGGAAACCTTGACAAGTCACCCGTCCAACCGCATGCAGGGCGAGGAACTCCACAAACTGCCAGAATACGGACAGTCCACCGAAACACAGCAATATAAACAAGATGAAGAGGCAGAAGAATACCCAGCAGGTAAAGGAGCAGGATGAATGCCCACCAAACCAAACCAAAGAGGAAGACATAGGGAATCTATCAGATAAAGAATTCTGAATAATGATAGTGAAAATCATCCAAAATCTTGAAAACAAAATGGAGTTACAGATAAATAGCCTGGAGACAAGGATTGAGAAGATGCAAGAAAGGTTTAACAAGGACCTAGAAGAAATAAAAAAGAGTCAATATACAATGAATAATGCAATAAAAGAGATCAGAAACACTCTGGAGGCCACAAATAGTAGAATATCGGAGGCAGAAGATAGGATTAGTGAAATAGAAGATAGAATGGTAGAAATAAATGAATCAGAGAGGAAAAAAGAAAAACGAATTAAAAGAAATGAGGACAATCTCAGAGACCTCCAGGACAATATGAAACGCTCCAACATTCGAATAATGGGAGTCCCAGAAGAAGAAGACAAAAAGAAAGACCATGAGAAAATACTTGAGGAGATAATAGTTGAAAACTTCCCTAAAATGGGGAAGGAAATAATCACCCAAGTCCAAGAAACCCAGAGTTCCAAACTGTCTCTTATACACATCTCCAGATTTTCCCAGCAGGGACTCCGCTTCTTCACTGAGAGGAAGGCAGGTGGTTCTGTCTCTTGGCTGAGGACTAGTTGGGGGGGACACTAAGACCGAGGCCAGAGAGAAATGGGGCTGCGGGGGGAGGGGGATGGTGCACAATGCTAGAGCAAGGTCTGCCTTCCTGAAATGACCGTCCAGGAAACCAGTCCCCAGGGGCTGCCCAGGAGCAAGATCTCTTGTCCCAGGAAATCCCCAAAGATCCCATTTCTCTCTGGCCCTGAGCTCTCTGCGGACTTTCCCTCCCAAGACCCCAGACCCACCTGAACTCATCAGGGATCACATTGCAAACTGTAAAAAGCAAACAAACAAAAACCGGTCCAACTCAAGCGAGAAAGGGATTTGCTGGGAGGACATATCCTAGCTTCTTGAATTGATGAGAAGGCTGGAGAGGCAGACTCCGAAACCTGGTTAGAAGAAAGAAAGGCTGGTGAAGAAGACGCAGCCAGAGTCACGCCCGGGGCAGCCCGCCTCAGGCCGTTGAGCCTGCACGAGAAAGTCGCGTGATGATGAGACCAGGAGATAAGAAGCCTACGGTCAAAGGGGGCACCTTCTTCTGGCCTGCCTCCCCAGCAGCCACAGGGCACAGCCACCTGGCTCCACCAGCTTGGGGAGGGGTTGGGGTTCCAGGCATCGGAATCCATAGGGTTCAGGGGAATGGAGCGGGGACGAGGGTGAAAATGTCGCTGGGAACCATCATTTACGGAGGCCTCTGTGGCCTCTCTGGCAATAGAGATAAAGGCACACCTCAATTCCCTGGGATGCTCCTGGCTTGTGGAAAAGCACTCGAAGAAGCAATTAGAATCCAGCATGTGGCACCTTCCCTGGTGGTCCATTGGTGGAGAGTTCACCTGCCAATGCAGGGGACACGGACCGGTTCAATGCCTGGTCTGGGAACTAAGACCCCGCACATTTCAAGCAACTAAGCCTGTGCATCACAACTACTGAATCCTGTGTGCCTAGAGTCCGTGCTCTACAACAAGAGAAATGACTGCAAGGACATTTGCAGCAACACGGATGGACCTAGAGGTGCCATACTGAGCAAAGGAAGCCAGACAGAGAAGGAGAAATGCTGCACAACACCCCTTATGTGTGGAATCTAAATAGGAATTACAAAGCAGAAAGAGATTCACAGACTTAGAGAACCCACTTACGGTTGCAAGATGAGAAGAAGGGAGTTTGGGATGGACGTGTACCATTGCTATTTTTAAAATGGATAACCAACAAGGTCCTACTGTATAGCACATGGAACTCTGCTCAATGTTATGTAGCAGCCTGGATGCAGAGGAGAGTTTGGGGGAGAATGGATGCATTCTCCATGAGTCCCTGTGCTGTTCACCTGAAAATATCACAACATTGTCTGGGAATCGGCTATACCCCGATACAAAATAAAATGTTTAAACAAACAAGCAAACAAAAAAAAAGCCCTGCAATGAGAAGCTTAAGCCCTGCAACTAAAGAAAACCTGTGTGCTGCAACGAAGACCTAGTACAGTCAAGAATAAATTAAAAAAAGAGAGAATCCAGTAAATGCAGTTGGGAGGGTGACCTCAGGGTATGGAAGCACCCAGGAGGGCAGGAGACAGACCCCGAAAGTCAGGGGAAGAAGATGGGAAGGGAGAGCAAGCGGTGCCTGGGAGGCTGGGAGGGGAGGGCCTTGGGCTTAGACCAGCTCTGCAGGAAGCCGCTGCTGTGCCCTGTTAGTGCTTCCGCCTGCCTGTGTTAACTGACTCTTGGCACAAAGAATAATGGAAACGTTCTAGATGTGCCCCTCTCAGGCAAGTAGCTACCAGCCACACATGACTCCCAAGCACTGGAGATGTGGTTAACGCGACTGAGGAGTTGAGCTTTAAGTTTCATTTCATTTTTAAAATATTTATTTATTCGACTGTGATGAGTCTTAGTTGTGGCATGAGTTGCAACATGTGGGATCTAGTTTCCTGACCAGGGATTGAACCTGTGCCCCCTGCATTGGCATCATGGAGTCTTAGCCACTGGACCACCAAAGAAGTCCCAAGTTCCCGTTCATTTTAATGTAATTTACATGTGAAAGTAAATGGGCACCTGCGCCTCCTGGCTCCTGGATGGTACAGTATGGAGACACGGGGATACATCTGTGATATTATGTCCAGTTGGAGAGAAAGGCAATAAACAAGTACCTATGCAGTCTAGGTTATGATCAATGCTATGGAGAAAAATCAAATTACAGAGGGATGTAGTGGGCTGCTAGTCTAGAAAGGTGGTCAGAGAAGGCCCCTGGAAGGAGGCGAACTGCAGAGACCTTAGAGAAAGGAAGGAGAGAGTTGGGTGTCATAGGGAAGGGCAGGATGGCAGGGTGCAGCTGCAAAGGCTTGAGATGGGCGTTCTCAGGGGTCAGAGTGGCTGGAGCACTGTGGGTGGGGGAAGGGGTGGGGACAGGCAATGAGGTCCATGCAGAGCCCGGGCCCAGAGCTCAGGCCTGGCAGGCCACTGAAGGAGCACGGGTTTGAGACTGTGATGTGCGGCGCTTGTCGTGGCTGCGATGACTCAGGAGTTAGTGAACCTGCTGTGCCCTTAATCTGCCTGCACACGCCCCTGTTTCTGTTCTGATAACTGAAGCACACATGCTCAGTGCTCTGTCCCGCTGCTCCCTCCCCCCAGCTCTGGCTCTCGGAGTCTCTACCCTCAACTATTCCCCCCTCCCTATCTTCTTACCTCTGCCCGCCTCTTGGGCTGGTGTCAGCCAGGTCTCCCCAGGACTCGGTCCCCCTGGCTGGCACACCCTCTCCTTCCCCTGGTGGCTCAGCAGAGACAAATGTGCCTTCGGGTGCCGTCCTTCAGCTCCCACGGGACCGCATTGACTGTCCTGCTGCAGGCACCAGACTGAGGGCCCGGAGGCGGGAAGCTCGGCCTTTGTTGCTGCTGTCCCTGCCCTACAGAGTTTGTGCAGCATCACAGGATCGTGTGGGCTCAGGATTCATTCCTGGCTCTGCCTCTTCCTAGCAGTCATCTCGGGCAAGTTAAATTAACCTCTTTGCGCCTCAGTGTCTTTATCTGCAAAATGGGGATAATAGCAGTCCTGGCCTCCAAGGGGTTTTGGGGGTGAGTATTCAGTGTCTTAATCCACATAAAGGGAAAGTGAAGCCACTCAGTCATGTCTGACTCTTTGCGACCACCAGGCTCCTCTGTCCATGGGATTTTCCAGGCAAGAGGACTGGAGTGGATTGTCATTTCCTGCTCCAGGGGGTCTTTCTGACCAAGGGATCGAACCCGGGTCTCCCGCATTGCAGGCAGACGCTTTACCGTCTGGGCCACCGGTAACCTCACCTGTCTGTTAATAAAGCGCTATGATCGGAGTGCACAGCACACAGTGAACAGGGAAGCTGCCATCACCGTGGCTATAATTGGTATTACTGAGCCTCCAATGGGGCTACGGCGGGCATGTGGGAGCCGATGAAGAAGGAAGAAACACATCTTGTTCTCAAGGAATTTACCATCTTATTGGGAACACACAGGCTTACAAAAATATGGAACTTTTTATCCTGGAAGGACAGCTTCAAAAAGTATTTCACAAATGTTTATGCTGTTAATGTCTCTTCGTGAGCATCTGTGATGCATCTGTCCTTAGAGCAGCTGGTCACATTTTTCCAGTTCTCTGCCTGCTGGATATGTGGCTGAGTTTATTCAGTACGGGAAGGTGGGCGGATGAAGTCTGGGGGCTGGTTCTAGCCAACGATTTGGGAGCAAGAGTGAAAGTCTCACTTCCAGGCCTGAGCATTTAATTATTCGTGCAAGACCCTCCCGAGTTCATTCTTTCCCCCGGCACAGCTTTTCTTTCAGCCCGATTACCCCAGTGACTACAATGGGCAGAATCTCCCGGTGAACACAAAGAGCGAATGAAAATTAAATTTGGTTGTTTTAAGCCCTTGCGATTTAGGAGTTACTTATCATTTCAGCATAACCCAGGGCTTCCCTGATAGCTCAGTTGGAAAAGAATCCGCCTGCAATGCAGGAGACCCCGGTTTGATTCCTGGCTCAGGAAGATCCACCGGAGAAGGGATAGGCTACTCACTCCAGTATTCCGGCCTGGAGAATTCCGTGGACTGTATAGTCCATGGGGTCGCAAAGCGTCAGACTCGACTGAGCGACTTTCACTCACTCAGCGTAACCCAGCCTCTCCTGACTGATTCAGCAACTGAACTGGTGGAGAGGGAAAAAAAACCCAATCAGCACCATCACACTATCAGCGATGAGTCTCCCCTCAATCACGATCTCTACACTGACATACAGTTTACATAGTTGTGATCCGTGAAGAGCATTCACTCTTCTTCCTACTTTTCCACTAAATCTTTTCTCCCTACGTGTATACATCAGTGGGAATTCAGTTTGGCTACTAATAACAGAAAATGCAAACTAAGAATGACTTAAATACTGAAGGTTACTATAATCTCTCAAGTAAAACCTCTAAAGGGAGGCAGTGGGAGGGGGCTGTTGTGGCGACCCCATGGTAATGAGGGATCCAGGCTCCTTCCAGTTACTCTGCCATTCTCATCAGGTGGCTCCCTCCAGATGGCTTAAGATGGCTGCTGAGACTCCAACGATCACATCTGCATCCCAGCCAGAGGGGAGGAGGAAGTTATGGGGTTGAGGGAGGCGAGACACTGTCTCTCTGATGACATGTCCCATATGACTGTTCTGATTATGTCCCAGTGGCTAGAATTTGGTCACAAGGCCACATCTAGTTGTAAAAGAGGTTGGGAAATGAAATTTCTTATTCTGGGCAGCCAGGCTAATCACCTAAATTAGCTAAATTGCCCTGCTAATTTATTTATTTTTTTCTAAAGTAGAGAGAGGTGGTTCCAGGCAGGCCACTAGTGATCACTGCCACAGTATAGGATGGTTCTGGCACATATAAATTCCATGATTTGATAAGTGCTTCAGAACTCTTCTAACTTTTTTCATATTCCAGATAACCATATTAGTGCAAATTGCTTTTCTCCCTTTGTGCTATTTCCTTGAGACTTATTTCCAAATGTGCAATAACCTGCTAGGCTGAAGGGTGTGACTTGTCCTCTCTGGCAATAGCTGCTGTTACCTCTTACTGGACTGGATGCCCAAACATCAGCTCAAACAACCCCAGAGCTGTGGGGGGTTATGAGCCAACATTCCTGCTTCTTCCCTGCCCTACCAACATCTGCTCATGCAATTTTAATTTATTTTTACTGATTTAATAGGTGTGTTGTTTAAGGATATTTTTGTTTTCATGCCATTTGTTAGCAGCCAGCTGAGATCTGGGCCTGGGCTGGTTTCACATCTATATTTTCTCAAATAACAACTATTTGTTGACAACTGGAAGGGACATTTAAAAGTCCATTTTAGAGTTAAGAAAACTGAGGCCCTGAGGCTGAAGTGTCTCAGTCAGTCAGTCATGCCTGACTCTTTGTGACCCATGGACGGTAGCCTGCCAGGCTCCTGTGTCAGTGGGATTCCCCAGGCAAGAATACTGGAGTGGGTAGCCATTCCCTTATCCAGGGGATCTTCCCAACCAGGGGTTAGACCCAGGTTTCCTGCCCTGTAAGGTGAGGGGCTAGTTTCACACTCAATCCTACAGCTGAGGAAGCTGAGATGGGGGGTTATGACCTCACTTAGCATGGGGGAACTGAGCCTGGGCTCTCAAACCTGTCTGCTCTGCTGTTGGGCCTCAAGGGCTCCCCCAAATTCTGGCTCTGGGCCTGTGTGGACAGCAAACCTCATGCAAACACTTCGAGGAATGGGACGGGTGAGTGCTTCAGGAGAGCTAGGGGCAGGAATAGAGAGTTAAGATTAGAAAGGTCAGAAGGAGAAAAAGAGAGAGAGAAACAACAACAACAACAACAACCCTAGTTTGAAAGACAGAGACTGAGCAAAAAAAACTTAATTAAGCACTGATTTTTCTCTACTATTTTTACGGTTTTTCATATATATGTATGCATATGTGTGTTTGTGTGTATATAAATGTAGGGTAGTGTTAGTTGCTCAGTCTTGTCCGACTCTTTGCGACTCCATAGACTGTAGCCCTCCAGGTTCCTCTGTCCATGGAATTTTCCAGGCAAGAATACTGGAGTGGATTGCCATTCCCTTATCTAGGAGATCTTCCCGAACCAAGGACTGAACCCTGGTTTCCCACATTGCATTCAGGTTCTCTACAATCTGAGCCACTAGGGAAGCCCATATATAAATATATATCTATGCGTATATATATATTTTTTTTCTATACATGCATATACATATAGTAGCTATGTCAAATGACATTAGGGATTTAACTTTGAAAAAGAAAGGTCAGGAGGAGAAGGACAGGCTGACCAGCGCATGACAAAATTCTGCAAACTATTTTATACGGACTGGATAAACAAGGTCCTACTCTATAGCATGGGGAATAGTGTATTCAGTATCCTGTAATAAACCACAATGGAAAAGAAAAAAAGTTTAAAATAAATAAATAAAAAATAAAGGGGGGCAGTTCTGACCTGAGTCCTAGAGGGAGGGGAGGGAGGCCCAGAGACAATTAGCAACCCAGGGTCAGAGCTGCAAGGGGCCCAGTGGGCATCAATCACCAGCCTCTTCCCTTAGCTTCTCCTCCCGCCTCCCGGGTGCCCCTCTGGGCCCCTTTGCCACGTGTCCCCGCCTCCTGGCCCTCTGCCGTGCCAGTGCTGAGCTCAGTCCCTAAATCCTTTCCCTGCTCTGTCTGCACAGTGGCCCCACAGTCTCCTGTTGTAAATGTTTATCAACTCTTAAATTTATTGGCACCGCTCAGACCTCCTTCCTGAACTCAACTCAAACGTGTGTTTGCCTACTATGCAGCATCTCCACTAGTCTGTCTAATGGACGTTGCAAACTCAGCATGTTCGAAACTGAGCCCCTGGTTTTTCCTCCACAAACCTTTTGCACCCAGAGTCTTTCCCCACTCAGTAAATGGCAACAGTATTCTTTAGGTTCATTGCAAGCAACTGTGGAATCTTCCTTGACTCAACTCTCTTACAGTCCTCTCAATCCATCAGCAAATCCGACAGGCTCTACCTGCAACATTGAGCCAGAACCCACCCACTTCGCATACCTCCACCGCTGCGCCCCACCCCTGGCCCAGTCCCCACCGCCTCTGCCCTAAAGGACTCCAGAAGCCTCCTCACTGGTCTCCCTGCTTCTGCTCTTGACCGCCTATCATCGACTCTCAACACAGCAGCTAGGGAGATTCTTTAAAAACACAGGTCACGTCCTTCCTGTGCTCAGAGGGGCTGCTCATTTCACACTAAGTAGAAGTACAAGCCCTCACGGTGGGCTACAAGATGTATACAATCTGGTCCCTCACCACCTCTCTGACTTCACATCCTAGCATGCTTCCCTTTGTTCAGTCCACTCCAGCTTCCCTGACCTCGCTGGTGGTTGGTTCCTCAAGCATATGGCCGCTCTCCTACCACAGGGCCTTTGCACTCACTGTTCCCCATGCCTAGAGAGCTTCCCCCAGATGCCTGCAGAGCTCGCTCCCTTACCTCCCTCAGGTCTGCTCCATGTTACCCTCTATGACTCTATTTAAAATTTTGACTCCACCCCCACTCAGAGTTGCTGGATATCCCTCTTGCTGTTCAGCCACAACCTCGTGCAACTGCAGCATGCCAGGCTTCCCTGTCCTTCACTATCTCCTGGAGTTTGCTCAAACTCCATTGAGTCAGTGATGCCATCCATCTATCCCATCCTCTGTCATCCCCTTCTCCTCCTGCCCTCAATCTTTCCCAGCATCAGAGTCTTTTCCAACAAGTGAGCTCTTCGGATCAGGCGGCCAAAGTATTGGAGTTTCAGCTTTAGCAAAAATCCTTCCAATAAATATTCAGGGTTGATTTCCTTCAGGATTGACTAGTTTGATCTCCTTGCAGTCAAAGGGACTCTCAAGAGCCTTTTCCAGCACCACAATTTGAAAGGATCAATTCTTCAGCGCTCAGCCTTCTTTATGGTCCAACTTTCACATCGCTATATGACCACTGGAAAAACATAGCTTTGACTATATGAACATTTGCCAGCAAAGTTATGTCCCTGCTTTTTAATATGCTGTCTAGGTTTGTCATAGCTTTCCTTCCAAAGAGCAAGTGTCTTTTAATTTCATGGCTGCAGTCACCTTCTGCAGTGATTTTGGAGCCCAAGAATATAAAATGTCACTGTCTCCATTTTTTATCATCTATTTGCCATGCAGTAATGGGACTGGATGCCATAATCTTAGTTTTTTGAATCTTTAGTTTGTTGAGTTTTAAGCCAGCTTTTTCAATTTCCTCTTTCACCTTCATCAAGAGGCTCTTTAGTTCTTCTTTGCTTTCTGCCATTAGAGTGGTATCATCTGCATATCTGAGCTTGTTGATATTTCTCCCAGAAATCTTGATTCCAGCTTGTGCTTCACCCAGCCTGGCATTTTATATGAAGTTCTCTGCGTATAAGCTAAATAAGCAGGGTGAGAATATACAGCCTTGTCATACACTTTCCCAATTTTGAACCCGTTCTTTGTTGCATGTCTGGTTCTAACTGTTGCTTCTTGACCTTACCCCTCTTACCCTGTTTTCAATTTTTGTTTTATTTTTTATATTTTGTCTGTGTTGAGTCTTCACTGTGGTGCATGGGCTTCTCTAGTCGTGGCACGGTCTCAGTAGCTGTGTGTGGGCCCAGTTGCCCTGCAGCATGTGGGATCTTAGTTTCCCAACCAGTGATGGAACCCATGTTCCCTGCATTGCAAGGTGGATTCTTAACCCCTGGTGCTGTGCTTACTCCCTCGGTTGTGTCCGACTCTTTGCAACCCCACGGACTGTAGCCCACTGGCACATCTGTCCATGGGGATACTCCAGACAAGAATACTGGAGTGGGTTTCCATGTCTTCCTCCAGGGGATCTTCCCAGCCCAGGGATCAAACCCAGTCTCCCGCATTGCAGGCAGATTCTTTACTATCTGAGCCACCAGGGAAGCCCCCTTAACCACTGGACCACCAGGAAAATCCCTACCCTGCTTTATCTTTTATTGCACTCATAGCCTTTAATGTAGGATGTAGCACAATCATTTCTTTTGTCTCTATCAGCTTTTCTCCACTAGATCTGATCTCCATGAGGGGAGGGATATTTGTTTCTTTTGTTCACTGATGTCCCCCCAACCCCCACGGTGATATCTGGCACACAGTAGGCACGCAGGAGATATTAGCTGAATGAATGAATCTAGTCCAGCCCCTCATTTCACAGATGAGGAAACAAAGGCCCAGAGAAGTCGACGGTATCGCTGAGATACAAAAATAAAATCAGTGTCAGGACCCAGGAGCAGCCCAGGCGCCCCCGGACTCAGAGCCCAGTGCTCCTCCTGCCCCTCCAGGCCGGGTAAAGCTGAGAGTGGCAGACACTGGTGGGCCCCCCTCTGCAGTCACCCTGGATCCCTTTAACTGGTATGTGTTCATTGCCAAGTTCAGTGCACTTTGCAGCTAATGTCAGACACCGTGACCTTTTCCAGAAGTTTCCCTCAGGCTATTGGAGGCACCTCATCTGTAAGGAGAGCTGAAAGTGTCTGGGGGCTTGCATTCCTTCCTCTCCACACACATCCAGCCTGTAGACAGTGACCGATGAGAGGAGAAAAAGACCAGGACTCTCGCCTTGAAGCAGGACTAACCCTGAGTGTGAGTTACACTCGAGTTCCCGAAGGATCAGGCTGATTCTCCTTTCTGCACATCTCCCTGTGCTTCGCTTTTTCCTCTTTCCTCCCCTGCTTCTCCCTCCCTCTTCCCAGATTCTCAAGTGAGCATTCTCATAATATATCACCTGTGTATGAATCCTCAGCACAGGGTCATTCTGGAAGAATCCAACTTAAGACACAGGTTTCTGTGCTAACCTGAGATAGGCTAGTGAACAGTCAGGTGTAAGAGAAAGACCACAAAGTTTAGAGACCCTGTTTCAAATCCAAGCTCAGCCCTTGACCTAATGCGAGATTTGGGGAAAACTCCTGGGCTCTCTGACCCCAATTTCCCCAACTGAAGAAATGACATGGATTATGTCTTTCCACAGAGTTGCTATGAGAATTAAATGAGTGAATATGAGAAGGACCCTGGGCCGTGGCCAGCACATAGTAGTTGCACAATAAACATCCGTTCCTTCTCGGTCATCCATCTGAAGTCTGTTTGTGACCCCGGTCGCCTGTTTGGTCCTCCCGGATTCCTCCTCAGCAGCTGAGCAGATGTAGCATAGCTCTGAGTGTGATGAATTAGAAACCTGCTTAAATTTTGTTGTTGTTGTTGTATTGGGTCTTAGTTGCAGCACATGGGTTCTTTGTTGTGGCATGCAGGCTTCTCTAGTTACCATCCATGGGCTCCAGAGCACACGGGCTCAACAGCTGTGGAGCGCGGGCTTAGCTGCCCCATGGCTTGTGAGGTCTTAGTTCCCCGACTAAGGATCAAACTAGGTCCTCTGCATTGGAAAGTGGATTCTTCCTGGACCACCATGGAAGTCCCAGAAACTTGTCACTTCAGGGAATACCAGGGACATAAAAGAAGGGTATCCTGAGGCCACTGGAGCATCTCCCCAAGGACGACAGAATGAGGTCCAGGCAGAACAGGATTGTTTGGGAAGAAGGGTGGAAACAACACATACACACACACACACACACACATGACAACTCCTCATGGGTTCCCACATTTTGCCAGCAGCTGAGTGGTATCACCAAGCAAGGAAACACTGCCAACCCATTCCAGATCGTAAAAGCTGGTCCTCAGCTAGGTGGGCAGCCTGCCTTTGGGTGACATAATGTCGCCTGCTGTGGACAGAGGTGAGACCCTGGAGCCCTAGAAGCCTGATGGCTTGAGGTCAAGGAGGGCTGTGTGACCGCACGATCCTAGGAGGCTCCCCCGCCGGCGTCCACTGCCTCCCACGTGCTAGCAGCTCCATGCTGGATGGCTCCCACGCTGCTCGGCATACTCTGCTCATCCCACCCCCTCTCCCGCATTGTATCCTAGCCCACAGCCCTGTCCCCCTGACCCCACTTCTGTCTCATGTGACCAGGCTTTCTTAGACGCCAAGGTCAAGTTTATTTCTTTTGGTGGACAATCTATTGCATTAAAAAAAAAAATTTTTTTTTTTTTTTGGCTGCTCTGGGTCTTTGTTGCTACACCTGTTTTTGTTTTGTTTTCTAGCTTTAGAGAGCAAAGGCTACTCTCTACTTTCAGTGTGCAGTGCTGTGGCTCTCTTGTCATGGAGCATAGTCTCTAGGGCGCACAGGTTTCAGTAGCTGTGGCACGTGGGCTTACGAGCACAAGTTCGGCAGTTTTGGTGCACGGGCTTAGTTGCACCTTAGCATGTGTCATCTTCCCGGATCACAGATCGAATCTGCATCTACTATGTGTGTGTGTGTGTTAGTTGCTCAGTCGTGCCTGACTCTTTGCAACCCCATGGACTGCAGCCCACCAGGCTCCTCTGTCCATGAGATTTTCCAGGCAAGGATACTGCATCTCCTGTAGGCAGATTATTTACCACTGAGTCCGGGGAAGCCCATAGATTGTGTTTTATAGCTAAAATTTTAATCCCTCATCAAATCCAACCCGCCCCTATGTTTTGTAAACACAACAACGGAAGCACAGGGAGGATACACTGGCTTTCTCGGGGTCTCACAGTGACCTAGGAGCAGAGCTAGGGTAGAGTCCTGGATGCCATTCTCTTTTATTTTGCCACCACAGGGACCAGTGAGAGCAGGGCCAGAGACACACTCATCCTGCTGGGGCAAGGCCCCTAACACAGCATTTCAAGAGGTCCCATCTGCTGAGATGGCCGGAAGTGTGGACCACACAGAGAGCTGGCCTCCACCAGCTCACAGTTTTCATCTGGGGTGGAGAAAACCTCAAGGAAGACAAGAGACCCTTACAAAGCGCCTGCCAGGCATTGGGCACTGCACACACACCAAAGTATTAAATCTGAGTTTTCAATGGAGTCACCCACATAATATTAGAAGTGAAATTCCAAAGTCAGATCTTAACACAGAATTTACCAAGGAAATGTTCAAGGTTTCATAACTTGCAGCACCCTCAGCCAAGTCAAGTGCATGTTAAAAGGACAGATACTAGAAAAGAGAGAATTTGCTGACGAGATTGCTTTGGAGAGGGCTCTTGCTATGTGTGGACCCCATGTCATGCCCACTATGATGACTCTAATGAAAAAAACACAGGTAATAAGTGTTGGAGAGGATGTGGAGAAACTGGAAGCCTCACACACTGCTAGTGCCAGTGTGAAATTGTCTGCTTGCTTTGCAAAATAGTCTGGCAGCCCCGCAGAAAGTTAGTTACCCTTTGACCCAGCAATTCTACTCCTACATATATTCCCAAGTGAAATGAAAATATGTCCATGAAAAAACCTGTACATGAATATTCATTGCATCATTATTTATAATAGCCAAAAAGTGGAACCACCCAAGTGTCAAGTGTCCAGTGATGAATGGACACAGAATGTGGTATATCCTTATGACGGAATAGTATTAAGTTATAAAAAAGAATGAAATATTGATCTATGCTACATCATGGGTGCACCTCGAAAACATTATGTTGCGTCAAAGAAGACAGCCACCAAAGTCAACATGCTTTCGTTTATATGAAATGTCCAGAGCAGGCATATCCATAAAGGTAAAGAGTAGATTAATATTAATAGTTGTCCAGGGCAGGGGGTGGGGTGGAAAGGGGGAAATGGGAAATGACTATTAATGGGGACAGGGTTTCTTTCTGGGGTGATGTAAGTATTCCAAAATTGATTGTGGCGATGGTTGCACAACTCCGAATATACTAAAAATCATTGAATTGTATGCTCTAAAAGGGTGAATTTTATGATGTGTGAATTATATCTCAATAAAGCTGTCATTTAAAAAAGAAGTGACTGCGGAGCCATCACTTACCTAAGAGAGCAGAACAAATCATAGGCCTGCCAGTGTTTTTATTTGTGCCTGGGGAAGATAACCCCCACCGAATAAATCTGAAAGAGACTCTGGGACACATTTTTTAAAAGTTGCAGTATTTGTTCATCACCCCACTTATATATACGCTATCTTGTTTAAGGTGCTTATCCATCCTGCTCAGGACTGAGAGCTGCCGGAATCCAGTGTTGAAAAGACCTTGACAGGCTGAAATGTAAAGGAGGAAAAAGACTGGGGGGAAAGTGATCTGGTATTTAATATCTACATAAATTCAGAAGAGGGTGAGGGTGTTACATTCGATAGAAGTTTGTGTGAAAAAGACCTGGTTTTAGTCAACCAGAAGTTTAACAGCTGCTAAACATTTGGTGTAATAGCCATACAAGCTTGCTCTGTTTTCAGTTCAGTTCAGTTGCTCAGTCGTGTCCAACTCTTTGCGACCCCATGGACTGCAGCACACCAGGCTTCCCTGTCCATCACCAACTCCTGGAGCTTGCTCAAACTCATGTCCATCGAGTCAGTGATGCCATCCAACCATCTCATCTTCTGTTGTCCCCTTCTCCTCCTACCTTCAATCTTTCCCAGCATCAGCATCTTTTCCAATGAGTCAGTTCTTCGCATCAGGCGGCCAAAGTATTGGAGCTTCAGCTTCAGCTTCAGCTTCAGTCCTTCCAATGCTCTATTTTAGATTAAGTAAAAAGAAATAAAACCACTAGATCAAAGGAGGTGATAGTCTCGATGTGGTGAGAACCCAGCTCACCTGTTGTGTTCTGTTCTGTGCATCATGTAAGAAGTACACTGGTAAACATTAACCAGTTCAGAAGAAAGTGATCAGAAATGTAAGTGCCTGGAAACTGTGTCAGATGAGAACGACAAAAATATCTCAGTGTATTTAACCAGAACACAGAAGATATTGCAGCAAGCCATGTAACTGTCACTTGAAAGACTGGGTGGACTGGCACTCTGCCATTCTTTAGGAATGAGCAAGGATCATGCTTGCAACTTACAGAAAGGTGGTTGATGTTTAGTCGATGTTACGTCCAACTCTTTTGAAACCCCAGAGACTGTAGCCCACCAGGCTCCTTGGTCCATGGGATTTCCCAGGAAAGAGTACTGTAGTGGGTTGCCATTTCCTCCTCCAGGGGATCTTCCGGACCCAGGGATCGAACCTGCATCTTTATGTCTCCTGAGTTTGGCAGGTGGATTCTTTACCACTAGCGCCACCTATAGAAAGGTAGGTTTGGGTTTAATGTAAGGAACCAAACTAGTTATCAAAATACAACTGCCTCAAAAAGAAATTAGGCTAGCTCTCAGTTCAGTTCAGTCACTCAGTCGTGTCTGACTCTTTTCAACCCCATGAATCACAGCACGCCAGGCCTCCCTGTCCATCACCAACTCCTGGAGTTCACTCAAACTCGTGTCCATTGAGTCGGTGATGTCATCCAGCCATCTCATCCTCTGTCGATCCCTTCTCCTCCTGCCCCCAATCCCTCCCAGCATCAGGTCTTTTCCATCCCATGAATCACAGCACGCCAGGCCTCCCTGTCCATCACCAACTCCTGGAGTTCACTCAAACTCGTGTCCATTGAGTCGGTGATGTCATCCAGCCATCTCATCCTCTGTCGATCCCTTCTCCTCCTGCCCCCAATCCCTCCCAGCATCAGGTCTTTTCCAGTGAGTCAACTCTTCGCATGAGGTGGCCAAAATATTGGAGTTTCAGTTTCAGCATCAGTCCCTATAGTTTACTGCAAATAAGTGAAGGCGCTTTTTAAAAATATGCATTTATTTGGCTGCACTAGGTCTTAATTTTGGCACTTGGGATCTTCGATCTTCATTGTAGCATGCAAGATTTCTTAGTGGCCTTGTGTGGGTTCTAGGTCCCTGACCAGTGATCAAACCCAGGCCCCCCACATTGGGAGCAAAGTCTCAGCCACTGGACCACCAGGGCTTGTTTTTATTTTGAACTGGTAATACATTCACATGGCTCAAAAAGCAACCCAACACAGAAAGGTTTACAGTGAAAAAACTTATTCCTATCCCAAGTTATCCTATACTCATGTATACAGCTTTTCATCCTTCCAAATCTCCCATAGATGAATAAAAACATACATTCATATCTCAACACTATCAACAGAAGATTGGATAAAGAAACTGAAGGAATATTATTCAGCCATGCAAAGAATGAAATCTTGCACTTGTGACAGGATAGAACCTGGGTTCACTGTGCTAAATGAAATGTCAGACAGAGAGAGGCAAATACTGTATGATATCACTTAAAAAAAAAAAAAAATACAGTTCAAAAGCATCAATTCTTCGGTGCTCAGCCTTCTTCACAGTCCAACTCTCGCATCCATATATGACTACTGGAAAAACCATAGCCTTGACTAGATGGACCTTAGTCGGCAAAGTAATGTCTCTGCTTTTGAATATGCTACATGCCTCACTGCAAAAGGACCAAAACAGAAAATAGAAACAATACTGTAACAAAGTATAACAAAGCTCCTCAGAGGAACTCTCTGAAGTTTTTCATGTTTAATCTTTTCTTCTGGTTTCTTGAACATATTAACCACAGTTGGTTTTAAGTCCTCTGTATCCAGAGCACTGGTGGGTCTGTTTCTATTTTTCTCGTAACTAAAGTGATCTGGTCCTGTCTCTTGGTATGCCTACTGATTTTTACTGAATGCCATACATTGTGATTTTAAAACTTCATAGTATATCTTAAAGATCTGTTCATTCATATATTGATATACAGATAAACAGATAGATATAGATATAGTAAAAAAAAATTCTTCATTCTCTAGATAGGCTTTTCATTAACAGTATCTCCAAACCAAATTGCAATTCTGCAAGGCACACATTTTGTGCCTATCATACCGATGATGAACATGGGGTGCAAAAAGAATACATGACTTGCCGAGAGAAATTCCCACAACTAAAATCAAGAAGGATGGGGGTCTCATGTCCAAGTCTGTCTAGCTCCAAAGTGAGGGCCCCACCCACATCAGCTGTGAACAGCCATCACAGGCGGGACTCGAGAATCCCACAGGGTCAGCTATTATTTTGTACATAATAATTAATTATGTACAAAAGTATGGGTGTGATTTAGAGAGACCACAGGGGAAATCAAAGAAACCCAGGACTGGCAGCAATGGAGCTCAAAGGGATGAGGGTTACTGGAACTCAGAGAAGAGAGAGTCGTGGTAGATAAACAGATAGATATAGATATAGTAAAAAAAAATTCTTCATTCTCTAGATAGGCTTTTCATTAACAGTATCTCCAAACCAAATTGCAATTCTGCAAGGCACACATTTTGTGCCTATCATACCGATGATGAACATGGGGTGCAAAAAGAATACATGACTTGCCGAGAGAAATTCCCACAACTAAAATCAAGAAGGATGGGGGTCTCATGTCCAAGTCTGTCTAGCTCCAAAGTGAGGGCCCCACCCACATCAGCTGTGAACAGCCATCACAGGCGGGACTCGAGAATCCCACAGGGTCAGCTATTATTTTGTACATAATAATTAATTATGTACAAAAGTATGGGTGTGATTTAGAGAGACCACAGGGGAAATCAAAGAAACCCAGGACTGGCAGCAATGGAGCTCAAAGGGATGAGGGTTACTGGAACTCAGAGAAGAGAGAGTCGTGGAGAACAGGCCACCTTAAGAGGAGCAGCGATCTTCCTCCAGCCCAGGCTGACCTACAGGTAGAGAGCCAGGGAAATAGGCAACCTCAGAGTCACTGTTCTTCCACTTTCTGGCCTCCATTGGCCAGGGCTTCCCAGGTGACTGCGTGGGAGACAATCTGCCTGCCAATGCCGGGGCCGCCGGAGACTCAGGTTCAACCCCTGGGTCAGAAGGCATCTTACGTCTCTCATGTCTCCTGCAGTGGCAGGCAGGTTCTTTACCACTAGCGCCACCTGGGAAGCCCGTGAAAGGGGCTAATTCAGTGCAAAACTGACATAAAACCCTCCTGACGGTTACCTTGTTGGTGCCCCCATAGGCTGAGAGCTGGTACCAGGGTCTCTCTGTCTTCCCTTCTACACACCTCTGGGACAGACTCAAACCATGGTTACCTAGTGACAAGGGCATTCTGGGGGAGGCAGTGGACGCTGTTGGTGCATCCAGATTGCCTTTATCAGGCTAGGACATCCAGCTGCAGCTGCTAAGGGCTCGCTCACAACTGCTCCTTTTTCAGGAGAATGACTCTTGTTCAATAGATCCACCCTGGCTCCAGGCTGTCAATGACTGCCTGCTTGGGGAGGAGGTGATGCCCAGGGATCAGCTCCCTGGTGCTGCTTGTGCCCCAGTCTCCCGCGGGTTGCCCCTCACCCTGACCTGACTTTCTCTCCTAGCCTTGGCTGCCCCTGCTCTCGTGTCCCCACGTTAAGCCACCCACAAAGAACTCCTATCTTAGGCTCCACTTGTGGGGAGACCTCAGAGAAGACATCCAAGGCCCATGCAGTGTGAGATTCAGGGGGCAGGAGTTCTACATTGCACAGAGCTCCCCAGGGGCGAGAACGGCAAGCTCCTGCCTCCTCCATCCTCTTCCTACTCTGGTCACTGCACAGAGATTCTTGGAGCTCCCTGTCTGTGCTGCATACACTGCTGAGCTCTGCAAGAAGAGGCACAAGAACGAGCTTCTGCTTTCAAAGGGTTTAAATTCTCACTAGCGAGGCAGGAAATGCCTGTAAAAAGGGAAACAGTCTTAGCACACAGCATACACCAAAGCCCAATGGTCGGCCTCCACAGACAGGAGTCCAGCCGGTATCTAGAGAACGGAGATGTGGCTGCAGTCAGGGAGGGTTCCCTGGAGGAGACGCCAATCTGATAAAAACTTCCAGATGCAGGAAGGAGGTTGGAGGAATGAGCTAGGGGCCCAGGAGGTCCCAGGCATGAGTGAGCCATCTGGCAAAGTGGAACTCTCTGCAGCGAAACATGGGAGATAAGATGGGAGAGGTAGGTTGCTGCCTGGGGGCGGTTGGAGGGATAGGATGGGGGCTGTGAGCAAGGTTCAGAGCTGGAGGGGTTGGGAGGAAGATCCACTTGTCTTGGTCATTGTCGTCCCACTTCTTCCCCCACAACACCTAGTGCTGAGCACAGGGCGAACAGGTTGTTAAGTGTTCGCTGAACTGGGTCCTACACAAGGAGACCCCTCACCCTCTTCCTGGGACCCATGCTTCTCTGAGCAGGAGCGAGGGCTGTGGGGTGGGAGTGGGGGGCGTGGGTGACGGATGCAACCTTCTGGGTCAGCAAAACCTGGTCCCCAGAGAATCGGGGAACAGGAAAGCCCGCCCCTTCCATCCCAGCAGGAATTTAATTAGGAGAGCCAATTAGTGGACTGGGAAGGAGAGAGGGAGACACTGGTGCCTGTGTGCGTGCAGGAGCATGAACACTGGGGATAATTCCAGGCCTGTCTTCGAGGGGGATGAAGCCTGCAGGGACTGAGGCTGCTGTAGCTGGATAAGAGCCAGGGCTCCTGTGCTGGGCTGGCTCCAGCCCCTCTACTAGGGACAGGCCCCAGGGGCATGCGCGTGCATGCCCGCACCCACATCAGACACTGACACACCCATGCACACACAGTCACACACACCTTCATACATGCGCCCTCTCCCTGACATCTCCTGTGCACTCACGCACACACACAAACACACGGAGATGCACAGGTGCAGGAAGACAAGTTTTGACCTCCATGGCTCCACTGTGCTAGAATGTCCTCAGCTGGGACCCAGGGCCATTAGCGGAGCTGGTACCCTGCACCATACAGACACCAGCCCTGTGCCCTCATACGAGGCCCTCCACAAGCTGCTCTCCCTTTGTTTGGCTTTTGTGAAAGGAAAAGAAACTTCTCAAAGGAGATACCGGTCTCCCTTGTTTTGAAGTCCTGTATGGTGGCCCAGTATGAGGAAGTTCCTCCTCCCAGTTAGCATCAATCCTCTGCAAAATCAGGCAGGCCAGCTCCCTAGGACAGAGACTGTTCCCATCTGATGGTGTAGCTCCCGTCCCAGGAGGGCCTGAGCCACACTCCAGAGCTGAGTTACACAAAAGGGCTTTGGGTCTGGGCTCCGAGGGTTCTAACCCAGCTGTGAGTGACCTTGGATGAGTTACTAAACCTCCCTGAGCATCAGTCTCTTTGATCGTGTTGTTATTTAGTTGCTAAGTTGTGTCTGACTCTCCTGCAACCCTATGGACTGTAGCCCACCAGGCTCCTCTGTCCATGGAATTTCCCAGGCAAGAATATTGGATCGGGTTGCCATGTTCTTCTCCAGCTCCTTGTCTGTAAGTGAGGACAACTATGGTTCCAGGGCGTGTGAGGAGTGAGTGAAATTATACCTGTAACATGCTTAGCACAGAGCATAGCATTAGTATGTACTTAACAAATGTAACAGTTATCATGGGAGCCCAACCCCACCACTCCTGGCTTCCCACTCCCCAGCAGGGGTCTACTCTTTCACCCCGGGCCTGGCTCTTTCTTGCTTTCTTTCCCTGTCTCCGAATAAGAAGATAGGTTATTAGTACAAATTTGATCAAAATGACACATGGATTAGCATGTACGCTGAAAAGTCTAATTCTGTTTACTGTTCTAGGAGAGCATGCAATTATTATGGGAGCTGGGACAGAGTGTTTTTAATAACATTTCTTGTTAAGATTTAATTACAGGAAATTGTATTTTCTTAATCACTGAAAACTCAACTGGCTAGGAAAAGAATCGTGATAATTTTGTTTGCAGTTTATTAAATCCTTAGGATATTCTTTCTCTTACATTTGCTTTTATTATGTTCTGCTGCTAAGTGCTTTTTAACCCTTGGAGCTATGATGAGTGAGGCCCACACAAGGCCATCCCCTATGTCTCTCACCCCCAGGCCCTCCAACTCCTGGTAAATTTGGATGCAAATAACCTCATAAACTAAAGTGACTTAGGGAGTTGGGGTGTTCGGTTTCCAGTTGGACAAAAGAGAACAGGTACATTCCCATTCTTGATTGAAGCTGGGGGGCTGAGGGCTTTCCCCGGCGGTCTAGTGGTTAAGACTCAAAGATTTCAACTTAGGAAACTCAAGTTGGATCCCTGGTCAGGGAATTAAGATCCCACATGCCATATGGAGTGGCCAAATAAAATAAAATGAAGTTGGTGGTCTGATAAACCATCCTCTGAATGTCTGGCCCTACCACCAGCCTGCCCTGGAAACACGGGGTATTGCCCTATCAAGAGCCCCCGAGGAAGATGACGGAGGTGATAGTGTCACCCCTTCTTCACTCACGAGGTGATCCCGAGCGCCGGAGGACGTGCAGGGCCTGGGGAGATGCCATGAGAGCCAGATGCCTGCTGGAAAACTCTGGGAGAGGTCTCAGTCTTACGGCCAGCCTTGCCTGAGTTTCCTGCCGGGACTGAGCTTAGAACTGAAGCCACAGAAATGGATGAGACGGAGCTCCGCCCAGGGTGTCCACAGGGCCCTCCCACTTCCCTTAGCAGCTTCTGTGTGTGCATGAGAGGGGCACAGGGAGGCAAGGCATGCTGGAGGAAACAGGAGGCGTGAAAACCAGAGGTGCAGAGGAGATGCAGTCTTACCAGTTCCTCCAGCTAACCATGCTCAGGGGAAAAGACGCAGTATTACCCACAACATGAGGAGTGATGCTTATAAAACCAATGTGAGACACTGGCCCGCAAGGATGTGTGGCCTGTGATTAGGTAAGTATTCCTCAGCCAAAGGAAATCAGCCCCTCCTGCAAAATCCTGTGCCCCAGAACTGTGTGCCACATGGAGATGGAGGCAGAGGTGTATCTAGCCTAGGGCTCTCTTGGCCCCACTAGCAGCTTCCTCTGCACCTGACCCTGTGACTAGCCATGTCTGGACCATCTCCATTCTGCCTTTCCTCCAGAAAGCTCCTCCCTTTCAGCAGCAAGGGCAACTGTGTCTGTAGCCCAGGGCCCTCCTGCTGCAAATCAAACCTGTGACCTCTCGATCCTTTGGGAGAGGTAGGAGAGAGGGACAGTGAGACAATGAATGGGATTCCCAGTAGATCAGCCTCAGCTGGTGCAGCTCCACGTCTTTCCACTCTCCTCTAAACTCCGAGTCCCTCGGCCTCGCTTAACCGCCCCCTAGTGTGGCCTCTCTGTTCCCTCCACGTCCCTTTGTTCTCTGGGGTTCGGGGGAAGCAGGTCTGACAACCTTAACCCCTGATGGCAGAACACACCACATCAAAGAGGTGGCAAGAGAGGCGCTGGATAATAGATGGCTGGAAGCATGAATGATACATATACAGATAAATGATGGATAATGGGCCCGCATGATGTATAGGCAGCTGCCCGAGTAATAGATGTGTAGATATGTATAGATTGATGGAGAGAGACAGTTTCGGAGACAACACAGGGCAGTTGGAAGGACTCATCCAGGAGCCACGATCCTAGATGGGCAGGGAAATGAGAGCCGGGATCGGTGCCTAGTGAGACAAAGCAGAGGGATATCCTGAAGAAGGGCTTCCTGAAAAGAAGGGACTAGAAAAAAGACAATGGGCTCAGGATGGACACCCAGATGCTGCTGTCGCCCAGGTAACCATGGTGGGTCACAGGATACAGGGAGCGAGCTGAAGGAACCTGCACACATGGACAAGTGATGGATGTGCCAGGAGATGACAGATGGGCAGGCCCATAGATCAGGACACTCATCTCTGCTCCCCTTGGCCTCGCTCAGCTGCTGGGCTGGGCTCCCAGACCCCTGGAACAGACCCCCGCGGCGAGGTGCTGAGCCGCTGCTGGCCGCACGGGGGCGCCCACGGCCGGGGTGCTCGTCCGAAGGGGCGGGGCAGGGCGGGGCTGTAGGCTGCTGAGGGTCCAGCACCCTGGAGTCTGTTTCCATGACGGCTGGACCCACGTGACCCGTTCCCAACTCCTCCCTCTCTTTGCCTTCATAAATAATGTCCCTGGTTGAAAACTGCTCCCCAAGGCAGGGCAAGAGAAAGGCTTCTTGCTGGGCTGATTTCCCCAGAATCGAAGCAAGTCTTTGAAGGCCAGGGGCTCTGCCTTCCGGAGCTGCCCGTCAGTTTGTGCCTTTCCCCCGTCTCTCTCTCCCTCTGCTTTGCCCCTCTTCCCTGTTTTAAATCGTTTCCCTCCCCCTCCTCCTAGTGCTCAGGGTCTTCCCGACCCCAGCTCCTCTCTGGAACCAGCCGAGAGAGACAGCTATTGTTCTGGAAAGGCCAAGGCAAACGCCTCGGAGAACGGGGCGGGAGGCTTGGGGGTCGCTGGAGCAGATAAGACCCTCTGTCAGCTAAAGCGGGGATGAAACCTAGCTGAGGTAGGGGCCTGTCACAACCCGAGTCGGCAGCCCCTCCCTGGCCCCGCCCCCCGCGCCCCTCTGGGACGGACAGCTGTGGAAGGCCCTTCCTCAGCCCCAGCTCAGATCTGCCCGCAGCTTTGACGGTAGAAAACTGCAGAGGAGATTTGAGGAGCTGCGGCCCGTAGCAGTGGCCTCTGGGAGGGTTGGGTTCCTGGAGGTGGAGCTGTCGCCACTGGAACAAAAGATCTCTTGCCTAAACCTCTGGCTCATTGTGTCCACTGGAAGCCCGAAGCACAGCCTCAAGCCCTCCAGAGGAGAGAAACTCCGCTGCTTCAAGTCAAACCTTTCACAGTTCTTTTCAGTAACTGCTTATTACCCGACCCCAGGGCCCCTGGAAACAGAGAGCCATGGAGAACCTTCTGCAGAGAGGCCAACCCCAGAGGCACAGAGAGGTTAAGTGATGAGCTCTGTGTGCTACAGCCTGGAAGCTGCAAGGCTTTAGCCACCATCAAACCTGGGGAAATCTCAGTCCTGGAAAGTTACAGAAAGCATCAGGGAAGGAAGAGTGCAGAGAAAGCAGTCAAAATGTGGGGTATTTTTCATGTGCTGGTTCCCCGCCCCCGCCCGTGCCAACCAATGGCCAAGTGCCCATCTCTGCTTCATACACCCCCTCCAGTTTGTTGCCACTGAGATTTTTTTTTTTTTTAATCTGGCTACTTTGCCTCTACCAAAGGTGACACCAAAACCATCTTTAACAAGCAGTGGTGGGGACTTCCCTGATGGTCCAGTGGTTAAGACTACCGCCTTCCGATACAGGGGGTGTGGGTTCGATCCAGGGTCAGAGCTAAGACCCCATATATCTTGCAGCCAAAACCACAAAACAAAATAGAAGCAATATTATAATAAATAGACTCTAAAATCAAAAACAAGCAGTGGGGGTTGTCCAGGATAGGCCAGAGTTGGGGGGGCACGTTGGGCAGAGAAGGAATTCCAGCCAGAAGCGGACCACATAGCAAAGGCAGAGAGGCATGGAGGGTGGGGGAAGCAGCTCTGTATTCCTGGGGTGAAGTTTCAGCAGGAGCAGAGAGATTTCAGGAGAAAGAGGCAGGGCTCAGATCACAGAGGTCTTGTTCTCTATCTAAGAAGCTCGCGGTAGGGAACCACTGAAAGGTTTTGAGCAAAAGGATGTAACAACTTTAGATTTGTAATACGGGATGGATTGGAGGCAGGGGGTATGGACAGAGACTGAGAGGCCAGTTAGGAGGCTACTGCAGTCCAGGGGAACAGTGGGGAGCCTCGTCAGGCTAATAAGGACTGGGTTGCGGAAAAGGGAGGGTCAAAAATATTCCAGTGCTCAAAGCCATCAGGACCTAAGAGAATGAAGTCAGAGCGAGCAAAAGCGAAGTCAAGGCTGATTCCTGGGGGTCTGGCCTGGATGTTGGGTGTACAGTCTGGCCCCTCGCCAAGGGATCAGGTAGGAGGAAAAGCAGACTTAGGGGAAGAGGTCCAGTTTGGAGCAATTGAGTTGGAGGTGCCTGAGAAGGCCTAGACCGACTATCTGGGGGTAGTTGGACACTCTGGCCTGAGCCCCGTGGATGAAGGCTCGAGCGGCAATGTTTTTGGTGGCTGAAATCCCGAGGGAGAGTAGAGGCAACTGTCCAGGAGAGACTGTCCAGCAAGGGCCAAGGTCAGAAGGAGCCAAGAAGGCATTGTCAGAGTAGAGCACTGTCTGGGGAGGTAGGAGGGGGAAGGAGAGGCGCCAAGTCAGGGGCAGAGAGGCCCGGTGAGGAAGCGCTGAGGCTGGCCACGGGCCTGGCACTCGTTCATATTTTTAAAATTTTTATTGAAGTATAATTGATTTACAATGGTGTATTAATTTCTGCTGTGCAGCAAGGTGAGTCAGTTATATACATATGTTCTTCTTCATATCCTTTTCCATCATGGTTTATCACAGGATATTGAATAGAGTCCCCATCTGTGCAGCAGGACCTTGTTGTTTCTCCATCCTGTACATGATAGTTTCCCCACTCTCAGTCCATCCCTCCCTCACTCCAGCCCTTGGCAGCCACAAGTCTGCTCTCTTTGTCTGTGGGTCTGTTCCTGTTTCATAGATATGTTCATTTGTGTCATATTTCAGATTCCACATGTTAGCGATATCATACTGGTATTTGTCTTTCTCTTTCTGACTTGCTTTGCTAGTATGATCATCTCCAGGTCTATCTATGTTGTGGCAAATGGCATTATTTCATTCCTATTTATGGCTGGGCAGTATTCCAGTGTGTGAGTATGTGTGTGTGTATGTGTGAGAGTGTGTGTGAGTGTATGTGAGTGTGAATGTGTGTGTGTGAGTGTGTGTGTGTGTGAGTGTGTGTGTGAGTGTGGGGGGGGTGCACATGTTGTTTCTATGTCTTGGCTATTGTAAATAGTGCTGCTATGAACCTAGGGGTGCATGTATCTTTTTGAATTATAGTTTTGTCCAGAGATCAAATTGCCAACATCCGGTGGATCATGGAAAAAGCAAGAGAGTTCCAGAAATCTATTTCTGCTTTATTGACTATGCCAAAGCCTTTGACTGTGTGGATCACAATCAACTGTGGAAAATTCTGAAAGAGATGGGAATACCAGACCACCTGACCTGCCTCTTGAGAAATCTGTATGCAGGTCAGGAAGCAACAGTTAGAACTGGACATGGAACAACAGACTGGT
>SJYT01008504.1:43352-107310 GCA_006410635.1 Cephalophus harveyi | reverse complement strand
TTGATGCTTTTGAACTGTGGTGTTGGAGAAGACTCTTGAGAGTCCCTTGGACTGCAAGGAGATCCAACCAGTCCATTCTGAAGGAGATCAACCCTGGGATTTCTTTGGAAGGAATGATGCTAAAGCTGAAACTCCAATACTTTGGCCACCTCATGCGAAGAGTTGACTCAGAAAAGACTCTGATGCTGGGAGGGATTGGGGGCAGGAGGAGAAGGGGACGACCGAGGATGAGATGGCTGGATGGCATCACGGACTGGATGGGCGTGAGTCTGAGTGAACTCCGAGAGATGGTGATGAACAGGGAGGCCTGGCGTGCTGCGATTCATGGGGTCGCAAAGAGTCGGACATGACTGAGCGACTGAACTGAACTGAACTTTGGATATGTAGGCATCTTAGTAATAATCAAGGTCTAGCTGGAAATGGAGGGGACTGCCAAACTGAGGAACTCAGAGGGAGTTTTAAAAAGGTGTGGGCAAGGTGCAAAGGTGTAGCTAGGGTCTAGGGGAGTTAGCAAGGGGTGGAGAAGCTCCAGGGCTGGTGATGGTGGGAGCCAGGCCTGAGGAGGGAGAGCCATGTGGAGGGGCGGCTGGACAGGAGCTACGGCTGGTGTGGAGGGACGCAGCCAGCCCTCCGCGAGGCTCACAGGGAGCAAGTCAGGAGGCTAAACACCCAGGCTCACTCTCAGCCTTCCCTCTGTCTCCTGTGTGGCTCCCTGGTGCTGGGGCCTACCCCAAGCCGGAGGGCAGGGAGCCTGGGCCAGGCGTCCACACAGCTCAGCCCTGGAGCCTACACACTAGCTGCCAGGCTACACCACCTTGGTGAGCAAGCAGATAAAACCCTTCCCCGGTGTGAGTGGTAAGAGGCAGCAGCCCTGGATCTAGTTTCTTTGTTTCAGCTCCGCTTCCTTCTGCCTGGCTACCCCTTCTTCCAGAGCCAGGAGAGCCCCCCACTTAAGCCCTTTCTGTGTCCATCTCCCCACAGAGAAGAGGGGCTCCTTTCCGCTAGCTCCAGCAGCCAAACCCCAGGGCAGTGGCCTTGGGTCCCCTGCCCATTGCAGAGCCTGGACTGGGGGAAGAGGAAAACCATGCCAGGTGGTAGCCATCCTGGAGCCTGCAGGCAGGGAAGGAAGTGGCCGCGGCGAGGAAGAGGAGACACGGATGAGAGCTGGAAACGTGACAGCTGGGACCAAAACGCGGCCCTTTGTGTTTCCAAATGAAACAGGAGGTGAGAAGACAGCAAGGGAAACTTTCCTTCTTTGCCCACGGCTGGGCATGGACCGAAAATACAGAGATTTGTACTCGCTCACACCCGTAAACACACACGCTTGCATATATATAAAGCTCCAAATATATGTAGGCACATACACAACACTTAAACAGACATGTTTAAGCTTGCTCACTTTACACTCAGGTACAAATATATACACAGTCACCAACATATATATACAGTAGCAGTCATGGTAGGTAAGGTTACACTTCACAAACAAACAACTCGAAAATCTCAGTGGCTTCGAAAAGCAGAGACTTCTTTCCTGCCCATCACAGTCTCTGCTCCTCTAGTCATGCTAGGACCCCGACTGACGGCCCCCGCTGGTCACTGTGTCAGCGAGAAAGAAGACTTCTGAAAGATCTCACACTGGCGATTAAGTCCTTCTGCCCAGGACTTCCCAAAGGTTAAGACTTCGCATTTTCACTGCAGGATGCGCGGATTCAACCCCTGATTGGGGAACTAGGATCTCACACGCTGAGGGCTGTGATCAAAAAATAGTTTTGTTTTTGTTTTTTAATTTAACAAAGTACTTAGGAAAAAATCCTTCTGCCCAGAAGTGGTGCACTCTTTTCTATTCATTGGCTAGAATCAGTTATGTGATGCCACCTAAGGAAGCCAGAAACCTAGAACTTGGTAGCAAATAGCACTAATTACTACAACACAGCTCACACACACACACCTACACTCACTCACTGCTCTTCCCACGGGTTTCTTATTTTATCCTTTTGTTATCTTAGACCCAAAACAACTCCCTGTTCCCAGTAATCAATGTCCACTGCCAGGAACCAGAGGTCATGGAAACTTCCATCCCCTTTAATTTCCAGTCCTGTCTGGTGCCCCCAACTCCCTCTCTCTCACCTGGGCCTTGTCGTCTATCTCCTTCCATGCCCACTGTTCCTTGCCACACTCACACACACACCCCACCGCCCTGCGCTTCTTCCTGCCAAGGAGAGATACAAGGGACAGCTGCGTGTTTATTCAGCGTGACTTCACACTGCCGGCCCACCACTTGCTTCCATTTCCCTGCTTCCTCCCTTTCTTCTTTTTGTGATTGCCTTGGGAGCTTACAAAGTGGGAGCCAGTGGCTCACAGAGAGACGGGCTGCTATGAAGCTAGAGGGATGGGGAGGTGAGGCCCAGAACACCCCGTAGTGAGGGGAGAGCCGGCAGGGGCAATCAGAGACTCCAAAATGGGAGAAACATGCAAATGGACAGCGGCAGAAGAGAGATGTAAGATACAGCAGAGAGAGAAGCAGAGACCCAGACAGTGACGGAGGCAGATGGAAAGAGACCCAGACTGACAGAGACAAAAACAGAGAGAGGGGACTGAAATAGGTAGAAACAGACATGGGGGGGTGGACAGAGAGGTGAACACAGAAAAGAACAAAGAGGGACTTCCCTGGGGGTCCAGTGGTTAAGACTCTGAGCTCCAGTGCAGGGAGCCTGCGTTCAATCCCTGGTCAGGGAACTGGATCCACATGCTGCAATTAAGACTTGGAGCATGCTCAGTCACTCAGTCGTGTCTGACTCTTTTGCAACCCCACAGACTATAGCCCGCCAGGGTCCTCTGTCCATGGGATTCTCCAGGCAAGAATACTGGAGTGGGTTGCCATGCCCTTCTCCAGGGAATCTTCTCAACCCAGGGATCGAATCTGTCTCTTTTGAATCTCCTCGTTGGCAGGCGGATTGTTTATGACTGTGCCACCTGGGAAGCCTGTGGAGCAGCCAAATTAAAAAGAAAGAGAGAAAGAAAAAAAAAGAGAAGAAGACTGCTGCAGGGTGGAAGTAAGGATGTGTCCAGCGTGAGTCTGTGTGTGTGTGTGTGTGTGTGTCTGAGTATTACCATATAGCTCTGGTGTTTAAGAGAGGAGAAAAGCAAAGGAAAAGGGAAAGATATAAGCATCTGAATGCAAAGTTCCAAAGAATTGCAAGAAGAGATAAGAAAGCCTTCTCCAGCAATCAATGCAATGAAATAGAGGAAAACAACAGAATGGGAAAGACTCAGCGTGCCTGCCGAGTCACTTCAGCCGTGTCCGATTCTTTGTGACCCCATGGACTGTAACCCAGCAGGCTCCTCTGTCCATAGGATTCTCCAGGCAAGAACACTGCAGTGGGTTGCCATGCCCTCCTCCAGGGGATCTTCCCAACTCAGGGATCAAACCCACATCTTTTGTCTCCTGCGTTGGCAGGCGGATTCTTTACCACTAGCGCCACCTGGGAAGCCCTTACATAATGACAGACCGGGTTAAATGCCGCAAAGGAAAGGAGCATCATACAAGAGAGAATGTTAGCAATAGGAGCCTCCTTAGGCTGTGTGTTCAGGAAATCTCTCAAGTAGGGATATTTTGACCAAGACCTTCCTGTGAGGAGCCGACCAAGAGTAAGAGTGGGTGTGGTGGGGGGGAGGCGGGTGGAGTAGGGAAGCAGGGCCCAGGAGGGAGCGGCCCCAGCCCAGGCCATAAAGCCACACTGAGCTCAGGAGCTGTGCCAAGTCCTAAGGAGGGCCTGAACCGAGGGAGCAGGGGTGCCTCTGGGGTGAGATGGGCCAAGTGGGCAGGAGCCTGCAGGGCACCCTCCAAAGAGCATGGGTTTTATTCTAAGGACTGTGGGAGAGTCGTGAGTGAGTGGTATCCATCCATACCCGTCACGCACTTGAGTCAGGGGCTGGGACTCAGTGAAGATGTCAGCATAGAAGTAAGTGGGTTGGGACGTCTCTGGCGGTCCAGTGGCTGAGACTCCATGCTCCCAATGTAGGGGGCCCAGGTTCGATCCCTGGTCAGGGAACTAGATCCCACATGTGGCAGCTAAGAGCTCACATGCTGCTACTAAATATCCCGAATGCTGCAATGAGGGTCAAAGATCCTGTGTGCCTCAACTGAGACCTGGCGTGCCCAAAAAAATAAATGAAAATAAAAGGCTCATTTACAAAAAAGAGAGAAGACGTAAGAGGATTGTGGAGCAGAGGAAACCAACACATCTGATCCGGTCACTCCTTTTCTTAACTCCCTTCAGTGGCCCCTCCCTCCACCCTCAGAAAAAGGTGCAGACCCCTTAGCAGGGCTGGCTCGGCCTCCTCACCCTGTCCCCCACTTCCTCCCCATCTCCTCCCCTCAGGCTCCATGCTCAGCGCTGTGCCCTCCCCCTGGAACCCCCTACCTGCTGCTGTCTCCCGCCACCTGCCAGGTCCTAGCCAGGCTTCAAGACTCACCTCCCATCTCCTGCCCCTGTGTGAAGCTCTTGCTGAGCCTGGCTCTGTCCTCAATGAAACTACACAGACTGCTCCCCCCACACCCCACCGTAGGCCTCAAGCATCATGTGCCTAGGTACCCTCCGCTGGCCTCAGCTGCCCGTGTGCTCATCTCCTGGAAGGAGTCCTCGAGAGCAGGGCTGAGCAGGTCAAAATTCCCAGGTGGGTCAAAATGACCCTCCCATGGTTATGGATATGATCAGTCGCCAAGCTCCTTGTCCAGAGGGGCTGTTCCAACTCCTCCCGCACAACACCTTATCAAGGTTATCAGAGCTAAACCTCGGTTAGTCGAGAGAAGAGACTGGAAACCAGGGTCTAGGAGGTTAGTCTGAGAAATTTTTCCACTCTTTTGCTTCATAAATGGAAACCCTCTCCAGTATTCTTGCCTGGAAAAATCCCGTGGACAGAGAAACCTGGCAGGCTACAGTTCATGGGGTCGCAAAGAGTTAGACACGACTGAGCGACTGAGCACATCCCTGAAAACAAGCTGGGTTGCCAGCAGCTTTACTGGAGAAAGTTGAGCTAGAGCTTACTCTTGCCACAGTTGCTCAAACTGGCACAGTCTGATCTGGAAATATAGCTTCCACATGTGCCAAGGTTTCTGGCAGTGCACAAAGGATACAAGCATCATTCAGCTGGATCGAGCGATCCTCCTCGAGTGGATCATGCAATGCTAGCTCTACATACATAAAATTTTTTAAACGTTAAAAACTTTTTTTTGGACTTCCCTGATGGTCCAGTGGTTGAGAGTCCGCCTGCCAGTGCAGGCGGCACCAGTTCAGTCCCTGGCCTGGGAAGATTCCACATGCCACGGGGCACCTAAGTCCACGGGCCACAACTACTGAGCCCAAGGGCCCTAGAGCCTGTGCTCTGCAACAAGAGAAGGCCCCGAAATGAGAAGCCCCTGCACCGCAGCTGGAGAGTCGCCCCTGCTCGCTGCAACTGGAGAAAGCTCGCACTTAGCAACAAAGACCCAGCACCGCCCAAAATAAGCACACAAATACAAAAAAGCCACACTTTTTTTTTTCTCAGAAAATGAATACAGATCAGAAATCATAAGAAAGGGCAGGTCATGGTTTGGCAGATAGAGGTCAGGGGCTCCCAGCTGGGAGAGGGGTGGCCAAAGGGTAGAGGCGTGCTGAGGGCTCTGGGTAACTGAGGCGAGAGCCTGGCGAAAAGGCCAAGGAGGGAAGACACTGCCCACTAGCCGTCAGGTACGGATAACTCAGGGCAGCCTCCGGGGTGAGCTAGCGTGAAAGTCTGCCTAATCCTAGGAAAGTGAATCTGCCACGGGCAGATTTTTATCCAATTTGCCGCCATCTCCTCCAGGGACTGCATGTGTTGCCAGGGTAAAATAAAGGCCAGGAGAAAGCCTGTCCCCCAGGAAGTGACCTTTCTGAGACTCTTACTGTGCTTCTGTTTCAAGGAGGACATGGGCGTCGGTGCCAGAGAATCCCCTTGGGAGGACCTTAGGGGTTGGCAGTGGGGAACAGAGACGAAAAGTCAGGCAGAGGTGGGGAGAGGTCAGAAGAAGCAAGGCAGGAGCCAGGTGAGTCTGGGAAGAAGGAAGTATCACAGGAAATGGTGAAGATTCACGAGGCCCCCCAGCCAACAATCGCTGGGAGGGAGCAAGAGGAATCCATAGAGGGTCTGCCCCAGGAAGATGGAAAGCTGGAAGGGAGAGGATTTGGGGGCCAAGGCTAACTGCCCCCATGGCTGTTGGCTCCCTTCTCGCTGAGTAACAGGAGGGAAAATAGGGGTTTCTGAAGTCCAGCGTGGTTTGGGTGTCCATAAACCAGTTCCTAGAGGACCACACAGTCAAGCAAGAGCCATAGGTGGCCAGACCATCCTATCAGCATCCACTGAGGCTAGGACCACACTTTGTACCCGAAGAGAAGGTCCCACTCTGCCCTGAGCCTGACAGTCAAGACACCTGCCTTCAGCCCCATGTTGAACAGCAGGGTAAGCAGGTCTGAAGTGGGCAGAAAGAGAGTTAGAGGGCCTGCATGGAACTAGCTGGCCTAGCGGGATCTGGCAGCCTCACTTTCAGGCAGAAGACGAACAGGAATAGAGAGAAAGGCCAGGAGGAAATAGAACAGAGAAAATAAGATGAGGCAATGGAAGCTGCTGTAACGGGCAGATTCGCACAGCTCAGTGGCCTGATCTATAAAGTTCGCTTCTCCCCAGTCGCAGTCTAATGCAAATGTTGCTCTTGGGTGGCCTGCGGTGTGACCACGAGGGCCTGGCCCCCTCCCTCTTGTGGCCCTCCTTAAGCTCTCTGACTCCTCCCTGTTCAGCCAGCAGACAAGAGAGACGCTTAGGAAGGTGCTCCCAACTCTGGATCTCTCTGCCTGGAAGGGGCCCTGCACACGTTCTGCTGGTGAGAGCTGTAAGTGTGACCCCACCAGACGCAAAGGGGGTCTGAAAAGTGGGGTCACTGGCTGAGCAGATGCTCCTCAGACAAAAACTCCACACCATGGAAAGGGGGTCCTGGACAGTAGTGGATTAGGGCCAACCCTGCCGCAGTCACTGGTACTGCTTGGACCAGTATTCTGGGCCAGGTGTTTTATAAAGTGTGATCTATTCTATTCTTTACAATAACCCTTGAAAAGTAAAGAGCATTGCTGCTACTGCTAAGTCGCTTCAGTCGTGTCCGACTCTGTGCGACCCCATAGACGGCAGTCCCCCAGGCTCTGGGATTCTCCAGGCAAGAACACTGGAGTGGGTTGCCATTTCCTTCTCCATAAAGACTATTAGACCTGTTTTATACGAGGAGAGGGCTTCCCAGGTGGTGCTAGTGGTAAAGAACCTGCTTGCCAATGCAGGAGACATAAGAGACTCAGGTTTGATCCCTGGGTTGGAAAGATCCCCTGGAGGAGAGCATGGCAACCCACTCCAGTAATCCTGCCTGGAGACTCCCACGGATGGAGGAGCCTGGTGGGCTACAGTCCGTAGGGTCACAAAGAGTCAGACACAACTGAAGTGACTTAGCACAGCACGCACATACCAGAAGTGGAAGCTCAAGAGAGGCTGAGAGGCTTAGCCTGAGGGAGTAAGGTCTGGATTTGAACCCAGGTACTTACATATTAGGGCCCATAACATCTCTTCCCGGCTCACCAGGCTGGTTCTGTAGAAAATGACAGAGATGGAGACACAGAGGCAGGGTCAGGGCTGGGGGAGCGTGGTGGTGAGAGCTAAAGGAGATGGACCAGGGAAAGAGGACAAGCAAGAGGGAGGGACAAGCACAAGGGTTCACCTGAGGTTCCCACTAAGAGGGAGGAAGCAGTAAAGCTGAAGAAGAGGATGTGCTGGACAGAGATCCAGGAGGGCCAGGCCTTCCCACCTCTTCACACCTCATCTGGTTTCCAAGGGGGGCTCAAGACTGCCTGTTCCCTGGGCTTTCTCTGCCTGGCCTCACCCTTCGGGGGAAGGGTCTGCTGTCTCCCACAGGGCTGTGTTTGAATCCTGCGTGTTCTAGCACCAGATCCTGAATGGTTGAGCGCTCCCTGAAGACGCAGTGGGTAAAGATGCTTTGTCAACAGTGACCGAAATGGTTCCGGGGTGTTTGCCAGAAAGAGCCACAAGATGGGGAGTGGCCTGGGCCCTGGGCAGCGGCACAAAGCCTGGCTGGAAGGAGAGGAGGGTGGAAACAAAGCCTCTGAAGGCAGCAGTGTCTCCTAGCTGCTCTATCAGAAGCAGCTCTGCCTGACAGGGAGGGTGACTTGTGAAATGAAAAGTGCAGCTGATAGAGGGGGGCTGCCCCCCCGCCTTGCGGTCCCCAGAACAACCTCCACGGCCTGGCTTGTAAATTGTTATGGCCCATTGAAGAGCTTGCCCTTAAATGTCACTTACCCGGGAATTAAGGTGAAGACAGGCAGAGGGACCTGCCTTTGGCATAGCCCGAGGTGGGGGCTGACGGGTGGGGGTCAGTGTTTTTGGTAAGCACAATTGGACACTAGGTCTGGAGTTAATTTTTTTTTAAATGCCCTTGTCCCCCAGGGGATCGTTATGTCCAACAATTATTCCTGCTCCTGGGGCAGAAGGCAGGGACAAGCTTAGAAAGCTATCATTTATTTGAGTGGACTAAGAGTATAGACCTGCACCTCGATCTGGGGGCCCCCTCCCCATCTGCCTCCTCTCTTACTCCCCTACCCATCCCTCCATTTCCCCAACATCTTGCTTCCAATTTTCTCTCTCACCCCACGTGTCTGCACAGTTCCTGGGTTTCTCTTTGCCCCACTGGGCCCTGAGGGCCGAATCGAGGAGGATTTTAATGAATCTGACCCGGGCCAGAGGGCCATGGTCGGGGGCATCACTTGAGAGGGACGAACCAGCTTCCCTTTCCAGCTTCACTTTTCTACCTTTGGGGACAAGGAGAGGTCAGCTTCCCGCGACTCCCTGGAGGCCCTTCTCTGCAAGAAGGTAGACCATGAGACCCGAGACCGTGGTCCCTCCCAACAATGATTCTTCATGCCTCCTCTCTCTCCTGTCATCTTTTTTTCATTATGAAACAAATCTCACATTCAGAAAAGGGCATGAGACAAATGTTCCATTTAAGAAATTATTTTAAAGCAAACTCAGAGTGGTCACCCCCTCAGTCAAGGACCAGGATGCGGCCAGCACCCTCCGACCCCACAAGCCCTTTCCTCCCCATCTCTATCTTCCCCCAGGTCCCGGGCAATCGCTTCTTGCTGCTCATTATAGTGCATGAGCTCCCTCCACAGTAGGGTATGGTTTTTCTGTTTCCGAACTTTACGTAAATAGAATCGTGTGTTCCGGATTCCTTCACTTCTGGCTTCTCCCTGGCGACCTGACGTTATGTGTGCATCTCACCTATGTGGTTGGTGTGGTCACAATCCATTCTTATTGTCTGGGAGAGGTTGTCACTGCCTATGTGCCCCAACCTCACCATCTGTCTCCCCAGCCCAGGTCTCCCCAGCTGCAGCCCCTTATTGCTTTGTTTCTTTAACTTTTTATTTTCTATTAGGGTATGGGTGATTAACAACGTTGTGATGGTTTCAGGTGAACAGTGAAGGGACTCAGCCATATACATACATGTATCCATTCTCTCTCAAACCCCCTCCCATCCAGCTGCCACATAACACTGAGCAGGGTTCCCTGTGCTATACAGTAGGACCTTGTCGGTTATCCATTTTAAATACAGCAGTGTGTACATGTCCATCCCAAACTCCCTAACTGTCCCTTCCACCTGGCAATCACACGTTCCTTCTCTAAGTCTGTGAGTCTTTCTGTTCCCCTGCTGCTCTGGGGAGAAGGCATCAACAATCCTCACAGCAGATCTAAGGTCCTCTGCAGACAGATCACACAGTGAGGAGTACTAGGGTTGGATTGAACCCCAGCCCTTGGGCCATGGGGCCAAGCTCTCACATCCTGCTGGGGGGTGCTGGATACTAGCAGGGAGCGTAGGGAGAGTTTGGTACCCTCAGAGAGAGGTTCTAATGGCATCCCAGGCATTGGCACCAGAAGCTGGGGAGAGAACTTGAAATAGCATTTGGTGCCTAATTGTTGCCTGGCGGAAATGGCACCCCACTCCAGTACTCTTGCTTAGAAAGTCCCATGGACGGAGGAGCCTGGTGGGCTGCAGTCCATGGGGTTGCGAAGAGTCAGACACGACTGAGCAACTTCACTTTCACTTTCACTTGTTGCATGGTAGATGTTTGCCTCGGAGAAGGCAATGGCACCCTACTCCAGTACTCTTGCCTAGAAAGTCCCATGGACGGAGGAGCCTGGTGGGCTGCAGTCCACAGGGTCGCGAAGAGTCGGACACGACTGAGCGACTTCCCTTTCACTTTTCAGTTTCATGCATTGGAGAAGGAAATGGCAACGCACTCCAGTGTTCTTGCCTGGAGAATCCCAGGGGCGGGGGAGCCTGGTGGGCTGCCATCTATGGTGTTGCACAGAGTCGGACATGACTGAAGCAACTTAGCAGCAGCAGATGTTTGCTGAGTGTGTGAATGACTACCCTCCCGGGAGCCCTCAAACCAGACTGCTGGGTGGCCAGCCTTTCTTGCCTTCCTCCCAGCTGCTGCACAACCAATCCTTGGCACTTGTATCTCTTTCTGAGGCTCTGCAGGCCAGCAGACCCCTCCCAGACTCGTAACCCCCCTCTTGCCTTCCCTCTGGGTAAGGTTAACTGCTCCACGCTCGCTCATTGCCTGTTTCCAGGCCCAGGACGGAACTCTGTGGATGCCACCTGTCACCTGTCACTGCCTCCTACTCCCTCCTCTTAGGTCTGATCTCCAGCCTCTATCCAACTTCACTGCTTTGCTGGCTCTGATGAACTTCAGGGAGAGGGGAGGTGCAGCAAAAATAACACATCAATTGAGTTTGCAAGGCAGTTCTTAAGGTGGAAAGCACTTCCTAATACACTAATTGAGTGTGGATGGTTATTATCTTCCTGTTCTAAGTATTTTACATTTTAACTCATTTAACCCTCAGAACCACCCCTGCAGTAGGTACTATTATTATCCCTGCATTATAGAGAAAGGAACTGAGAAGTTAAGGAGCTTGTCCAAGGTAGAGACGCCAGAGAAAATACAGAATGAGCAGTGAAATTTGAATTTCAGATAAACAAGGAATGTATAAAAGTATAAATATGTTCCGAAAGTTGCATATTAAATTCAAATAGGCACCTTGTATTTTGGATTCATTAAATCTAGTGACCCTAGTCCAAGGTCACTGAGCTGGTGGTGGGCAAGTCAGTTTCGAACCCCAACTTGCCATGCTCTCAGCTCCAATGGAATCTGCACTCTGACCCCAGTAGCTGGCAAGAGAGGCAGATGGATTTGAGACTGTTTAGTAAATCAAGCCAGCAGGGGTAGGAAACAGATTCGATATGAAGGCTTAAAAAAGCCCAATTTCTGGCTCCTGTAGAGTCAGAGAGGAGGCTTCTTGTTGAGGATCTCTCCCGTAACAGGAGGCAGAGCCTCCAGAGGCCAGAGCCAGGGTTTCTGGAGGGTCCAGATCACCTGGGAAATGAATGGCCACACCCTCTAATCCTGTTCTCCACTTTGTCACCAAGAGGGATGGCCCAGCCCTGCCTGGCTCAAATCCAGGCACTTCAGTCCTTCCAGCTTTCCTGCAGCCCCCGTTGTTGTTTTTCAGTCCCTAAGTTGTGTCCAACTCTTTGTGACCCCAGGCTCCCCTCTCCTCCACTGTCTCCTGGAGTTTGCTCAGACACATGTCAGTTGAGCTGGTGATGCCATCCAGCCATCTCATCCTCTGTCGTTCCCCTCTCCTCCTGCCCTCAGTCTTTCCCAGCATCAGAGTCTTTTCCAATAAGTCAGCTCTTTGTGACCCCCATTTCCAGCCTTAAAACCCACAAACAAACCATCTCATCTAACTGCCAGGATGTCACCAGGGCCTGCCCTTTGCCTTCCATCCTGCCTCCCACTCCCCCAGGGCTAATCGCCTCACTTAGACGTGATGTAGCCCCAAGACTCCCCAACTGTAAAAATTGCAAAAGTGGATGTGACAGTGTCTGAGGCTGCAGATGCAGATATACGCTGTTATTTTGCGCTAAATAACGCATTTAATTACTTCTTGGCGGGGAAGCCTGTTTGGCAGATAGTGAAGGCAATGCTAATAATAGCACTTTGCACTGAGGGCCTCCAGCACAGAGGAAGAGCCATGAAAGGGCCCCACTTCTGTTCCAGACAACTTGAAAGCTCCGCAAACACGCATGCCTCCTTCCTCAAGAGCAGAGGGAATTGTGAAGAAAGTGCTGTGGGTTTTTGCTTTTAACTCACTGTTTTGATCCTTTCCAGCCATCAGAACGTAGGACCCCTGGAGAGACTGGGGCAGGGGCCATTGTCTGGTGGAAAGAGAGTGTGGAGGTGGGGGTGTACCCCCTCTTCTCTGTCTTTCTACCCCATCTCAAAAGGCAGGGTTGGAGGGAGCCCCCCCAAGACAGTGCCTACCATGGCTAGGACACAATTTTATGCCAAGAGCACAGAACAGTGAATCAGGAGAAACTGTTTTGCCGGTTTGGGCAAATTGCACTCCACATCAGGGTTCAGTCCTGCTGTGAGATGTTGGGCCTCATGTTCCTCACCTATAAAATGGGGCTTATGATGTCTACAGTACAGGGATGCTCTGAAGGTTAGGTCTAGGGTCCCTTCTACCATTAAAAATCTCCATGACTGGGACTTCTCTGGCGGTCCAGTGGTTAAGAATCTGCCTGCCAGTGCAGGGGACACAGGTTCGATTCCTGCTCTGGGAACTTTCCACATGCCACAGAGCAACGAAGCCCATGCCCCACAGTTACTGAGCCCGCACTTACAGAGCCAGGGAGTGGCAACTCCTGAGCTCACATACCCTAGAGCCTGGGCTCTGCAGCAAGAGAAGTTACAGCGGTGAGAAGCCAGAGTATTGCAGCTAGAGAATAGCTCCCACTCGCCACAACTAAAGAAAGCCCACGCGCAGCAATGAAGACCCAATGCAGCCAAAAATAAATAAATAAGAAGATATTAAAAATCTCCATGATTTAGGTGGCAGAATTCTCCCCAGAGCACCTGGGGCACCACTTCCCGCAGACCGTGTTCCTGGTGTACCCAGCGTCTCATCTTCTCTGGGCTGTTCCATGGGCAGGCTGCAGTTGGCCCGGGCCTGTCTGCGGGGTGTGGGCAGCTGTTCTGGTGTACCCAGCGTCTCATCTCCTCTGGGCTGTTCCATGGGCAGGCTACAGTCGGCCCTGGCCTGTCTGCGGGGTGTGGGCAGCTGTGCCTGCAAGCCTCGCTATAGCACACAGCCAACAGGCCCAAGTGGAGTTGCCTCCCTCACTGGCAATGGGGTCAGCTGAAGTTTGAGGTGCTGGTCCCCAGGAAGATGTCTCTCAGCCTCCTGGAGAACTGCCGACATCTGCTACCTCCTGCCCAGACTGGATGCTAGGGCCTGTGTTTCCAGCCCAATTCTACAAGTATTTGCCTAGCTGGTGGGGGAAGGGGCTGAGCAGGGGGGCAAAAAGTCCCCAGATTCAGTGCAAAAACTTACTAGGCATCCACTGGGAGAATTATCACATATACACACAATCTCTATGATTATCACATATACACACAATCTCTATGATCCAGCCTCTACCATCCAAACATAGAACTAGAAGTTGCCTTAGAGCCCATCAGGTCCAACTAAATCCCTAACCCATTTTATAGATGAGAAAACTGAGACCCAAAGAAGGGGAGTTCCTTGTGGGCTGCATCAGTGCTGGGAACCAAAGGAGGCTGTCTGTCACCCACGCAGGGTGCTTTCTCACAGGTATCCTGGCTTGCTGCTGTGTGTTCTTGGGGAAGTCGCTGGACCTCTCCAGGCTCCATTCTTCCTTCCCTGTAGAAGGAAAGTCTTGGATTAGATGCCAAAATACTGAAGGGGATTGAGTCTGAGGGGCCTGGACATAAATCCTGGCTGTGTGACCTGGGAGAGTCATGTCAGCTTCCTGAGCCTCAAGTCCTGCCACCTTCACCAACACTATCACCCCACTAACCCCCCACAGGGCTTGCTGTGTGGAGACCTTATGTATTCTAAGCTGCTATTCTTGAACAAACTCATTTGTTCCTGCCAACAGTCTTGGGAAGTGAGTCCTATTGTCGTTGTTCAGTCTCTAAGTCATGTTTGACTCTTTGCGATCCCAGACTCCTCTATCCTCCACTACCTCCTGGAGTTTGCTCAAATTCATGTCCATTGAGTTGGTGATGCTAGCTAACCATCTCATCCTCTGCTGCCCCTTTCTCCCCTTGCCTTCAATCTTTCCTGGCATCAGGGTCTTTTCCAATGAGTCAGCTCTTCAAATCAGTGGCCAAAGTGTTGCAGCTTCAGCATCAGTTCTTCCAATGAATATTCAGGGATGATTTCCTTTCGGGTTGATTGTTTTGATCTCCTTGCTGTTCAAGGGATTCTCAAGAGTCTTCTCCAGCACCACAATTTGAAAGCATTAATTCTTCAGTGCTCAGCCTTCTTTATGGTCCAATCCTCACATCCATACATGACTGCTGAAAAAACCATAGCTTAGACTATGCAGACTTTGTTGGCAAAGTGATGTCTCTGCTTTTTAATACGCTGTCTAGGTTTGTTATAGCTTTCCTTCCAAGGAGCAAGCATCTTTTAGTTTCATGACTGCAGTCACTGTCAGCAGTGATTTTGAAGCCCAAGAAAATAAAATCTGTTACTGTTTCCACTTTTCCCCATCTATTTGCCATGAAGTGATGGGACTGGATGCCCTGATCTTAGTTTTTTAAATACTGAGTTCCAAGCCAGCATTTTCACTCTCCTCTTTTACCCTCATTAAGAGACTCTGTAATTCCTTTCCACTTTCTGCCATTAGAATGGTATCACATGCATATCTGAGATTGTTGATATTTCTCCTGGCAATCTTAATTCCAGCTTCTGCTTCACCTAGCCTGGCATTTCACATGATGTACTCTGCATATAATTTAAATAAGGAGGGTGACAGTATACAGACTTGTCATAATTCTTTCCCGATTTTGAACCAGTTAGTTGTTCCATCTCTGGTTTTAACTGTTGCTTCTTGACCCTCATATAAGTTTCTCAGGAAATAGATAAGGTGGTGTGGTATTCCTATCTCTTAAATACTTTTCCAGTTTGTTGTCATCCACACAGTCAAAGACTTTAGCATTGAAGCTAATAGTCTTTGAAGCAGAAGTAGATGCTTTTCTGGAATTTTCTTGCTTTCTCTGTGATCCAGTGAATGTTGGCAATTTGATCTCTGTCTTTTCTACACCCAGCTTGTACATCTCAATTCGTGTATTGTGGAAGCCTTGCTTGAAGGATTTTGAGCATAACCTTGCTAACATGTGAAATGAGCTCAACTGTCAGTTTTCATTTCAATCCCAAAGAAAGGCAATGCCAAAGAATGCTCAAACTACCACACAATTGCACTCAGCTCACACACTCGTAAAGCAATGCTCAAAATTCTCCAAGCCAGGCCTCAGCATTATGTGAACCATGAACTTCCAGATGTTCAAGCTAGTTTTAGAAANAAAAAAAAAAAAAAGCAGAGACATTACTTTGCCAACAAAAGTCTGTCTAGTCAAGGCTATGGTTTTTTCAGTAGTCGTGTATGGATGTGAGAGTTGGACTGTGAAGAAAGCTGAGCGCCGAAGAATTCATGCTTTTGAACTGTGGTGTTGGAGAAGACTCTTGAGAGTCCTTCGGACTGCAAGGAGATCCAACCAGTCCATTCTAAAGGAGATCAGTCCTGGGTGTTCATTGGAAGGACTGATGCTGAAGCTGAAACTCCAATAGTTTGGCCACCTCATGCAAAGAGTTGACTCATTGGAAAATACTCTGATGCTGGGAGGGATTGGGGGCAGGAGGAGAAGGGGACAACAGAGGATGAGATGGCTGGATGGCATCACCGACTCGATGGACATGAGTTTGAGTGAACTCCGGGAGCTGGTGATGAACAGGGAGGCCTCGCGTGCTGCGATTCATGGGGTCACAAAGATTCGGACACGACTAGGTGACTGAACTGAACTGGACTGTATAGTAGTTTGAGCTTTCTTTGGCATTGTCTTTCTTTGGGATTGGAATGAAAACTGACCTTTTCCAGTCCTGTGGCTGTTGCTGAACTTTCCAAATTTTACGACTAGGTGACTGAACTGAACTGGACTGTATAGTAGTTTGAGCTTTCTTTGGCATTGTCTTTCTTTGGGATTGGAATGAAAACTGACCTTTTCCAGTCCTGTGGCTGTTGCTGAACTTTCCAAATTTGCTGATATATTGAGTGCATCACTTTAACAGCATCATCTTTTAGGATTTTAAATAGCTCAGCTGGAATTCCATCACCTCCACTAGCTTTGTTCATAGTAATGCTTCCTAAGACTCACTTGACTTCACACTCCAGGATATCTGGCTCCAGGTGAGTGACCACACCATCGTGGTTATCTGAGTCATTAAGATCTTTTTTGTGTATTTCTCCTGTGTATTCTTGCCACTTCTTAATCTCTTCTGCTTCTGTTAGGTCTTTAGTGTTTCTGTCCCTTATTGTGCCCATCCTTGCATGAAATATTCCCTTGGTATCGCCACTTTTCTTGAAGAGATCTAGTCTTTCCCATTCTGTTGTTTTCCTTTATTTTTTTCCATTGTTCATTTTAGAAGGCCTCCTTATCTCTCCTCACTATTCTCTGGAACTCTGTATTCAACTGACTATATCTTTCCCTTTCTCCCTTTGCCTTTCACTTTTCTTTTTTCCTCAGCTACTTGTAAAGCCTCCTTAGACAGCCACTTTGCCTTCTTGCATTTCTCTTTATTTGGGATGGTTTTGGTCACTGCCTCCTGTACATTACAAATCTCTGTCCCTAGTTCTTCATGCTTTCTGATTCCTTGAATTTATTCATCACCTCCACTGTATAATCATAAGAGATTTGATTCAGGTCATACCTGAATGGCCTAGTGGTATTCCCTCTTTCTTAATTTAAGTCTGAATTTTGCAATAAGGAACTCATGATCTGAGCCACAGTCAGCTCCAGGTCTTGTTTTTACTTACTGTACAGAGCTTCTCCACCTTCAGTTGAAAAGAACATAATCAATCTGATTTTGGTATTAACCATCTGGTGATGTCCATGTGCAAAGTTATCTCTTGGGTTGTTGGAAAAGGGTATTTGAGTGTTTTCTTGACAAAACTCTGTTAGCCTTTGACCTGTTTCATTTTGCACTCCAAGGCCAAACTTGCCTGTTATTCTGAGTATCTCTTGACTTCCTTCTTTTGTATTCCAATCTTCTTTGATAAAAAAGACATCTTTTTTTGGTATTAGTTCCAGAAGATGTTGGGCTTCCCAAGTGGCACTAGTTGTAAAGAAGCCACCTGCCAATGCAAAAGAATAAGAGACATGGGAACTAAGTTTGATCCCTGGGTCGGGTAGATCCCCTGGAGAAGGAAATGGTAGCCCACTCCAGTATTCTTGCCTGGAGAATCTCATAGACAGAGGAGCCTGGTGGGCTACAATCCATAGGGTTGCAAAGAGTCGGACATGACTGAAGTGACTCAGCATCAGCTAGAAGGTGTTGCAGGTCTTCACAGAGTCCTATTATTATCCTCAATCTATAGGTGAGACAACTGAAGCCCATGGGGATCAAGCAACTTGCCCAAGGTCATGCACCTCTTAGGGATGTCACTCGGAAGGATTCGATGTCCGCTGCGTATCCCAGTGGCCAGCACGTGGTGGGCCAGGCACACGATAAGCGTCAGTGCCCCACTCCCACCTCCGGTCTAGTCAGTACTTCCAGGAGTTCGTCATCACCGTTAAGACTCACGGGGGTCAAGAGACCTTGCACACACCATATGGCTATAGATCAATAAAATGTTGTAACCAAAGATTGGAAAAGAGATTAGGGGACTCAGCTCCTGGAGCAGAACTATTAAAAAAGAAAGAAGCTCTCAGCTCTGCAGTGGAGGAGTGGGAATGGGACCCAGGCCTCCTCTTACATGCTGGGCAAACACCAGGCAAGGGAGCATCCCTAACCAGCTCAATGTGACTGCTGTCGGCCATAAAGATGCAGCTTATTGGCGCTATGGTGACGGGAGAACTGAGGAGTAACAAAAGGACCTCTTTGCAGGCGGATAAGGAAGCAGGTTTATTACCCTCAGCAAAGAGAGATGCTTGGGTCTGAAACACCCACCCTGATGACAAAAGACAGCCCACCTCACCAGGCCTCAGGGCTGTGACTCTCCACCAAACTTGGTGCCAGGTGGGAAGATGACTCGGACTCAGCAGGGCCTTTGCTCCTCATCCTGGTCCTTCTGGGGATATGTCTACCCCTCATCACAATTGCAGAGACCAGAATGAGCTTCCTGACCTTTGCTGTCCTCCATCCTCACTTATCTAGGCCGAACTGTTCCACCTTTCTCTGTCCTTCCTTTTGCAAGAATTGACTGTTTGGGCTCAAATCCCAGTTCTGCCTCTTGCTGGCTGTGTGAGCTTGGACAAGTTACTTCACCTCTCTGGGCTTCAGTGTCTTCATCTGTGAAATGGGTATAATGACAGAAACCAACTTCATGGGATTGGTGTGGGGATTAAACAAGGCTTGTAAAGTGTTTACTTAGTCCAGCCTGTGACACTGAGTAAGACCTCACTAAATGCTGCTATTATTATTAAGACCAGTTTGGCTCTTAAAAAAAAAAAGTGTGTTAGTCGCTCAGTCCTGTATAACTCTTTGCACCCCTATGGACCTTTAACCCGTCAGGCTCCTATGTCCATGGAATTTTCCAGACAAGAACACTGAAGTGGGTAGCCATTCCCTTCTTCAGGGAATCTTCCCAACCCGGGATCAAACTCAGGTCTCCCACATTGTAGGCAGATTCTTTACCATCTGAGCCTCCAGTTTGGCTCTTACTGTATTATAATCTGATCATGAGTCTGTCTCTCCAACTAGACCTTGGGCTCTAGACCTTTCACATCCTCCTAACAACCTCATAACATAGTTATAATTGTCCCCATTGTAAAGGTGATGACCCTGAAGCTCAGAGCTATTAGCCAGCCACACAGTCAGCAGACAGATCTCAAAGTGGACTTTATGGCCCTTACACTTCTCTCCCAGGGACTCAGCCTGGGTGACCTCCAGAGGCTCTCAGTTCTGCTGCCTCAGCCTGTGGCTCTGTGCTGGTCTGTTAGGCAGTTAATAATGGAAGATGCTTCAGGCAAGAAATAGTTAAAGAACAGCAGTCTCAGCTCCAGAGGGCACAGAGGCTAGAAGCTGGGTCTTCAGGCCTCTGTGGAGTGAGGTGCTGGGAAACTGAGCTGATCTGAACTCTGAAAGGCAGCTGCCACCACTCAGACAGAAAAACACCAGCCAAGGCCTTTCATAACCAGAAAGATGCTGCTTCTGAGAGTGTGTGTACACATGTACCCAGAGACATACGCAGACACACACACACAGAGTGATACACACACAGACACGTGGGAGCACACACACACACTCTCACACATGTCCACTGATTCCCCTAAAGCCTTGTCAGAGGGAACCATTTAATTTGCTTTCTAAGGAGAGAGACTCAGCATTGCGATGGAGATATCTGAGGCTCCTTGTCATACTTGAGGACTTGGGTGATTATAGGAAGCATAACTCAAAGACTGGCACTGCAGTGAGGGGAGGCAGGGTCACTAGAGTTGTCCTCAGCAGGATTTCAGTGTGAAAGGGTGAGAGGTCAGAGAATCACGGGGTTAGCAGATCTGATCTGCTGTGACTGAGATCCATCCAAACAATTTACGTGCCCAGCCTTGCCTTCTCCCTGCCGAGGTGTTGGGTTTTAGTGGATATCAGATCCACCTGGAGAGTTACACGTTCAGATTCCTAGGCCACCCAACCAGAGATTTTCACCCCCACTTAGCAAATGTGGCAACTGAGGCCCAGCAAAGCTAGATAATATGTCCAGGACCATGCAACAGTGCCGAAATTGTCCAAGATCCATGCTCTGAACCACCACGCTGAGTTCTGTCTCAGGCATCTGGAGACTCAGGCGCGAGCATCATTTAATCTCTGCAGTGGATCCTTTGGGGGAGCAGGAAGGGGAACAAGGGGCCCAAGTGGGCAAAAAGGGTCAGGACCCCAGGCTCAGAGGCCAGAGTTCAAGGTAGGTCTCTGTTTCCCCTGGGGGCTGGAGACCAGAGAAGAAACTGAGGCTCAGGCACAGCTGTGTGGGCTGGCTGCAAGATACATACCTAGCGGTCAAGGACACTGGCTCTGCAATTTGCAGAGGCTGTGTGACATCAGGCATGTGACTCAGCCTCTCTGAACCTATAGAGAAACTGGGATAACAGTGATCCCCACTACATGGGGTTGATGTGAGGACTGAATGGGCTAAGGCACACATTCCAGCCCCAGGGAGGGCCTGAGTCAGTGGCAATTTAAACTCCTACAGACTTAACCATGGGTGATTCCTCTGGCAAAGGCAACGTACACAGCCTAGAGGCTGCCTGATCCACTCCTCCTGGCCCAACCTGGGCCACTTGGAAACCCACCCTTGACTCAGCTTCCTCTCCAGCAGGAGAGCAGAGAGGAAGCCGACCCTGGCCCCAGATACAGCCAATCCGGAGCTCCTTATAGAGTTTCTTGCCCCCGCCCTGGGCTGCCATCTGTGCAGAGCTGGGTGGAACTGCCAGTCTCGGAGGGCGGTTAATTTATGACCCTCCCTGCTCCTCGTCTACACCAGGCCAGCGGGGCCTCAAGCCCCAAACCTCAGCCTCTCAGAGGGAGGAGGGGAAACAATGTGAATGAGTTCCAGCTTAAAATCAATTCTTCCCAGCGACAGACAGCCAAAGGGGCACAGAGGAGAGGCCTGCTTCCTTTTATTTTTTTATCTTTATTTTTTAATTTTTATTTTTTTCAATACCAAAAACATTTTGTATTGGGGTATAGCCAATTAACAATGGTGTGGTAGTCTCAGTGAACAGCCAAGGGACTCAGCCATACATACACATGTATTTATTCTCCCCCAAACCCTGCTCCCATCCAGGTCGGTGCGTAACACTGAACAGAGTTCCATGTGCTACACAATAGGTCCTTGTTGGTTATCCATTTCAAATACAGCGATGTGTACATGACCTTCCCAAACTCCCTAACTATCCCTTCCCCCTACACCCTCCCAGCAACCATAAATTCGTTTTCTAAGTGTGTGAGTCTCTTTCTGCTTTGTAGGTTCATTTGTACCAAGTTTTTTTTTTTTTAGATTCCACATATAAGGGATGCCATATTTCTCCTTCTCTATCTGACTTACTTCATTCAATATGACACTCCCTAGGTCCATCCACATTGCTACAAATGAAGGCCTGCTTCCTTTAACTCCATCTACCAAAGCTTTTGTCTCACATCTAGCCCTCGTTAATCCACACACTTTACCAGGAGGCAGAAGGCTGAGCCAGCAAGAGCAGAGACTGCCAGGGTCCAACCTCGAGTGCTTACAGGCTACGCAACCTTGGACAAATGGCTTACCCTCTCTGTGCATCTGCTTCCTCATCTATAAACCAGAAATAATAACAGAAACCATCTTTTAATGCTGTTGTGAGCATTACATAATAATAGAGACAGTGATTTCGAACAGTCCCAGGCATATGGTAAATGTCAGTTGCCAGTATGAGCTGCTGGTCCTTCTGGTGTCATTGTGGGCCCTGGGGGGGCGGGCGGTGTAGATATCAAAAATGAGGCAGAAGGACTACAGGGCAGTGAAGGGGAGGGGCAGAGGGTGTCTGGAAGGAGCAGCAGCAGAACGGAGAGGGGCGGGGAGCTTTCAGGAAGAGGAAGTCTGGGCTGAAGCTGCCCAGCTCGGCTCCCACCTTCGTTTGTGCTCGGCCGCTCAGTCGTGTCTGACTCTTTGTGACTCCATGGACTGTAGCCTGACGGGCTCCTCTGTCCATGGGGATTCTCCAGGCAAGAATCCTGGAGTGGGTTGCCATTTCCTCCCTCAGGGGATCTTCCCCACCCAGGGATCAAACCCATGTCTCCTAAGGCTCCTGTATTGGCAGGCAGATTCTTAACCTCTGAGTCACCTGGGAATCCCGGCTCCCACATTATCCTCCTTCATTCTTCACCTTCTTCCGATTCTGCTGCTCTCCTGAGAGAAAACAGACACAGAGAGAAGTCACCTGCTGTTGGGCGTCTTGCCCTCATGAGGCTGGCCTCAGGCCACCACTGTTCCTTTAGGGTCTCTGCCTTCTGGACAGCTTGGCCTAGGCCTTCATTAGGACCGGGTGCTCAGTGCTGCTGGGGACAGTGGAGTGTTGAGTGGTAACCAGAAGTCTCTGTTCACCTCAGGAGTATCACAGAAGAGCTCCTGATCAGACAGCATCTGGTCCTAACCATAACAGAGGTGAGCCTCACTCCTTATGGGTATTTCCCCACTCAGACTTTCAGCTCTGAAGAAATGGTGACTCTTTTCTCCCCTCAGACTGGTGCTCCCTGAGGGCAGTGTTGTGTCTCCCCTCAGACTGGGGCTCCCTGAGGACAGGACTGTGTCTCCCCTCAGACTGGGGCTCCCTGAGGCTCGGCTGTGTCCCCTCAGACTGGGGCTCCCAGAGGCAAGGCTGTGTCTCCCCTCAGACTGGGGCCCCTTGAGGCAGGGCTGCGTCTCCCCTCAGACTGGGCCCCTTGAGGCAGGGCTGCGTCTCCCCTCAGTCTGGTGCTCCCTGAGGCAGGGCTGTGTCTCCCCTCAGACTGGGGCCCATTGAGGCAGTGCTGTGTCTCCCCTCAGTTTGGGGTCCATTGAGGCAGGGCTGTCTCTCCCCCCAGACTGGGGCTCCCTGAGGCGGGGCTATGTCTCCCCTCAGACTGGGGCTCCCTGAGGAAGGGCTGTGTCTCTCAGACTAGGGCTCCCGAGGGCAGGGCTGTGTCTCCCCTCAGTCTTGGGCTGTTGAGGCAGGGCTGTGTCTCCCATCAGACTGGAGCTCCCTGAGGTGGGGCTGTGTCTTCCCTCAGACTGGGGTTCCCTGAGGACAGGACTGTGTCTCCCCCTAGACTGGGGCTCCCTGAGGCCGGCTGTGTCTCTCAGACTAGGGCTTTCTGAGGGCAGGGCTATGTCTCCCCTCTGACTGTGGCCTCTTGAGGCAGGCCTATGACTCCCCTCAGACTTGGGCTCCCTGAGGGCAGGGCTATGTCTCCCCTCAGACTGGGGCCCATTGAGGCAGGTCTGTGTCTTCCCTCAGACTGGAGCCCATTGAGGCAGGGCTATGTATCCCCTCAGATGGGTCTCCCTGAGGGCAGGACCTTGTCTCCCCTCATACTGGGACTCCCTGAGGACAGGACTGTGTCTCCTCCCAGACTGGGGCTTCCTGAGGCTGGGCTGTGTCTCTCAGACTAGGGCTTTCTGAGGGCAGGGCTATGTCTCACCTCAGACTGTGGCCTCTTGAGGCAGGCCTGTGTCTGCCCTCAAACTGGGGCTCCCTGAGGTGAGGGCTGAGTCTCCGCTCAGACTGGGGCTCCCTGAGGCGGGGCTGTGTCTTCCCTTAGACTGGGGCTCCCTGAGAACAGGACAATGTCTCCCCTCAGACTGGGGCTCCCTGAGAACAGGACTATGTCTCCCCTCAGACTAGGGCTCCCTGAGGGCAGGGCTGAGTCTCCCCTCAGTTTTGGGCTATTGAGGCAGGGCTGTGTCTCCCCTCAGACTGGGGCCCGTTGAGGCAGCGCTGTGTCTCCCCTCAGTCTGGGGTCCACTGAGGCAGGGCTGTGTCTCCCCTCAGACCGGGGCCCCTTGAGGCAGCGCTGTGTCTCCCCTCAGACCGGGGCCCCTTGAGGCAGCGCTGTGTCTCCCCTCAGTCTGGGGCCTATTGAGGCAGCGCTGTGTCTCCCCTCAGTCTGGGGTCCATTGAGGCAGGGCTGTGTCTCCCCTCAGACTGGGAGTCACTGAGGCAGGGCTGTGTCTCCCCTCTCAGTCTCCTTCTTGGGGGTCACCTGACTTCTCGCCTGGAACAAGACTTAGGCTTCGTGGCTGGTCTAGGGAGGGAATGCTGGTTGTTCCACTTCAAAATTTCCCTTCATCCTGTCTGAGTGGGTGGACAGCAAGATAGAGAATTAAAGTCCTGGCAAGCAGTGGAAAGACCCGTTGAGATCCAGAGTCGGTATTTGGGTGGTGGAGTCTGAAGGAGGTTCTGTCCAGGCCACAGCCTCTTTCCAGGGCTGGCCTCAGGCTCGGGCAGCAGCTTTTACAGGCTTGTCTCTGGCTTCAAGAGCACAGAGGAGCGTGGATGGGTCCCCACCGTCCAGCCTTATCCCAAACCCCAGAGGGAAGCTCCCAAGCTGTGGGAGCCGGAAAGTCCATCTCTGCATATGAACTACACTGATTGCTTGAAATTGAGTTTCAACTAGTGCTTATTGAATGAATAATCGCCAACACGCCGGCCAGTTATTCCCCGGCCTAGAAAGCTAGGGGAATCTACCAGCTTCCATCTTTCCAAATTCTCCACATTCCCAACCAGCTCAGCTGCAAATTCTCTCAACCTGCTCTGACCCCCTGTGGCACTCAAGTGTGCCCTTGGGTCTGGTCCACTAGTAGACTCACTAGTGAGTTTTCTAAAACACTAATGCCTTGGCTCCACCACCAAGAAATTCTGATTTAATTGGCTGTGGGTGGGGTGGCAGGGTATTGATTCCATTTAACTCCCCAGGTGGTGCTGACATGCTGCCGTGGTTGAGAACTGAGGGAGCAGGCTATGGTCTCCTCCATAGAAAAGATGAGCTGGACACTAAATCCTGATGCCCAGTGCTGGGCCTGGCACATAGCAGGTGCTCCATAAATGTTTGTAAATAAAAGATTTAATGACAGGTGGGCCAGTCCCCTTTCTGGAGGTGCCCGAAGGTACACAGGACTGGCATCAGTCTTCCTCTGCAGCAGGTGAGGTGATGATTAAGAGTTTATCTCTGTTGATGGATAGTCTGGATTCAAATTCTGCCAGCTTTTTGGCCTTGGGCAAGTTGAACCACAGTTTCCTCATCTGTAAATGGGACTAATCACAGCTTCTACCTCACAGAGCTGTTCTGGGAGGATGGAGTGTCTGTCTGTAAAGGCTTAATTCAGGCGGTTTGTGTTCATCTGGGTCTTGGCAGGAAACAGTTTATTCAAACCACTGAGGAGAGTTTACCAAAGGGGGTGTTTGCAGAGAGGTGGGTAGAGTTAAGGAAGGCAGTAAGTAAGGAGGGAGTGTAGAGAACCCCAGGGCTAGAAACACTGGGGCGCTCTTAGGACCCATCGGCCTAGAGGGGCACAGAGAGGAAGCAAGAGCCCAGAGGTAGAACTCTGCTATAGGGGTGGGGCTGAGACAGGAGCCGCAGGTACTGAGGCGGCAGCCCCTGCACCCCGAGATACCTACCTCAACCCCATTCCCTTCCCCATTGCCTAGTGGTGCCTCACATTGGGCCATGCTGACCAGGGTTCACTTCACAAGGAGCCCTGTGATGCAGTCCACAGAGGGAGGCTCCAGGGCACAGGACAGAGGGTGGGTTGGGAGGAGAAGACAGAAGATCTCCAGCCCCCTGACATTCAGCAAATGCTGATGAAATATTATTACTACTGTTACTGTTCGTGTGACTTGTGTGGACTGTCTTGTGACCTCGTACCTCGCTATTGAACAGTGTTGTTGGTGCCTGTCCGATCTCGTGAGCATAGCAGACGGCCCAGGACCCCAGCCCAGCTCCTCAGCCGCCCCATCCCAGGCACCCCAGACACACTGGAGGGAAGAGGGCTGAAGGAAGGAGCACAGCTCCATGTTCAGCCAAGGGCTTCAGCTTGTTTGACAAACCATCAAAACAGCTTTGTGGGAGCAAGCTTCATTAAAATGGAAGCACGGCGCTCTAGTATGCAGATGGGGCCACTTTATTACTTTTTAATTTGTTTACAGAAAGCCCATATTTGGTGTACACCATCTTTGCAAATAGTAACAAATGGGCATGTTTGCTGCCTCCAAAGCCGTGTTTCCCTGGATAAATGGACTGAAACTGTGTTTGAACACTGCACTCGGTTACTCTTAATAGAATCTGACATGCTCAGATTGTGTGGGAGGCTGGAGGAAGAACGTGAAGTGTGTGTGTGGGGGGTGTGTTGTGTATGTGCGGCGTGTGATGTGTATGTGTCATAATCTCTCCAGACTCGCTTTCTTGGTCTACATGATAAGTGACCTGGGCCAGATGGTCTCCACAGCCTTTGAAGCTTTACTACGCCACAGCTTCATGATTTCTCTCCCACTCTAGAAACTACAAACCTCTCTGCACCACCAGCCTTCCAATTAATTCCCAAGAGAAGCCCTCTTCACTAAAATGAAATAAAACCTACAAATTACCAAATGCGTTTTGAAAATGGGTCAAATTGAATGAAGAATACTTAATGGAGTGTAACTATTCAGTGACAGTTCAAATGCTTATACCGTAGCCCCCCAAGAGCAACAATATTCATAAATCCATTAGGACTCTCAAATGCTGGTTTCACTCATTCTTAGCTGTGTGATGTTGGGAAAGTTACTTAACCTCTCTGTGCCTCAATTTCCTCATCTGTAAAGAGAGGATGACAATACCCTCCTCATGGGGCTGTTGGAGGGATTAGATGATTCTTGCAGCCCACTCAGAAGAGGTGTGGCACCAGCAAGAGCTCAGCCATTGTTAACTACCATCGTTCTTACATATGGTAGTGTGTTTCTATTAAAGAGAAAGAATTTAGGACAATCTCTGTTACATAAGTTGCCCATTCAGAATCTGTCCTGACCTGAGAAAGTGACCCAGCCCCCAAGTAACTCCCCATCACATCCGCATGAGTTACCTACCTCACAGCACTCTTCACAACCTAAACTCCCCCTTCTTATATCTCTCTGTGTATTATCAGTCTCTCCTCATCTGGGTGTTTGGTCCACAAGGGCACAGACCTTGTCAGTCTTATTCATGGCTATCTCCCCAGCACCTAGAACATCATCGACTGGTTCTCCATAAATTCTTATCCAATGAATGAACAACTACATCTGTAAAGCATGTGATGTTGGCCAGACGTAAGGATGAACCCTGGAAACCTTGGTCAAGGTTGGGCCCGGAGGGAATGCCACATACATGCATTTCATGTTTTAACACATACATCCAACCTGTAAAGCCTCTGTTCACGAGATTGTTCATTAACTGGATTTTTATTTTAACTTAGGAAAAGCAAGATTGGGCTTCCCCAGTGGCTTGGTGATAAAGAACCCACCTGCAAGGTAGGAGGCACAGGAGACGCAGGTTTGATCCCTGGGTTGGGAAGATCCCTTGGAGGAGGGAATGGCAACCCACTCTAGTACTCTTGTTTGGAGAATCCCATGGACAGAGGAGCCTGGTGGGCTACAGTCCATAGGGCCACAAAGAGACACGACTGAAGCGACTGAGCAGAAAGCAAGATCAGAAAAGAACACAAAAAAGGAGCAAAACAACATCCTGTTTCTTGGGGTGAAATCCCCGGCTCAGCACCCTTAGGCCATCTCCTGGGCCTCCACTGGAGAGGTCTTGGATGGGGTGACTTCTTGTCTTAGAAATGGGTTACCAGGGAGCAGAGTCTGCCTGGAGAAAATGAGGCATACTTTTGTGTACCCAGAGCTTTAGAGTTTACAAAGTTCTCTTGGAACCCCATCCCACTTGATATCTCCTTGTGAGAAGGGAAAGCCCAGACTCCCTAAAGGCCTCATCCCCTGCCCCCCAGTTTTACAGATGCTGAAACCAGGTGTGAAGGCAAAACAGACTTGCCAGCCTTCCCCCAGCCTAGCCAGGACTCTTTCCAATAATACCTTGAGGCCTCCACAGAACGGATTATTAATTACCCTGCTGACTAAAGCAAGGAAAGAGGTTTGTGCATTTCAGATAAAATTTTCAACTACAAAGGGAATGAAACTAAAAGGAATAGCTCTCTTCAGTTAACCAGAATATTCTATTAACCATGAACACCCACCCCACCCCTCAACACTCTAGCTGGAAGTATACCTTAGAGATAGTTCTTCTCGGGATTTTAGAAGTTGTGTTTCTAACTGATCACTATAGCAAAGACTCAGAACCCAGAATGATAAAAACAAAGAGCACACCTTTCCGGAGAAATGTTTAAAGGCACACTGCATTGCAATTGCAATCCCCAATATTATTGAATATGCCTTTATTATGCTCCAGACACTGTTCTAAGCCCTTCAGAGCACAAACTTATGCTATATCATGTTCTCCTCCTTATAGATGAGGAAACTGAAGCACAGAGTGGTTAGGAACATGCTGAAAGTCTCATAGCTAGTAAGTGACAGAGCCAAGGTTCACAGTCAGGTAAGTAGTCAGTATCCTGAGCTACACTCTTCACCATTACATCTGGCTGTATCTCCAAGAGGGGGAAAAAAAATCTTAGTAAATGTTGAAGTAAAAAGATACAACAATATTGCTAGGAATCAAATTTTATTGACAAGGTTTTAAATCACAAAGATAGCAGTTAGCAGTGAAAAAATCATGACTGTCCCATTGGATGTAAAATTCTCCTTTTACAGGATCAGTGTGAAGCTTCAGCAGACAGCACTTTGGCTGGTGGGCCCAGCAGAAAGCATGTTTGAGTCGCCGTGTGATCCACTGTGATTACTTCTGCATCCCAGGAATGCCATGCTCATCTCACCAATGTTCTTCTTTTACACATGCAAAAACAGAAGCCCAGAGAGGTCAGGTGACTCATCAGCGGTCACACAGCAAATTAGCAGGTGAACCTAAACTGCTTGTGCCATGAACATAACATCTGCCACACGACTCAGTCCTGTTCTTTGCACCACAAGCCAGAGAGGAAGGCAGAGCCCAGATCATGGTGGGCCAACTGGTTAGCCAGCGGAGGGCTAGAACCAGCTCCCTCCATCATTCTAGCCACAGTTGGGGTCTATTTTCTGCCTAAGTGAAGCTGCCACTGCAGGGTAGTCACTTATGAGTTTTAGCCTTTGGTTCTACTTTGGAGAGGAAAAAGGAAAGGCCAGACGCCTACTGATCCTTTTATTTGGGGGCCAATGAATCCCTTTCACTTCTCAGAAACTTCCAAATAACCCTCTCCCTTCCAGTAATTCTAGGAGAATGAAAATTGACTTCCACCTGCTTGTCCTACCACCATTCAAGCTAATCACTCAGGGAGAGGCCAGGGACCATTTTCTTTGTGTGCCTGTGGCCTCGCCTCCTTCTCCCCACGGGCCCCAGGGATATTGATAATCCTCATCAGTGATGTCACGGGACTGGGCTGGGGGGAGGCTGCTGTGCTTCAGGGAAAACCTGAAGACCGAGGTCTCCAGATAGGTGGCTGGGAAGTGAAGGGAACAGAGGAAGGGGGCCAGGAGCCCCTCTGAGGGTCTGCGGTGGCGGCTTTTGAGTGAGGTGGCAGCGGCTTATTACAGCTAATTTCCTTCCCCTTGCTCGAACCGCAAATCCACAGGGTTTTCACAGCATATTTGTGTATCTGGCGCTCTCAGCTCGCCTCCCCTCGGGGACCATAAGAGATGCCAAGGAAAGAAACAACATGCTCCCCCATAATTTCAAAGTCAGTTCCAGAGTTAATAATAAATTAAGAGCTGCAGGCGGGTGGAGGAGGAGTCGACACGGAGGGCCCACTCCGTGCTGGGGCAGACCGGCCCCTCCAGGAACATCTTCTAGGAATCAGGAGAAATACTGGAACACTGGCATCTCAGATGCTGAGGAGGTTTCTCCCAAGTCCGAGGCTCACTGACCCCAAATCTTTGTGGCACCAAAGGCAGTGGGGTCCCCACCCATGTTGGCTGTATGAGGGAGGAGAGAATTGAAGAGCATTCTCTCTCCCAGTTCCTTTATCCCTCCCAGGGGACAGTGGGAGCCCTTGGAGAAAGGTAGAACAGTTTTTCAGAGGGAATTGGAAAATTCTTCTCCCTGGCCAATGACTAAACCCATTCACCTCTGAGGAAGTTTCTAGACCAACAGCCACACCAGTTGGAAATCCAACAGTCCCAAATATCTGTGCAAATCTGTTATTCATTGTTGGGGTTGTAGGAAGACTGTCTCCCAGACTGGAAGCTCCCTGAAGACCAGGGGCTCTGCCACCAGGCTGGAAGTGTCATCAGCTCTAGTCAGAGCTAAGATTGTGAAGGGACTTGGAAATGCCAGTGTGAGGAGGCCAGGCAGGTTTAACCCTGAGGGTGTGGTATGGACAAGATAGCCGCCCTGAACTATCAGAGGGGCTGTCCTGTGAATCCTGTAGAATCCACTCCTTCTGTGTGCATTCCCAAGAAGTAGAGCTAGAATTAAGGGGAGTGACTCAGAGGACTGGACTTTGGTTCCAGAGAAGGATGACCTTTCTAAGAGCGAATCAGCGAGAAATAGTGAGCCTCCTACTACGAGAAGTGAAGCTTCTGAGGAGGGGCCCGAAGCACCAGGTGGCTGCTGGGCCAGGGGGCCTTTGAGATTCTTTCCAAGCCCAAGAGGCAATCAGTGATGGTGGAAGTTCTAGTCTCACCACCCCCAACCCTGCAGTAGGCCTCCTCCTGATAACCTCAGGGAGGGGCCAGAGGAGATGAGCAGAAGGACACAGGGAAGTGAAGTGAAGTGAAGTCGCTCAGTCGTGTCCGACTCTTTTCGACTCCATGGACTGTAGCCCACCAGGCTCCTTCGTCCATGGGATTTTCCAAGCAAGAGTACTGGAATGGGTTGCCATTTCCTTCTCCAGGGGATCTTCCCAAGCCAGGGATTGAACCCAGGTCTCCTGCATTACAGTCTGAGCCACCAGGGAAGCTGGAGGACACAGGGACCAGCTCCAACCAAAGAAGCCACTCAATACATTAATCAGGCAATCAAATGCAACAGAGAAGGATGAACACAGGGGTGGCTGTTGTAGGCTTGCAAGACTGCCCGGAACAGACCGGCTGAATAAATAAGTAGAAAAATAAGTCTTCCTTGCCAACCAGGGTAGTGTTCTATCCTCACCTGCAGGGGCCACGGAGGCTCCGACTCACCCAGCGCTCCCTGGGACCCACTCACTCTTCACCAGGGAACCAGCGTCAGGGCAGGGAGTGGCTTGCCCACAGTCACAAAGCTAGACAGGGGCAGGGCTGCGGCAGAGCCCTAGAGCTTGAAAGCCCTTTCTCCTGCTCTCAGCTGCCCCCACAGCACCACCTGCTCCTGCAGTAGCTGGGATTCCTTTTAAAAATATGTTCATCTCAGGTCCCAAAGTGGACAGAGACAGTATGTATTACATGTTCTCTGCTGGCCCGGGAAGAGCAGACAGAATGAGCTCCTGACATTTCTGGAATCTATTCCGGTCTTCACATTTCCTCTCACAGCCATGTTCTTTCCCAAGCAACTGCGGAGTATGGGCACCGGTCACCCTTCACCTTCCCGAGCCCGCAGGCTTCCTCCCAGGAGCCCCTCCACATCCAGTTCCTCCAGCTGCTCCTGAAGGGCCGGTGAACTCGTCCACTGGAAGGCAGTGGAGATTCAAAGTATATTCCCCTACCCAGGAGAATTCTCATTTAAAGTCAGGCTCTGTAAGAGGGAGAGGGTTAATCTGGAGTCTAAAGCATGGACATTAAGGACTTTCCGGATGCTGGGGAGAGATGTGGGGGTCAGAGATGCCTTTCCAGGGCTCCCTGATGGAAAAGGAAGGCCAGGGTGGAAATGGGGGTCACCATCCAGGAGGGGAAGCAGATAACAAGCACCCCAGGCACTCTTCAAAGGGCAGGGGGCAGCTCCCCACCCTCCACCAGGTATGTCCTAAACTGGGCATGTTCTACAGGGAACAATTACCTCTCCTAAATCCGAGAGAGCAGGAACTAGGATGTTAGCACTTATCCACAACTGGACAGATCAACCACCAGGACTCACGGCAGACCATCCTCCTTCACCCCACGGAACAGACACCTCCAGTGAACCGACTCTGGTCCCCTCCTCTGGTTCATTAACTACGCACTGGGTGCCAGAGACCGGATGCACTGACCTCTGGGGGTTCCCACGGAAGACTTCCGGCTCCATCAATCCCAAGGAGCTGGAAAGGCAGCGCAGATTCTCTGTAGGGGACTTGCACAGATACCAACCAACCGGAGCTTGTTCACAGGCTCCAGAGCAGGGCTGTGAGCAGGGCTCCCTGTTCCGGTCTTCTCCCCGCCAACAAGCACACCCCCGACCCAGGGCAATTTTCCCAGAAGAACGCTCACGCTGCGCCCTGCCAGCCTCGGCGCCAATTGACTGGATTTCAATCAGAAATCCATCTCCCTTAAGGACCGCTTTGGATACAGGCAGAAGAAACCTGCAATCTAGATGCTGATGCCTGGCCATAATGGGGGGAGCCGGAAGGAGGCCGCCTGCCCAACCCGGTCCCTTCCCCCGCCAACCCCGGCGCTCAGCGAGGATGAAAACGGGCCTGGGCTGCAGCCGACTCAGCTTCCAGGGACCTAGGAAGGGGCGAAGCCTCTGTCCCTGCGTCCCCGACATGGCGGGCACAGCCGGATCGCTGAGTCTGGCCGAGGAGGGTTAATGCGGCCGCTGCAGTTAGCCAGCCTCGGGGAGCCAGCTGTGCGTTCTGGGCAAGCCCTCCGCGGGGGTTCCCTGGACGCTCCGGAGAAGGGCTCTCCTAGGACGGCTAAGAGGGACCAAAGGTGTCTTTCTTTCGGAGGACGAGAAGCCGCAGGCTGGGCACTGCTCCCCACGCACCCACCCACCCCCAACTTCATTGGCAACTGCCACTGGTCCCTCTCCTGGCCTGTACTGCGGTCAGGAAAGGGTCACGCGGAGCCAGGGTGGCTTCTCCACTCCGTTCCCCACCCCAGACCCCGCACCGGGCGAGTGGGGGCGGGGCTGCGGGGACGGGAAAGACCCCGCGGAGCGCTGGCGGCTCTGGTGCGCGGCGCGGGCAGCCTCCCTGGTAAATAATGCACGCCTCCCAGCGCCGGCTGCAGCAGGTAGTGTATCAAAGTAATATCGCGCCGCGAATTGCAGTGTAATCGCCGTAATTTAGGGCCCCGTGGGTGAGCCCGTTTCGGCAAGGCTGCGCGCCCGGACGGCCAAGGTGACTGGAGCGTCTGCTCCAGCTTTGACCTCTGGATTTCCTCCAAGCTAAGTGAGGCCATAAAAAATTCAGAAGCCCAGGCTGTCTCCTAGCAAATGGGGTGTGGGCAGAGAGATTGTATTATCTATCTAGACCCAGCGAGACGGATGCAACCGCCAAGAATAAAGCGATGTCGCCGATCGCGCTTAGGAGGGCCGGCTGGGTGTCCGTGCCCTGAGCCCATCCTCTCCCGGGTGGTCGAGCAAGGCCCCGGCAGTGTGTTGGGGGTGTCCAGCCCAGAACAAGGAGATGGTTTTTCATTAGACTCGGAGTGCCCCTGCCGCGAGCCATCCGATCTGTCCCCCCCGCGGGCTGCGCAGCAACCAGACCCTCCCAGGACCTGCGGTGCCGCCGTCGGCCTCCTCGCGGCGCTAGGGAGTCGGTCCAGCATTAACATTCCTGCCCAGGTCCTCCCGAGGGGCCTGCTGCCCGCCTGCCCTCCCCCAGCCCCGTCAGTCTGCTCCCAGATGTGTATAAGAGACAGCTTCATTGGCAACTGCCACTGGTCCCTCTCCTGGCCTGTACTGCGGTCAGGAAAGGGTCACGCGGAGCCAGGGTGGCTTCTCCACTCCGTTCCCCACCCCAGACCCCGCACCGGGCGAGTGGGGGCGGGGCTGCGGGGACGGGAAAGACCCCGCGGAGCGCTGGCGGCTCTGGTGCGCGGCGCGGGCAGCCTCCCTGGTAAATAATGCACGCCTCCCAGCGCCGGCTGCAGCAGGTAGTGTATCAAAGTAATATCGCGCCGCGAATTGCAGTGTAATCGCCGTAATTTAGGGCCCCGTGGGTGAGCCCGTTTCGGCAAGGCTGCGCGCCCGGACGGCCAAGGTGACTGGAGCGTCTGCTCCAGCTTTGACCTCTGGATTTCCTCCAAGCTAAGTGAGGCCATAAAAAATTCAGAAGCCCAGGCTGTCTCCTAGCAAATGGGGTGTGGGCAGAGAGATTGTATTATCTATCTAGACCCAGCGAGACGGATGCAACCGCCAAGAATAAAGCGATGTCGCCGATCGCGCTTAGGAGGGCCGGCTGGGTGTCCGTGCCCTGAGCCCATCCTCTCCCGGGTGGTCGAGCAAGGCCCCGGCAGTGTGTTGGGGGTGTCCAGCCCAGAACAAGGAGATGGTTTTTCATTAGACTCGGAGTGCCCCTGCCGCGAGCCATCCGATCTGTCCCCCCCGCGGGCTGCGCAGCAACCAGACCCTCCCAGGACCTGCGGTGCCGCCGTCGGCCTCCTCGCGGCGCTAGGGAGTCGGTCCAGCATTAACATTCCTGCCCAGGTCCTCCCGAGGGGCCTGCTGCCCGCCTGCCCTCCCCCAGCCCCGTCAGGGAAAGTCTTTCTGGGCTAGAGAGATGATAACAGGAAATGCATTTGCAGGCTCCCTTCTAACTTCTTGATGGGAGCCAGTTGGAAGCGCGCGGAGCAGTGCTGTCCCTCTGAGCTCGGCTCCCGGTGACCTGGAAGGTGATAATCATGAGCTTCTCTCAGGAAAGACAAAGAAATGGAAAAACTTATCAGGCCCTGCAGCTCTGTCACATTGCATTAGCCGAGAGTCTTGTGTCTGTGGCCCCAGCTCCGTGTTGGAGGGGCTGTTTTCTGTGTTCAGGAGCTCTCCACCCCACGCCTTACTCTCGGCACCCGGGAGTTCTGTCTCCTCCTCACCCCTCTCCGAATCATTTTCATCTCCCAGTGAAGAGATGTGACAGATGGCAAGCTTTCTGGAACTGACACTCTGCTGATCGTCCCCAACCCCATCCCGCCTCCCTGGTTGTTTCTCTTGCCTGGGCTGTGAACTTGGGAGCCAGGAGGGCCCTAGAAACCAGCGGTTCTGATTAAACAAACCATGCGGCATTCTGACAGCAGAACGTTCTACAGCCCAGCAAGAAAGAAGGAGATTTGTGTATGAGGAAAGATGTCCAGGATATATTGTTCAATAGAAAAAGCAAGTTGCAGAATAGCATATAGTGAAATATCTCATTTGTGTTACATTTTAAATAAAGGCTATATATACTCACAGGCTTGCCTATGCAGAGAAAATGTCTGAGAAGAAAAAGAGACTGTTAATGGCTGTCCCATGGGATAAGGAGGAGAAAGGGACTTTAACCTCTCACTTTGAAATTTTTGTTTTGTTCGATTTTTTTCAAAAATGATTGCATTACTTTCACAATTTCAATATAAATCCCCCCCCCAAAAAAAAAGAAAGAAAAGAAAAAGAGACTTCCAGTCTAACTTCTTCATCTGATACAGAGCCCAGGGAGGGAAAGTCACTTTTCCAGGTTGCACTGTGCTCACAGCTTGGCCTCAGGCCCTATCCTCCATGTCCCTTTACCAGGCTCCTTCCCAGTCACGCAGCTTAGCCAGCCAGGCTCAACAGGCCCACAAGAGAATCAGGGACCCCCTTCCCAGAGCAGGAAGGGCCCCTGAGAGAAGTGTGACCTGATTTGAGGGAGCAGTCTTTGATTCCAAAGACAGGAGTTGGAAGCAGATTTGGACACCCGGCTGGGTGGCCGGCACTTGTCCATGACCCTGCCCTTCTCCAGGCCCCACAGGCCCAGTCTTACCAGGGGTGGGAATAGAAGGGCTATATGCCTGGGGTGAACAACCATTGTGATCTGTCCGGAACTGAGATGGTTCCCAGGATTTGGCCCATGGAATTCTCCAGGCAAGAATACTGGAGTGGGTAGCCATTCCTTTCTCCAGAGGATCTTCCCAGCCCAGGGATCGAACCCAGGTCTCCTGCATTGCAGGCAGATTGTTTGCTGTCTGAGCCACCAGGGATGTCCCGAATTAGGACAGTCCTAGGCAAATTGGGAAATAGTAACCTTTCTTGTGCCAGTCGTGTCTATGGCAGCCCACTGACAGTTTGGCAACTCAAGGTTGAAGATTCTAGAAGGCTGTCTCCAGGCAAGGACGGCTTGTCCTTGTTCTGACTTCTCTGAAAAGTGTGACGCTGTTAGGGTTAATTTACTTGTCGTTTATGATTTCCTCTCAGTCCAAGCATGCATACACACACCCCACCACGCTTCCTTACCTCTCTTAGTCTGTCTAAAGGCACATCAGCCAGGGCCCAGCAATATCCCCCTCTGTCTCTTTGAGCAACATAATCCTCAAGAAATTCTGGAGCCTTTAATTACACACGGGGCTCATTGCAATTTCTCATCTCTCCCTCCCCACCTCAGGAGACAAAAAAGAAATTTCACACCCTAGTGAGCCCAGCTCATCTTTCCCTCTTTGATGCCAGCCTGGGGTTAAAAAGCAGGGACAAGCGACACATGCCTCCTCTGGGTTCTGATTCCTTTGCTGATTTTGAGATTCCAAGCATGCATCCTAAAGATCTAATCTGATTTTGCCATGCCCGCCTTACCAGCCGATTAATGGCCCCCTGGCTTCCGCACTGCAGCACCCAGTATTCTGCAGAAGGCCAACTTCCACCACCCCTCTCACCTGCCGCTGGCCCCACCTGAGACCGACAGCCCAGAGGAGAAAGGGCTAAGGTTAAGAAGGTGGTGGTTGGCAGAGGCCGGGGTGGGGATGGGGTGGGGTGGCTTCAAGTTTCTGTTCTGGTCACAGCTACCTGTGTGACTTTGGGCAAATTGCTTCTCCCCTCTGGTTTTCTCATTCATAAAATGGAAGGGGTTGACCTAAGTGGTCTCTAAGGTCCCTTTAAATGCTGTATGGCTTAGTTGTCAGTCGTGTCCGACTCTTTGCGACCCCATGGACTGCAGCCCACCAGGCTCCTCTGTCCATGGGGATTCTCCAGGCAAGAATACTGGAGTGGGTTGCCATGCCCTCTTCCTGGGGATCTTCCCAAACCAGGGATCGAATCCAGGTCTCCCACATTGTAGGCGGATTCTTTACCATCTGAGCAACCAAGAAAGCCCAAGGTCCCTTTAGACCTAATAAGCCAGACTTCTTCAGTTTAAATCCTGGCTCCCGCTTCTAGCTGGGGGAACTTCAGCAAGTTACTTAACCTTTCTGTGCCTTGGTGTTTTCATCGACTTCACTGAATTGTTGTTCAGTCGCTAAGTTGTGTCTGACTCTTTGCGACCCCCATGGACTGTAGCACACCAGGCTCCACTGGGTTGTAGTAAGAATTAAATGAGTTCATATTTGAAGAGTGCTTAGAACAGTGCCAAGGACATGCTAAACCCCTTGTGACAGAGAGATTGGTGCCCCTGCCACATGCCCTCAACACTCACTAGTCCCATGTGTATCACTTGGACTTGCTCCAGCTCCAAGCACCCGTGTCTCTCTGCCTGACAGCTTTCTCCACCCACTTACCCACTCCCAGTCTGCGTGCCCTGAGCTCCAGGCAGGCTAGAAGTACAAGCAGTTTCAGTGCCCAGAGAAACCTTTAACCGGTGATCTTAAGGTGTTTGCATATACATACCCCATCAAGCTTGGCCCTCGTTGAGATAACCAAGGCTTATTCTACACAGTCTCCCAGACTCTGGGTGGTAACTGCTCTTCAATGCACCCTTTGTTGGATTTCCGCCTTCCCTGTCTCCCTTGTCCAGTGCTTCTCAAGATCACCCACCAAATAATCTGCACTCAGGTCCTGGCCTCAGTTCTTACTCTGTGCTAGTGCACCTCAAAAACAGGACCTTCGCTCACTGCAACAAGCTTCTGAAGTGAGTGTGGTCATTGCATGTCACATGGAAACTGAGGCCCACGGAGGCTCAGTGCCCTGCCCAAGATCACACAGTAGGCACGTGGCCCAGCTGGAAAGTGAACCTAGGTGTTCAACCCAAGTTGATTCCATTGGCTTGTACATCTCCACCCGCCTCCCTCCTCTCCCTCTGAGGGGCTGAATCCTGTTTCATGGTGGACACCTCATTCCTTCAGAGCCAGGGCGGCAGCTCTTACACTCCAGGAAAGGAAAAGGGGTGCAAAACCAGGCTGTCTGTGAAACTGTCTCCCTGGCAGACCTGAGAGGCCACCCAAGGACTCTTTTCCAATCACAGGGATGCCCACAGAGCCCTGGGGTGGTACAGTCCTGGGCAGAGCAATCAGGCTCTTGGTACCACTCCCTCAGTTTAAGTGCAAACATGTGGGGATTCTTGGAGGAAAGTGGCCTCCCAAGGTGCCAGGGTGGTATTCAAACATTGCCAGTCCCGAGGGGGCACCGTCCTTCTGGGCCTCCAACCAAGCCCCTCTCTTGGCCTCTGGAAGTGTGCATTGCCAGCAAGAGCAATGGGCCATATGCCTGAGACAGAGGGAGCCAAGCCTCACAGTCACCCCCAGCAGAGGACCTCACTTCAGACTTGGGCTCATTATGGTTCCTGCTGTCCCGAGTCAGGCTTTCCACTTACCAATGGCTTTTATAGGCGTATGGTTCCACATTCACAAAAGCCTTCCTTCCTTATCTGCACCCTTCTTTCCCTCCCTGGAGACAACAGCTGCTGTTGTTGATTTACTGTGGATCCTTCCAGAGATGTTCTATGGATAGACAAGCACACATATGGAAGCATTACAGCACACTGTTCTTTTTTCCTCCAAAACAATTTATCTTGGAGATTCTTCTATAGGGGTATGTGAAGAACTTCCTCATTCCTTTTTACAGTTGTCTAGTATTCCATAAGCATTTGTGTCTCATAACCGATTTAACCAGTCCCCACTGGATGGTTATTTTGAGTTATCCTTGATCATTTGCTAATACAAACGTTGTACCTGTGTTTAGTTGCACACTTGTAAGTATATCTATAGTAAAAATAGCTAGATGTGGGATTACAGGGACGAGAGGTACATATATATACCTGTAATTTTGAAAGATGTTGCCCAGCTGACCTCCAGTCGCTCAAACTCCCACCAGTTGTGTGCCCTGCAGAGGGCTAACTGTGCCAAGTGTGTATGGACATTGCTGACTTTGCCCTCATGACAGCTTAGAGAGGGTGGTATTATTATCCTTGTCTGATGAGAAAATTGAGAGAGATTCAGTTTTGCCCAAAATCACCCTCCCCCCCAAAAAAACAAAACTTTGAGCAGTATTACCTTTCAGGCTCTAGGCTAAGTGCTTTACATTTGTTATCTTATTTAACTTTCCCAGTAACAGTATGAGGTGGTTACTCTTACAGCCACCATTCATTCGGATGAACCAAGTGTTGGAGCTCGGAGAGACTGAGAAGCTTTCCCAGTACCACACAGCCAGTAAGTGGCAGTCAGATTCGAAATTTCTCAGTGTGCCTCCAAAGTCGGCTGTAGCTGCTCCTAGGAGGCTCTTAGAGACTCCCTGTTTAGAGCCTATCATGTGACGCCAACTTTTCTAGGCACTGTGGTGCTCAGTTGTGTCCAGCTCTTTGTGACCCCATGGACTGTAGCCCACCAGGCTCCTCTGTCCATGAGATTTCCCAGGAAAGAATACAGGAGCAGGTTACCATTTCCTTCTCCAGGGGAATCTTCCTGACCCAGGGATCAAATCCACATCTCTTGCATCTCCTGTTTCAGCAGACGGATTCTTTACCACTAACGCCACCACGGAGGCCGAGGCACTTTTGGGGCTGGGGGGGGCGGGCAACAGCCAAGTCTCCATGAGGTGTGAGACATATTCTTCAGTAGCCAGAGAAAAGGTCAGAGCGAGAAAGGATTACAAAACTGTTTTTCAGGGACTTCCCTTTCAGTCCAATGGTTAAGATTCTATGCTTCCACTGCAGGGAGGCACGGGATCCCTGCTAAGATCCCCCATGCTGTGAGGTGTGAAAAATAAATTAAAAAAAAAAAGACCAGGACTAGAAATTGCTCTGCTGACCCCCAGCCTGGGGCTCGGCGCTCTGAGCGCTGCACGATGCTGCCTCCTTCACACAGTTAAACAAAGAGAAGCTGACCACGCAACTTCGTGCGGTGGTGGGAGGAGAGGTGGGCTCATCTATTAAGCACCTGCTGCATACACATAACCGTAGGTTCCACAATAACCCTTTCATCTTACAGTCCCCAGCTGAAGCGGGGTGCTAGGAGTCAAAAAGCTTGAGGGTAAGTGGAAGCGGATTTGCAAGAAGCATGAAACCCAAGCAGAGGGCTTTACATGCACTATGGCATGAACTGCAGCGAGTGAACAGGGCTGATTATAGGTTATGAACCAGGACATGATGTCTATCAAATTTCTGTTTTAGGACACTGGGCCTGGTGGCAATGCTTGGCACGTGCTGTTCCTCTGGCTGGAATGCCCTTCCTAGGCTTGAAAGGTCTCTGTGAAGCAGTCCCTGGTCCCCAGGGAATTTGAGCAGGTGCATCCACACCCCCTTTGCTAGGTGAGAAATGCCCCAAGGCAGTGGCTGGCTCTGGTCCAGTGTCAGGCACATACTGGGAGCTCCACAAATGCTTATGGAATGAATGAATGAATGGAGTGATGAAGGCCTGACTGAGACAATGGCAGCAGGAAGACAGAGGAAATGTGAAGCCAAGTTGAAGGAAGATGAACAGGGCCTCTTAAGTGGATAGATCTAAGAAAAGCTTGCACTTTACATGGTACTTACTGTATAATGGACCACATAAGGGAGGCACTATTTTTTATCCCCATTTGACAGATGGGGAAACTAAGGCTCAGTGAGATTATGCAGCCAGTAAGTGCTTGAGGTCACAGCTAGTAGGTAGGAGAGTTTAGCTTTCAACTCAGCCTGGCTGAGGGTGCAAGCTCTATTTTATAGCTCTTTCATCTATTTTATACAACTTACAAGAGTTAAAGCTCCAATACTTTGGGCACCTGCTGTGAAGAGCTGACTCATTGGAAAAGACCCTGATGCTGGGAAAGACTGAAGGCAGGAGGAGAAGGGGACAACAGAGGATGAAATGGTTGCATGGAGTCACTGACTCAATGGACATGAGTTTGAGCAAACTCCGGGAAATAGTGGAAGACAGGGAAGCCTGGCATGCTGCAGTCCATGGGGTCGGAAAGAGTCAGACATGACTGAGCGACCGAACAGCAAGGGCTGAAAGAGATGAGTAAAGTCGAAATCATCCGTCCTGGTAAACTGGGATAATAATGCTCAGAGACCCCAGGTATTCTGACCTGTAATCAGTTGCTTTATCCCTGCCTGCTCACCTCCTTCTCATTTATCACCTCGAACATTCCGACAGGATCCAAGCTTCCATCCCTACAGATTGAACAGCTTGGACAGAAGGGGCAGAGTCTTCTCCTTTTCGAGACCCAGAGTGCAGAAGTGGGGGCTGAGGGGCCTGGCAGACTGCCAGCAGGAGTCAGCACCCCACCCAGCAGCTCCTTGCCTGCCCCAGTGGGCTCTGGGCGAACAGCCAGTCCAGCCCCTGGTGCCATCTCTCCACTGAGCCTCCTCTCTCACCCAAGTCACACTCCGCACGCTCAGGTTCCTTTGTGGTGGGTGTTTTGATTAATTTTATTCTAATTAATTCAGTAATCTCAAGCTGTTTGCAAAATCTGCACCGAACGCTGCTCCGTGATGGATCTGCAGAAGGGGCTGCAAACACACGATTCATTTCTCCGTTGGCGCTATATATATCTTACGGCTGGAAGAGGGTGGGCTGGGGAAAGAAGCAAGACCGTTCCCTGCCTGCTGGCTCTCAATGTCATTTCCCAAATGCCCTGTCTTCCTCGGGCTGGGCTTGCTGGCTGTGGCCTTGCTTATGCCTCTTCTTTTTGGTGGGGCCTGGGGTGGTTTGCTTAACCTCACCGACTTCAGCACCCTCACCTCAAAACTGGAGATGAAACGCCTGCCCTGGCTACCTCATAGGCCCTCAGAACCAGCTAGCCTCTTCTTTTTGGTGGGGCCTGGGGTGGTTTGCTTAACCTCACCGACTTCAGCACCCTCACCTCAAAACTGTACATGATACGCCTGCCCTGGCTACCTCATAGGCCCTCAGAACCAGCTAGAGTGTGAGGACAGGCTTGAGAAGCTGTAGAGAAACCTGAAGGGCTCCTGACGTCTTTCATGGAGAGACAGGAGAGTGTGATGGCTGAGATGCAAACTGGATTTCCTTGATCCACCTTTTATTAGCTGGGTACCTTGGAGAGATGACATCACCTTTCGGTACCTCATTTTCCACATCTGTAAAATGGGAGGGAGTGAAAATAGCACCCTCCTCGTAGGGTTCTTGTAAAGAGTAGTGAATATGGGTTTTTAGAACAGTGCTTGGCATGGAGTCAAGCATTAAACAGAATATTAACACGGTTATCTTAGTCATCTTCATCCCTTTAAAATCTTCTACATGCAACCCAAATATTCAGTTACACAAGAAGCCTTCTCTGACTAACCATAGCGATACTTGTACCCTAGTCCCAAAGAATGCATCCTTCCCTCATTTCTCTGAATGTGCTGAAGTTTTCACCCATAGTCTCTATGTTTTCTTTGGGTGGCCCACTTTTCTTCTAGCTCAATGGAACACCTCAAGTTACAAGGCTTATCTTACCCTAAGTTCATAACTCTTACCATGGTGGGATTAAAAGGGCTTGGTCCATGGCTGTTTCAGAAATCCCATCTAAAGGGATTTAGAGGCAGCAAGATAATTAGAAGGGAACTGGCCTTGAAGCTGGGTTTGCTAAGTACACACAGTGATTTTAATGTAAATCTAAATAAATATAGAAAGTTTTTGAAATTGACGCAATGTCAATTGTCTATATAAAGAATGATCCTCTTATATGGAGGGTAGTTTGGAAATGATAGAGATAAATCCTTCCCCATACATCTTTGAAATCTGTTCTAGTGCTATAAAGAGAACAACCAACCAATAAAACAACCAACCAACAAGGTAAAGGAATGAGGAGGGAGGTGATGCTTTAGAGGAGTGGTCAGGGAAGGCCTCTCTGAGAAGGTGTCATCCGAGCCAAGCTTGAGAAATGAGAGAAAGCCCATTGTGTGACCATCTGGGCACCAGCACCTCAGGTTGAGGGCACAGCCTTAAAAAGTCTTTGAGACAGGAATGAGCTTGGGGTATTTGGAGGAATGCGATAGTGGCTGAGGGGGATGGCAGGATAAATCAGAGAGGCAAGGCCACAGGTCCAAACCAATAAGCCTTGTGGGCCAAGGAAAGAAGCTAGATTTCATCCTAAATGCACTGGCAGCCCCTGGAAGATTTTAAGCAAGAAAGTGACACAAACTTATTTATATATATATTTTCTGGCTGCGGCATGCAGCACGTGAAACCTTAATTCCCCAGCCAGGGACCAAACCCATGGCCCCTACGGTGGAAGTGCAGAATCTTAACTGCTGGACCACCAGGGAAGTCCCCACAACCTTATTTAGATTTTAAAAGGTCACAGTAGCTGCCTTTCCAGAATTCATTCATCCATCCTTACATCAGTTCATTGACAACATTTACTGCACACCTACTGTGTGCCAGGCACTGGTGGTTCAGAGTTAAGCAGGACATTACCCTCCCCTCATGGAGCTCAGCTGGAGACAAAATGAGCATAGACATGCTTTAAAGGCAGGGTGGCAAGTGGCGTGGTAGAGCTGCATACAGGATTTGTCCCTAGAGGTATGGACTGGGGGTCTGGGATTGGGAACAGGGAAAGCTACTGGTTAGAGCAGTGGTTCTCCAAGTTGAGTGGCATCAGAAACCACCGAGCCCTTGTTTAAAACAGACTGCTACTGTGCGCAGCCTCCCACCACTGATTCTGATGCATTCACTCTGGAGTGGAGCCTGGGAATGTATACTGCTAGCCACTCTCCAGGTGTACTGGCTGGTCTATGCACTTTGAGAATCCAAGGCTGTCAGCTCCTGTGACCAAAAAAATGCTAGTTCTAGGAATCCATTTCAGAACTGGAGATTGGACAGCTCCCAGCATCTCCCTTCAGTGTTGATCTTCCGCCCATGCCCGAGACAGGGGAACCCACTGAGGACAGCCATTTCCCCACCATCTCCTTCCACCCACTGCCCCCTGGATTCCACTCACAGCCCCTCTTTCCCCTCTCCCTCCTTGGGAGGCACGTCTTCAAACTTTGTCCTGAAACTGAAGGAGCAATTTCACTCTCAGTTGCCTCCATTGATTTCTTTCAGGATGCAGAAGACCTGTTACCACTCATCCCAGCTCCCAGCCAGCCAACCAACAGCCCTCATCTCCCTCCTTCTCACCTCAGTGCCCTGGGCTGGGGAATTCCAAGTCCCTCAGCCTTCATCTGCTTGTTGCAGCCTTATTCACCTCACGCCCTAGTAATTCTGCCCCCTGCCTTTCTCTGTGCCCTGAACGTCCCCCTCCTCTCCCTCACCCCTCTGCCCGTCCCATCTGTGCTAAATTTGGCAAGCTCTCCCATGGAAACCTAAAGTGCCAGTTTTCTGGTAACCTCAGCCCTTAGTCCCTCAAATTGATAGGGCTAAGGCTTCCAACATCAATCAGAGCCCCACATTTCAAAATTTGCAAAAAATTCCTCAGTTGGGGGTTTTCCCAACTATCCTTCAAGACCAGGGTTCTCCTTGGATTTTCAGCAGTCAGCTGACCCCGCTCCCCACTCCTCCCACCCCTACCAGATGGTAAACGCCCTGAGAACAAGGAGCTTGGGTTGGCCACTCAACCCTGAGATAATATGCTCACACAGGACTGAGTAAATGCTCAGTAAACAGCCCCGTTATCATTACCGTTGCCATGCGTGGATTGTCGCTGTTTCTGTCGCCTCCTCCCCTTGTGCCTTGCTGAATGCCTGGCACTGTAGGGTCTCAAAGTCTTCCAGGTAAACATGTAACAGTGCATCAGAAACCACCGAGCCCTTGTTTAAAACAGACTGCTACTGTGCGCAGCCTCCCACCACTGATTCTGATGCATTCACTCTGGAGTGGAGCCTGGGAATGTATACTGCTAGCCACTCTCCAGGTGTACTGGCTGGTCTATGCACTTTGAGAATCCAAGGCTGTCAGCTCCTGTGACCAAAAAAATGCTAGTTCTAGGAATCCATTTCAGAACTGGAGATTGGACAGCTCCCAGCATCTCCCTTCAGTGTTGATCTTCCGCCCATGCCCGAGACAGGGGAACCCACTGAGGACAGCCATTTCCCCACCATCTCCTTCCACCCACTGCCCCCTGGATTCCACTCACAGCCCCTCTTTCCCCTCTCCCTCCTTGGGAGGCACGTCTTCAAACTTTGTCCTGAAACTGAAGGAGCAATTTCACTCTCAGTTGCCTCCATTGATTTCTTTCAGGATGCAGAAGACCTGTTACCACTCATCCCAGCTCCCAGCCAGCCAACCAACAGCCCTCATCTCCCTCCTTCTCACCTCAGTGCCCTGGGCTGGGGAATTCCAAGTCCCTCAGCCTTCATCTGCTTGTTGCAGCCTTATTCACCTCACGCCCTAGTAATTCTGCCCCCTGCCTTTCTCTGTGCCCTGAACGTCCCCCTCCTCTCCCTCACCCCTCTGCCCGTCCCATCTGTGCTAAATTTGGCAAGCTCTCCCATGGAAACCTAAAGTGCCAGTTTTCTGGTAACCTCAGCCCTTAGTCCCTCAAATTGATAGGGCTAAGGCTTCCAACATCAATCAGAGCCCCACATTTCAAAATTTGCAAAAAATTCCTCAGTTGGGGGTTTTCCCAACTATCCTTCAAGACCAGGGTTCTCCTTGGATTTTCAGCAGTCAGCTGACCCCGCTCCCCACTCCTCCCACCCCTACCAGATGGTAAACGCCCTGAGAACAAGGAGCTTGGGTTGGCCACTCAACCCTGAGATAATATGCTCACACAGGACTGAGTAAATGCTCAGTAAACAGCCCCGTTATCATTACCGTTGCCATGCGTGGATTGTCGCTGTTTCTGTCGCCTCCTCCCCTTGTGCCTTGCTGAATGCCTGGCACTGTAGGGTCTCAAAGTCTTCCAGGTAAACATGTAACAGAATGCAGAGTTGTTATTCTCACCTCCTACTGCCTCATTCATCTGTAACAGCTTCTCTCTCATTTGCCTTTTTTTTTTTTTCTTTTTTTTCCCTCACTGCCTCTGTGTTTTAAGCTGGAGTCTTTGAATGATTTTTGTGCAATAACTCCCCACCCCCAACAGCCAGATCTTGGAGGCCTGGGAGATGAGTGTTAGGAGATTTGGGTGGGTAATGTGTTCTGAGAAGTAGAAAACAGCCCCCCTTACAGAGATGCAATTATACAGGTTACACGTCCTTAGCTTCAGACACAGCCACAGAACCCGGAAAACCTGGAGTCAGCTTAGATGGTGCATGGGGCCACATTATACAGAATATTCTTCACTTGCTGTAAAGCTGTTGACAAATATATAAGAAATGAGATGGTTTTCTTTTTCTTCTTTTTTCCCCCCCTTTTAGCCAAACACTGAAGGCCCTCGTGAGTCACAAAAGTTTTGAGATATTACTCAGGAATGTAGGAGGAAAACTCCATATTTTCCCCTGTCAAAGGTTTGGTTTTCTTATTTATTTACTAGTGTGCCACTGGGTAAATTGAACTCTGAACAACATTAAAAGGAAATAAACATATCTCTCAGCTGCTCACGGACTTGGTGCTCACCAGGGAGCTGGGTTATCAACAAGCCTCCCCTGCCAGGGATAAGCTTGCAGCCTGGAGGTGGGGTGGGGGCCTGGGAGCATGCAAAGCGGGGGACCTTCCATTGCCCACTGCAGGCATGATGGAGCTACTTTTCCATCCACCAGCTTGCAAGACCCACAACAAACACCTGCATTCAGTGCCCACAGTAGCTTGGGCAGACAGAATGATTCCCTTTTATCCCCACCTTTCTAGATCTTGTGCTTCTCACCAACCCACTACATCACACACACAGAGACGCCAGCAATGACAAACAAGAACCACAGGAGTATGTCATCTCAGAGTCATATCTGCATGGTTGAATCAGAGGGTGGGATGCCTGAGAGCATTCTTACGACCTGTTTACAATCACCGAGAATCGATACTTACTTTTGGGAAAGAAAAAATTATATATATATATACACATACACACATATATATATTTGTGGTGGATGGATGGATCCCTCTCACTCTGAAAACCATGACAGATGAGTTTTGTTCACCTCTCTATGCATTTTAAAGGTGCCTTTAGACTCATGAAATTAGAACCTGGGCTGCTGGTGGCACCCATCCAGCCCTGACCTGGCCTCTGTTCTTTCTCAGCGGGGTGGGGGCAGCCAACCAGGGCCTCATTCAGAATTCTATCTCGCCTAAGTGGTGTGACGGCTTCTCTCTCTCTGTCTGTGCTCAGTTTCCGTGATGAGAAAAGCTGGGTCCTCTCCCCAGGGGAGCAAGCGAGGCTCGGTGGGTTTACAGGGGTGAAGGCAGCAGTCCCACTGTCCTGTGGTCTTCCCAGGCCCCGGTCCCACCACAGCTGTGACTCACGGCTGCTTGGGATCAGGGCAAGCACCCCCCACAGGCTCCAGGAGTACCAAATATATTCTAACACTCATCTCCTGCTCAAGAACATGCAGTGGCTCCCATTTACCCATAGCAACTAAGTAGGCAGTGACCACCTGAAGATTTGGGTTGAAAAGGACTCTAAGGTAGCTGTCAGTTTCAGCAGGGAGAGTGCAGTGATTGACTAGTAAATATCTGCCGTGAATGGAGGCAGGTTGGAGGCACTCGTCCTGAAGAGCTATCTTCCCTGGCTTACAGAATGAAGTTCAAATGCCTCTGCTGCTCATCCACGTCTCTCCATTGTCAGGCTTCTCCAGCACCATTGCTTACTCCCATCCAATAAGCCTAGTTAGGCCAGGCTTCACAGCGCACCTGGCATGTGCCACCTCAGTCCAGCCTCTGTGCCTCAAGCTGGTAGCCCTCCCCTCCTGCCCCTTCTCCATCTCTTGTGTGTATGAGTTTAATTTTTACTACTTCTTGAGATTCAGCTCAAATCCTCCTCTCCCATTAAGCCCTCCCTCACAGGGACCACAGCCCCGTTCTCCCCCTCCACCCATATAGATCACAGCTGCTCTGCCCCGCCCTCCCCCATGTGGCCACCACGAATGGTGATTACAAAAATTACGGGAAAATATCTGTGGCACAGCTCGGTGCAGAAAGCTGGACACAGCACAGCATGAGCAGGAAGGGCAGCATCGTGTAAGAAACGCTGAGCGACCACATCCAGTAGCGGCTGAGGGGACAGGCTCTGAAGCCAGACTCCCTGGGTTTAAACCTCAGCTCTGTCTCTTTTACTGTATGACCTCCACAAGTCATGTAACCTTTCCATGCCTCAGTTTCCCCACCTGTAAAATAGAGATGACTAATATGAGTACCCTTTCAAGCAAGTTAATCTTCAGAAAGCATTAAACACAATGCTTCATATCACCACAGACGCCAGTGGGATGCAGGCTCGGAAAGGTACAGACTTTCGTGCCTTTTATTCACTGCTTTAGCCTGACACCTAGGATAACACCCAGCACATAGGAGGCATCAACAAGTGTGTGTGAATGAGAAAAAGGGGGGGTGGGGGAAAACACATGGACCAGTCAGAGGCTGCCACACATCTACTCTGATGGGAGAGGCAAACACACACTGGGACTGTCTACACAAGTCTATCCACAAACACTGAGTGCTCACTGGCAGGGGCACAACACAGGGATGAAGGAGGCCGGGGCCCTGTGGCAGAGGTGGCTAGTTATCGTCCTTCCGTTCTCCCCTTCCTCCCTACTCCTGGAACTTTTGGCTGGTCACATAGTCAACAGAATAAAGACTACATTTCCCAGACTCCCTTGCAGCTAGACAGCCATGTGACTAAATTCTGACATATGCAGTGTAAAGGGAGATGTCAAATGATGGCTTCCAGAATTCTCCTTAAGAGATAGCTGATATTCACTCGTCCTCCAGTTGACTGGAAAGTGACATAATTGCTGGAATAGGAGCATGTTAGACTGTGAGGAGAACTTGGTCATGATAGCGGCTCATCACAGAGTCACAGGACAGTGGAAGCCTGAGTCCCAGAGGACCATATGGAGCAGAGCTATCCTATCAGCCTTGAACTCCAAAAACTTCTAATGCATAGGCCAATATTTGGGAGCTGGCTATCACCTGCAGACCGTCTCAGTCCTAACTGATACTGACTCCATCACTGGAAACTCAGTCAGCTGGGTGTAGCACAGAAGGATCTAGACCTACCCTGCCAAGTGTGGTGGTGATGGCTCTGCACAAGATACTGTAGGAAAAGTCTCAGAGGAGGGAGGACCAGGACCCAGCTGGGAGGGGGATGTGAGGGAAGGGGATCCAGGAAGGCTTCCTGGAGGGAGTGACGCCTACACTGAGATCCAAGGAATGGGGAGGAGTTTTTAAGATGGTGGGATGTGGCGGGGGAGGGGTGAATGTGGCGAGAAGGACTTGGAAAAGCCAAGGCTGGGAGGAAGGGCGCTCCTGGCTGAGGCACAGCAAGTGCAAAGGCAAAGAGGCCGTGACTGAACAACAGGGCTGATCTGGTGCAGTCTGAGCACAGCGTGCACAGGAATGGGGTAGGAATAACGAAGGAAGATGAGTTACGGATGTTTTCATCCTTGTGTGGATGAAGACTTGGAAGCTGGGCACAGATGCCTAGTGTGTAACGTGTATGCATGTGTGCACAGTTGCTTTACTCTTTGCGACCACATGGACTGTAGCCTGCCAGGCTCCTCTGTCTATGGAACTCTCCAGGCAAGCATGCTGGAGTGGGCTGCCATGCCTTCCTCCAGGGGATCTTCCCAACCCAGGGATCGAACCTGCATCTGTTATGGCTTCTTCATTGGCAGGCGGGTTCTTTACCACTAGTGCCACCCAGGTGGCTTAACCTCACACAACTTGTGTGAGACAAGTACTCTCATAATCTCTTTTCACAGATGCGGAAACCAGGCACAGGGAGATTAAACCTCTTGCCCCAGGCTTCACAGCAGAGAACACTGGGGCTTGGATTGGAGGCTAGGCAGTGGACTCCTCAGCCTGGTGCCTTTCTGAGCCCTTCTGCACTCTCACATGGCTTTGCAGAAGATACTCTCAGCCCTTTCCATCTACCTACCCTGACCCCTTTTCCCCCATTTGGTATCGTCTGTGGGCACTATTAGTGCCTGGCTGGCTTACAGCAATACTGTTGCAGTGGGCTCTTGTCTAACACTCGGAAATGAATTGTCCAAGGAGACATAAGTGCTGACAAAGCAAGAAAATTTACTGGGAAGGAGTGCCCGGGCGGAGAGCAGGAGGGTAAGGGAGCCCAGGAGAACTGCTCTGCCACACGGCTCACAGTCTCGGGTTTTCTGGTGATGGGGTGAGTTTCCAGGTTGTCTCTGCCTAATCATTCCGATCCAGGGTCTTTCCAAGTGGTGTGCCCATCACTTAAGCAAGATGGATCCCAGTAACGAAGGACTCTGGGAGGCCGGTAGGACATACGGACTGATGTCTCCTATCTCCTTTTGACCTTCCTCGAATTCTTCCAGTCGGTGGTAGCTTGTTAGTTTTGCATTCCTTAACTGATGCAGCTGGTTACTGTGGTGCCTGGACAGGGCGGGCTGTTTTGATCTTGGTCCTTAGGGAAAGAGAATTGAAGGGGCTCCAGGGAGCAGAGAGAAAGTCCAGAGCAGCCAAAGAGCAGGGCACATCTGAAAAGGGGACTCCAGATTCATTCAGGCAGGGTCCTCCTTTCATTTTAGGGGAAAGATTTCCGTCAGGAAGCTTCACATCTCTAATCCTGTGTCTATAATAAGAAGATAACCATCATCCATATATTAGGGTGTTTCTAAGGTTATCTTGGGGTTTCTCCAGTGGCTCACACAGTAAAGAATCCGTCAGCAATGCAGGAGATCCAGGTTCAGTCCCTGGGTTGGGAAGATCCCCTGGAGAAGGGAATGGCAGCCCACGCCAGTATTCTTGCCTGGAGAACTCCATGGACTGAGAAGTCTGGAGGGCTACAGTCCAGGGGGTCGCAAAGAGTCAGACACGACTGAGCAACTAAGCATCCACGCTCGTATGTTATCTTATTTTTACCCTCCCATCAATCCCACGAGGTTGACACACTTACCATCATTTTACAGATGAGACAAGGCACAGAAATGCTAAGTAATTCGCCTGGCTTTGCTCAGCTCATAAATGACAGGACTGAGAACCGCCCCTGGTCTGCATGACGCCCAAGCCCACACTCACAGTGGCCTGACCCTTCCAAGTCCTCAGTCAGAGATCTTTCTCTCCATGACAGAATTCTGTTCAGACGCAGCTGCCTCTTCCCTCAGAAGCTCCCTCCCCCTCCCATCCTGCTCCCACAATCTGCAGTCAACATATGCCTTGAAAAGGCGACAAAGCCACAGACGTCCTCAGAGGTTTTTTAAAATGTAGTATTATCATGCAAGAGCTGAGAGAATTGTTGCTAGAAACACCCCTTGCCTTACTCAGTCCAGGCACGTTCAAAAAACCCTTCCTAAGACATGAATCTGAGCGCCTTCGGGCACCAAAGACCTTGGACTGGTTCTCCTGCATCCCCTGCCTCTGGGAAGGAGGCCTCTTAAATACTGCTCAGCTGGAGGAGGGCCTTTTCTGAGATGGAGATGTGGGCTTCCTTCCCTTTGGCCACGAGTCTGTAATAACCTCTCCACAGGCAGAGGCCATGCTGCACAACCCCAGGGGGCGCCATCCCCATCTAGCACAGCGTGCTTCTGTCCCCGCGCTCAGCCCACCTCTTCAGCAATTGGCCTCAGCCTTCCAGCACCCCACTGCCCATCCCCTCAACCCTTCCGGGACCTTGCACTGGCCTGAGGCCCGCCGGCTCCAGGCCCTGCACATCTTGAAGCCCAAACTTGAGTCTGACTGATGTCTGGAAGCTGGGTAGCCCGCGTGTCTGGAGTTCTTCCCGGGAGAAGCCCCGAGTACAGCCCAGTAAATCAATAGACAAATTAATAAGCAAATACTGCTGTCTGCTGAGCCGGACTGGGACTCCTGGGCGAACAGATTTCAAATCAACAACAGACGGCCACAGGGCGTGCCGGGAACCGGGGCACCATTTCTTGGTGGAATTTTCAAAGCCCCTCATGGCTCCCAGGACTAGAAGCAAGGTTGGGGGGCAGGGGCCAGCAGGGAGCTGTAGGCTGTTGTCAACGAAAACGCCTTTCCATCCTCAGCGTCATCTTTCATCCTCACTTGCTCCAGTTCGCTCTTTCCTGCCAAGAGCAGGGCTCGGTGCACAGCTGGCAGGAACTTTGATCTGGGTACCAGGAATGATGATGTGGGTGACAGAGGAGCCCCGAATCACACGAGGCACCAATCAGGGGAGATGGCGCTTTATCGCTGACTCGCAGCTGCAAGGCAGTAGCAACTGCGTAGCTGCTTCTGTGCACTTCTGAGTGGGTCTGGCGGGTCGAGGGAGGCCAGTAGGGAGCTGATCTCTGTGGATGCCACCCCCATCATCCCCTCAGCTCTGGGCAGCCAGCATCCGGTCCTTCAGGCAGGCAGACCCTGGCAGAAACCTCCCTGCCAGCCCCCTCACCCCTCCACCCGCTCCGGCATGCAGAGGCCCAGGGTCCAGGGTCAGATGCAAACAGAAGTGCCTGGTGGCTGAAAATAGACCCAACCGGACCTCAGGAGAATCTCCAGCCAGGAGGCCTGCGGCGCCCTTTTCTGAAAAGGCCTCCTGAATGCCTGCGTGCTCTCTTTTGTGATCACAAATGCCACCCAATCGCAGCGAGCTGCTGAAGCTGAATAATAAGAGAGAGAGAGTGTCTGCCTGGGGCGCTGGCCTCTGGGCTGTCTGCCAGGGCTGTCAGGCTGCCCAGACTTCAATACCAACAGAGTTAAGGGACAAGGAAACAGCTCCGGTAAAGGCTTGGAAGTCGGGGAGGGAAATGACCTCTCTTGTGAGGCAACAGAGTTCAGTTGCCCAGGGCTTTCTGGCACGAGGCTGTCGCGAGGCCCCACGCAAACAGGCTCCTTTGGCGGGTGGGCGCAGACGGTGCGCGCAGTCAGTGGAGCCGGCCCTGTGGCCCTGCCCCGTCTGGCTGCCCGAGGCTCGCACGGCGAAGGAGCCTGGGCCCACCATTTCCTTTCTGGCCATCGGGAAGGGGATCCTGTCAAGCTGCCTCAGCTCTCGGCAAACACATTTCAGAAACAGGGGACGATGTCTCCCCTCCCCAAACACCCCAGGACACCTGGAGAATTCTGATCATGAAATTCACGTGCTGAAAAACCTCTGATGGCCCACAGAACAACATCAGAACTCACAAACATCCCTCCATTCCTTTTGCTGTTTCAAACAATCCCCGGGTGCCTCTCTGTGCCGAGCCCCTTTGAGGAAGGTGTCCAGCTGGTGACAGTGAGCAGGGCAGACGTGGTTCCTTCCCTCTCCGAGCTGGCAGTGGAAAGGGGAACCTGGCTCTAAAATTCAAAAGGTGGGCTCATGTGGGCAGGGGGGAGATAGACACTCCCTAGAGGAGTGGTCCCCTGACTCTGGGATCTAGTGCCTGATGATCTGAGGTGGAGCTGATGTAACAACCATAGAAATAAAGTGCACAATAAATGATCCCCAAACCATCACACATGCACACACACCCAGTTTTCCGCAGGAAAATTGTCTTTCACAAAACTGGTCCCTGGTGCTAAAAAGGTTGGGGACCGCTGTTCTAGAGGGAGGGTGAGATTTCAACTGGGCCTGGAAGGCCAGCTAGGCTGGGGGCCGGAGTGCATTGCAGAGGGTGGGGAGGGGATATTAACTGGGGGCAGAAGTCGGGAGGACCCAGTCAGCCAGGGACGGAGAAGCGGAGGCCCGCTGAGTGGAGGGCGAGGCTGGGGCAGACACACACCGCTCCCTCCTGCAGGCTGGGTGGACGTGCATAGGGGCCCGTCCCAGGCCCTGTCTCAGGCCTCTCAGGCCACTTGCCGTCAGGCGTCACCCCACTGCCAAGCCTCCCACAGGACCACCATCAACCACCATCGGCACGTGAGAGGAAGAGAGAAGGGAGTTGGAGACAGTGAGAGAAAGGCCAGCTGCAGGGGCACAGGCGGGTCCACTTCCTTCCTGGCCCCGGGGAATATCTAAGAGAAGCTCCACAGCCTGGTGCCGGAGCTCAGACCATGGGGCCGCACCCTGACTCTGCCCCTTCCTGGCCGTGTGGCCTCGGGTGAATCTCTTCTGCTTTTCATGCTCCTTGTGTCACTTCTCCGTTTGGAAAAAGAAGGTAAAAATAGCATCAGTGTTCTGAGGGTTGTTGTGGGGATTAAAGGAGTTAATGCATATTAAGTGGCTGGAGCAGCTCCCAGTTCCCAGCGAGAGCCCTGTAAGCGTGGCTCTATTGTTACCCAAGAGAACAAGGTGTCGGCTTCGCCAGAGGGAGGTGCCTCGGCCAGGGCACTTCAGCAGCATGGGGAACCGGGGACACGGGTGAGAGGAGAAGAAAGGGAGAGAAACAGCCCTGGAGCAACAGGCCACTCTGGACTCCTGAGCAAACTGGAGAAAACTGGGGGCCCGCTGGGCCCAGATGCATGTGTGCATGCGTGTGCATGTGTGTGTGTGTGCATGCGTGTGTGTATGTGTGTCAGAGAGAGAGACTTACATGCAGGCAAATGCACTCGTCTCTACGTGTCCAGCTTGATCAGTTTTTACACATTTCCATCACCCCAGAATGTTCCTTCAGGGACACTGGTCCTCCACACAGGCTACATCAAAGCAGGGAGCCTACACTCCAAGGGGGCATGAAATAATCTTTGGGGGCTTTACTTCTATCTCTTGCATCTTATTCTTTTCAATTTCCCCTCTTGTATGTACTCTATAATGAACATAATGTATTAGCTCAGTTGTGTGTGTTTAGAATGTATTAATAAATAAACTTACATTTGCTGGGGTTATGGACTTACTATTTCCTGCTTGTCCCCTCAGCCTACCTTCACCCAGTTCTGAGAATCACTGCCCTAGGGAGTCAGGGAGGATTTGGCTAATGGGAGACTTAATGGGAAGAGGAAAGTGCAGTCAGGGGCTTTGTTCCCATGGCTCCCTCCCTGCAGGGCCACTCAGGAGGCTGTGTCCCTCCAAATCTGGGCTCTCCACTCTCTCCCCTCCCTTGCGGACCGAGGAGCGGTCACAGCTCTGCACCATCCCTTGCAGCTTCTCTACACCCACAGCTTTATAAAGAGGTTCTGGGGCTTCGCAGGTGGTGCTAGTGGTAAAGAACCTGCCTGCCACTGCAGGAGACATAAAAGACGCAGTTTCGATCCCTGGCTTGGGAAGATCCCCTGGAGGAGGGCATGGCAACCCACTCCAGGATTCTTGCCTGGAGAATCCCATGGACAGAGGAGCCTGGCGGGCTACAGTCTATAGGGTCGCAAAGAGTCAGACACGACTGAAGCGACTTAGCACACACGCACGTAAATAAACTTGCTTGAATTACCCTAAGTTAAACAGGACATCTGTTTCCTGCTGGGACCCTGACTGATATACAGACACATCCTCAAAAATGTTTTACCCGCAGGGGTGTATGATCAAGATATTTGGAGATCACTGTCTGCTCCACAGCGTGGTGCCTATTTGTGGATCTGGTCCCATCGAAGCAGTCTTCTCCAGGCTTGGAAGCAGCAGGCATTCAGATAATCTGCTATGCAGGTGGAGTTGACTGGACTCCCACTCACGGCTCACCGGGGGTCCCACCCTCTCGGAGACTGATGGCCAAGGGGTGATGGCAGCGCCCTCTTGCTCAACCAGCCTGTCTCTCTCGGTTCCCGCCATTTCCTGCTGGGGATTCAGCTGTTTCTCAAGTGGCTGCTACTTGATTAGTTCAGGGTCTTGGGAGCAATGAGATGACAGCCTCACCCTGAATGGCATGAGGAGAGTTTAATAAAGAGCTTGTTTGCAAAGGTGTACAGGCAAGGCTTAGGGAATCTGCTAAGGGGTGCTGCAGTACCCAGGGCGGACGAGTAGGGGGAGCCCCGGAGAGAGCTGCAGTGGAGGGAAGGGCTGCCTGCTGGTGGGGAACTATGGGCAGAGGGACATGGCCAGCCCGTGGTGATCTTGCGGGGAGGAAGCTGGGGTAATAGATTTCCCGTCCTCACTGCCTCCATTCCTGAAGCCCAGCCGGAAGCCAGAGGGCAAAGCTGCCCTTGCAGGCGTCCAGAGAGGCAGCAGTCATCCGGGCCAGAGAGCCGGGCGCTGTCAACTCACATCCCCGCCAGCAGAGCTGGGCAGGCAGCTAGCTAAGCCATGATGTGGCTCACCCCAGGCTCCAGCCTCATCACCGCCAAAGGGAATCCAGGCAGGTGGTGGAAGGAGGGGTGCTCCTGCTCTCTGATTCCTTACAACCTCAAAGAGAGGAGGCGAGGGAGACAGGAGGCTGTAGATAAAAACACAGTTGCCTCCAGCAAAGCCGTTTGGGAAGAGCTCCTGAGCCTTTGTTCACCGCAAAACACACAGATCAGGTTCTTGCTGCTTCCTCGGGAGCAGGAGGGGGCCTGAGTGAGAGGGGAGGGGTTCTCTCCCTCATCCCTGGGAAAACTTAGAATCCTCAGACCCGGCTCTGCCCATGTCTAACTGTAGCTCCAGGCAGGATCCCGTATTTCTCTGGATCGCAGTGTCCTCCTCTGGAAAGTAGCAATAACAGCAGCCGCTTCCTGGGGTTCTTGGAGAAGTGAATGTGGCAACACTTGGGGAAGCGTATGTTCCTCACCAGAAGAGGCGGGGGATGGCGGGCACGTGCCGTTTTATGGAATACTCAAAAGGAGTACTTGTCTCTAAATGCATCTAGCTGAAATGACAGGGCCTTTCCCTCGCCCCCTAAGGGTTTGCTGAACATCTTAATGGGCGGCGCACTGCCTTGTGGGCTCCTGGAGAGAAGGAGGGGTGGGAAATTAAACACCGACATGAAACAACGGGAGAACTCTGGGCTAGGGACAGGTAGAGTTTCAAGGTAGTACAAGGAATTCTGTAAGAAATACTGTCCCTCAGTTGCGTCCAACTCTTTGTGACCCCATGGACTGTAGCCTCTCAGGTGGCCCTGGTGTTAAAGAACTCGCCGAAGAGACGGGTTTGATCCCTGCATCAGGAAGATCCCCTGGAGGAGGAAATGGCAACCCACTCCAGAATTCTTGCCTGGAGAATCCCATGGACAGAGGAGCCTGGTGGCTACAGTCCATACTGTCACTTCAGTCATGTTTGACTCTTTGTGACCCTTGCACTGTAGCCCGCCAGGGTTCTCTGTCCATGGGATTCTCCAGGCAAGAATACTGGAGTGGGTTGCCATTTCCTTCTCTAGGGGATCTTCCTGACCCAGGGACAGAACCCAGGTCTCTTGCATTGCAGACATGTTCTTTACCATCTGAGCCACCAAGGAATTCTGAGCAGGAAGTTGGGCTGGGGGTGGCAGCTCTGGAAAGGTCAGAATTCCAGGTGAGAGGAGTCACCTGGTAGAAGCAGGAGCCTGGAACACTAACAACAGCCACCAGGGAGGCAGGGCACGGGGAAGGCCTGTGTTCTTCTTGTTTTTCCATCCTGCCATCCTCAATTATGTCTCCTCTCGATACGAGGTGGCTGCAGCAATTCCAAGCCTCGCATACATTCTCAACAGCTTCCCAAGTAAAACTAAAGGGGTCAGACAGAGAAAAATGTGGGTGGACTTCCCTGGTGGCTCAGATGGTAAAGTATCTGCTTGCAATGTGGGAGACCCGGATTCAGTTCCTGGGTTGGGAAGATCTCCTGGAGAAGGAAATGGCAACCCACTCCAGTATTCTTGCCTGGAAAATCCCATGGATGGAGGAGCCTGGTGGGCTACAGTCCATGGGGTTGCAAAGAGTAGGACATGACTGAGCGACTTCACTTTCACTTTTCAGTGGAAGAAGAGAGGATGACTTTCTTCTCACATAGGTCTCTTATGGAGGAAGAGAATTTCCTAGAAGTCCCTGCATATTATGTCTCATTGCCTTAATGAGGCCACATGTCTACCCCTAAGCCAGTTACTAGAAGAGGGAGATGAATGGTCGTCATGGATTTGCACCCATCATGATTCACCTGGGGGCTGAGCACACTGACTCCTGGAGAAAGCAGAGCCCTCTTAGCAAAGGAGAAGGAATGCTCTGGGATAGGTGATGGACAGTGTCTGCCATGTCCTTCCCTGCTCCCACTGCGCCCCTCTTGCAGCACGAAGAAAACACACCACTTTGGGCTCCTTCCACCACCTGCCTGTCCTCCCACTTCATCTGTCATCCTTCCAGCTGCACCCTGGGGCCCAGCGCTCAGGGCCACTGCTCCACAGAACTCACCAGTGTTCTTCCAAACTGCCACTCTGCAGTTGGCTCTCCTGCAGCAAATGGCAACACCACCCATCGGTCTGAGGCAGAAAGGTGGGTGGCCTCCTGGACTCTACCCCCTTACTTACTCTCCACGTTCCCTCTTTCCCTTGTTTCGCCTGCGCTGGGTCTTCGCTGTTGCGCGCGAGCTTTCTCTAGTTGTAGTGCGCTTCTCGTTGCAGCGGCGTCTCTTGTGGAGCACAGGCTCTAGGGTGTGTGGAGTAGTTGTGTCACATGGGTTTAGTTGCCCCAGGGCTTGTGGAATCCTCCCAGACCAGGGCTTGAATCCGTGTCCTTTGCATTGGCAGGAGATTTCTTAATCTCTCGACTACCAGGGAAGTCCCACATTCCCTCTTTAATCACCTCCTTCCTAGGTCTTCAAGATGTCACCCCTTCCCATCCCTCATGTGATTGCTTTGGCTCAAGCCCTGGGCCACTGCCACTGCCCCCCTTAACCAGGTCCCTAGCTCCAGTTTCACCCCCTTCCAGACCAGGGCTGGCAGTAAAGTGAGGCAAGCGAGGCACCTGGGGGCAAGATGTTGTGCGGTAGCCCTGCTCCCCACTGTCCTCCACGCTGCAGCCAGCTGATGCTTCTAAAACACGAATCTGATTGCAATGCCATTTAAACTCAGACCTGCCCAAGAACTCCTCTCTACCTTGGTAAGGAATCAGACTCCTTAGAACGGTCTTCACCCATCTTCTGTTCTCCCCCCCCTTTTTTTTTTTCTTTTATGAGATATTTAAGACCTACACAAAAGGTGTAAATCATAATAAAATGAATACTTTTATATGAGCACCATCATCCAGCTTAAGAAACAAAATATTACCAACACAGTAGAAACCCTTTGGGTACCTCTCCCCAGTCACATCCATCTCCCCAATTATGGAGATAATCACTAGCTTGCTTTTTTTTTTAAGTGCGGAGTCTTAACCACTGGACTGCCAGAGAAGTCCCTAGCCTGCTTTTTTCTTCTTTTTAATAAATCTACTTTTAAAAATAATTCTACTTATTTATTTATTTTTGGCTGTGCTGGGTCTTTGTTGCTGTGAGGGCTTTTTTTCTAGTTGCGGGGAGCAGAAGCTACTGCAGAAGCAGTTGTGGTACACAGGCTTCTCACTCCAGGGGCTTCTCTTGTCGCTGAATACAGCCTCTAGGGCACTCAGGCTTCCGCACTGTGGTTCCCCGGCTCTAGAGCACAGGCTCAGTAGTTGAGGCACGTGGGCTTAGTTTGCTCCGTGGCGTGTGGAATCTTCTGGGATCAGGAATGGAGCGCGTGTGTCCTGATTGGCAGGCAGATTCTTTACCGCTGAGCCACCAGGGAAGCCCCTCAGCCTGCTTTTGATGTTTGCTATTTAAACAGCATATGTTTGAGTAGTGAAGCAATATATAGTATTATTTTGAATAGTTTGCGTGTTTTAAAACTTTAGGGAAATTGTATCTTATGGTTTATGTTCCTCTGCAACTTGTTTTTTTTCAAACATTATGTTTGTGAGATTTATCCATGTTGATGTGTGTAGCTCTAGATCAGAGGTCGGCAAACTTTTCTGGAAGAGAGAGATAATAAATATTGCAAACTTTGTGGGCTGAACAATCTGCTGCAACTACTCAACTCTGCCACTATAATGTGAAAAAAGCCATAGACAATATGTAGATGGGCAAATGCGACTGTGTTCCTAAACAACTGTAATTACAAAAACCGTAATTACAAAAAAATAAAATTAAAAAGCAGTCTGGATTGGGTGTACTTTGCTAATCCCTGCTTTCGACCATCATTGCTGTATAATTTTTCATTGTATGACTACACTGTAATTTACTGATCTTTTTTTCTGCTGATTGATATAGGCAATTGAATTATTTTCCCAACTCTTGCATTCACGACTACATGAAAGTATCCATGCACATCCTTTGCCATGTAGAGTGGATGGAGAACCTATCCCTACCCCATTAACTTTGAGTTTGGCCTAATGGAATTTAACCAATAGAATGCTAGAGAATGTGATGCAAACATCGTTTTAAATGATTTAATTTGGCCTCTTGCAATCCTGCCATTTGTCATGAAAAGACAGTTTGCTCCCAGCAAACTCTTATCCCTTCAGCCTGAGTCCACAGATGAGAGACAGAGAGCAGGGGCAAACCTGGGCAGACTCACCCCAGCTAACCTGGAATCCTGTGGACAAGGAGCACTCCCTGGGGTATGACCTGCCCACGATGAAGGAAGGGGAGCGCGATGCCGTGTTCGAGGCCATTCGGGACACTGTGGATCCAAACAGGGACCGCCACATCTCCTTGCATGAGTACTTGACCTTCATGATCAGCTGTGAGACCGAGAAGGGAGACCAAAAAGCTCCGAAGGGAAGCCTTCTGTGACCAAGGGAGGAGCTGTGCCAGAACCTGCCTCGGGAGCAAGCCGACTGCTTTGTCTCCCCCGTGAAGCCTACATGGACAGCAAGGGCTGTGAGCTCCCCACTGCTTTCGACTATGTCAAGTGAACCCGCTCGCTCTTCGTGAATTGATCCTCTGCTCCTAGGTTAGCCTGGCCCACGCTGCTCACCTTGCCGCTGACTTGCTGCCTGTCATTTCATCTCTGTGCTCTTAAGAAAAATACTCCCAGACAGTGATACTTCCCAACGTAACCTTAACCTGCTTAGCTTGGGATAAAATTTAATAGAAAATGGTGCTTGATAAATTGCTTCTGGTCTAGTCACCATTGCCAGGTTGCTGTGGGGACCCAATTCCTGTCTTAAAGCCAGCTGCCCCATTTCAACTGCGGAAAAATCTAAGCAGCTGGCTGGTTCCCCTCTTGTTCTCCCTCTCCCAATTTTCTGTTATCATGTAAAAAGCAAATGACTTGACTCCTCCCCCCAAAAAGGAAGTAAATGTTGTTGTAAGTCACTGAGAAATGTTTGTTACACAGTATGATTACAGCAGTGGCTGATTAATACAATGGACATTTAAATTGTTTTCAAATCTTTGCTATTACAACAAAGTACACGATTGTTGTATGGCAACTGATGCACCTTCAACTTTTTTAGTTAATGCTGATTTGTTTTCCACGGTTTTGTATCAACTTACACTCCACCAGCAGTGTATCAGAGTTTCCGTGATTCCATATCCTTGTCAGTGCTGGGTTTTGTCAGATGTCTGCTAATCTGATGGGTGTGAAATTGTATTGTCAAACTCTTACTCATCTTTCCTTTTCTCTGAGCCTCCTTCCCTAACTAACTCCCCAGTGTCAACTAAGCCCAACATTCTCAACGAATCCATAGCTCCTTTTGCTGCAAGGCACGAGGGATCTCAGTTCCTGGACCAGGGACTTGACTTGTGCCCCCTGCATTGGAAATGCAGCGTCCTAACCACTGGGTCACTAGAGGAGTATCAATCCATAGCTACTTAAGCTTGACTCTCTCACAGTGTTGGAGCATGGCATTGTATTTATCTTTTAGCCTGTCACCACACAGAGAACCTGTGTCCCCCAGCCCCAGTATAGAGCTCAGGATATAATCAGCTCAGTGCAGTCACTCAGTTGTGTCTGACTCTTTGCGGCCCCATGAATTGCAGCATGCCAGGCCTCCCTGTCCATCACCAACTCCCAGAGTTCACTCAAACTCATGTCCATTGAGTCGGTGATGCCATCAGTCATCTCATCCTCTGTCGTCCCCTTCTCCTCCTGCCCCTGATCCCTCCCAGCATCAGAGTCTTTTCCAGTGAGTCAACTCTTTGCATGAGGTAGCCAAAGTATTGGAGTTTCAGCTTTAGCATCATTCCTTCCAAAGAAATCCCAGAACTGATCTCCTTTAGAATGGACTGGTTGGATCTCCTTGCAGTCCAAGGGACTCTCAAGAGTCTTCTCCAACACCACAGTTCAAAAGCATCAATTCTTCGGCATTCAGCTTTCTTCACAGTCCAACTCTCACATCCATACATTTGCTTCCTGACCTGCATACAGATTTCTCAAGAGGCAGGTCAGGTGGTCTGGTATTCCCATCTCTCTCAGAATTTTCCACAGTTTATTGTGATCCACACAGTCAAAGGCTTTGGCATAGTCAATAAAGCAGAAATAGATGTTTTTCTGGAACTCTCTTGCTTTTTCCATGATCCAGCAGATGTTGGCAATTTGATTTCTGGTTCCTCTGCCTTTTCTAAAACCAGCTTGAACATCTGGAAGTTCACGGTTCACGTATTGCTGAAGGCTGGCTTGGAGAATTTTGAGCATTACTTTACTAGCATGTGAGATGAGTGCAATTGTGTGGTAGTTTGAGCATTCTTTGGCATTGCCTTTCTTTGGGATTGGAATGAAAATTGACCTTTTCCAGTCCTGTGGCCACTGCTGAGTTTTCCAAATTTGCTGGCATATTGAGCACAGCACTTTCACAGCATCATCTTTCAGGATTTGAAATAGCTCAACTGGAATTCCATCACCTCCACTAGCTTTGTTCATAGCTTTGTTCTAAGGTCCACATGACTTCACATTCCAGGATGTCTGGCTCTAGATGAGTGATCACACCATCGTGATTATCTGGGTAGTGAAGATCTTTTTTGTACAGTTCTACTGTGTATTCTTGCCACCTCTTCTTAATATCTTCTGCTTCTGTTAGGTCCATGCCATTTCTGTCCTTTATTGAGCCCATCTTTGCATGAAATGTTGTCTTGGTATCTCTAATTTCCATGAAGAATCTCTAGTCTTTCCATTCTGTTGTTTTCCTCTATTTCTTTGCATCGATCACTGAGGAAGGCTTTCTTATCTCTCCTTGCTATTCTTTGTAACTCTGCATTCAGATGCTTATATCTTTCCTTTTATCCTTTGCTTTTCACTTCTCTTCTTTTCACAGCTATTAGTAAGGCCTCCTCAGACAGCCATTTTGCTTTTTTGCATTTCTTTTGCATGGGAATGGTCTTGATCCCCGTCTCCTCTGTCCATAGTTCATCAGGCACTCTGTCTATCAGATCTAGTCCCTTAAATCTATTTCTCACTTCCACTGTATAATCATAAAGGATTTGATTTAGGTCATATATAGATAGTATATTGAAAAGCAGAGACATTACTTTGCCAACAAAGGTCCGTCTAGTCAAGGCTATGGTTTTTCCTGGGGTCATGTATGGATGTGAGAGTTGGACTGTGAAGAAAGCTGAATGCCGAAGAATTGATGCTTTTGAACTGTGGTGTTGGAGAAGACTCTTGAGAGTCCCTTGGATTGCAAGGAGATCAAACCAGTCCATTCTAAAGAAGATCAGCCCTGGGTGTTCTTTGGAAGGAATGATGCTAAAGCTGAAACTCCAGTACTTTGGCCACTACATGTGAAGAGTTGACTCATAGGAAAAGACCCTGATGCTAGGAGGGACTGGGGGCAGGAGGAGAAGGGGACGACAGAGGATGAGATGGCTGGATGGCGTCACTGACTCGATGGACGTGAGTTTGAGTTAACTCTGGGAGTTGGTGATGGACAGGAAGGCCTGGCATGCTGCAATTCATGGGGCCGCAAAGAGTCAGACACGACTGAGTGACTGAAATGAACTGAATTGAACTGAACTGAATGGTCTAGTGGTTTTCCCAACTTTCTTCAATTTAAGTCTGAATTTGGCAATAAGGAGTTCATGATCTGAGCCACAGTCAGCTCCTGGTCTTGTTTTTGTTGACTGTATAGAGCTTCTCCATCTTTGGCTGCAAAGAATATAATCAATCTGATTTCGGTGTTGACCATCTGGTGATGTCCATGTGTAGAGTCTTCTCTTGTGTTGTTGGAAGAGGGTGTTTGCTATGACCAGTGCATTTTCTTGGCAAAACTCTATTAGTCTTTGCCCTGCTTCATTC
>SJYT01008504.1:0-43293 GCA_006410635.1 Cephalophus harveyi | reverse complement strand
GTGTTGACCATCTGGTGATGTCCATGTGTAGAGTCTTCTCTTGTGTTGTTGGAAAAGGGTGTTTGCTATGACCAGTGCATTCTCTTGGCAAAACTCTTATTAGCCTTTGCCCCACTTCATTCCTTACTCCAATGCCAAATTTGCCTGTTACTCCAGGTGTTTCCTGACTTTCTACTTTTGCATTCTAGTCCCCTATAATGTAAAGGACATCTTTTTTGGGTGTTAGTTCTAAAAGTTCTTGTAGGTCTTCATAGAACCGTTCAACTTCAACTTCTTCAGTGTTACTGGTTGAGGCATAGGCTTGGATTACCGTGATATTGAATGGTTTGCCTTGGAAATGAACAGAGATCATTCTGTCATTTTTGAGATTGCATCCAAGTACTGCATTTCGGACTCTTTTGTTGACCATGATGGCTACTCCATTTCTTCTGAGGGATTCCTGCCCGCAGTAGTAGATATAATGGTCATCTGAGTTAAATTCACCCATTCCAGTCCATTTTAGTTCGCTGATTCCTAGAATGTCGACGTTCACCCTTGTCATCTCTTGTTTGACCACTTCCAATTTGCCTTGATTCATGGACCTGACATTCCAGGTTCCTATGCAATATTGCTCTTTACAGCATCGGACCTTGCTTCTATCACCAGTCACATCCACAACTGGGTATTGTTTTTGCTTTGGCTCCATCCCTTCATTCTTTCTGGAGTTATTTCTCCACTGATCTCCAGTAGCATATTGGGTACCTACTGACCTGGGGAGTTCCTCTTTCAGTATCCTATCATTTTGCCTTTTCATACTGTTCATGGGGTTCTCAAGGCAAGAATACTGAAGTGGTTTGCCATTCCCTTCTCCAATAGGCACTTAATAAAGAATTGTTGAATGAAGGTTTGATGAGAAACTTTGTAATCGATCTGGTCAGCTCCTGTCCCAGGGGAGAGTACGAGCTGAGACAACAACTCATCACAGGTACAACACACACATAAAGGTGTGTGAAAGGTCAGAGATGGATTACTTTTCATGTGGTATCTGATTTGGGCTTTGAATGCTACTTGTTTTTATGCTAAAAATGTGATCAGACCAAGGTGGATCTCAGGGGACTAGCAATAGCTAGAGAAGTGAGTGAAAGCTAAACCCTAAGGGTCTGGGAATGTTTTGTGAGCAAATGCAATCTAAAAAAACAGGTTGCTTGCATAGTAAATAACTAGAGTTTCTTGCACACTATTCCAAGCACTCTATACATATATGGAATCTTATGATAACCCCATGAGGATGAATATCAGAGAAGGAAACCAAGAAAAGTGATTTGCCCAAGGTACACAGCTAATGAGTGGAGACCAGGATTGATTTGAACTCAGACAGTCTGGCCTCAGTGCCTGAACTTGTAATCACCATCCTCTCCTGCTGTTCTGGAAACCTTCCCACACACACCCCAAGGCAATTGCTTTACTTGACACCTCCCAGAAATCCCTTCTCTGAACCATGAGAACGCCTTTGGATGGTATGGTTTTGTATGGCAGACCCAAAAGCCAGAGTTCTGAGAACTCCTTGGGAAGCATCACTGCTGCCATTCAATGTGATGGAAAGAACACAGGTCTGGGAGCCAGGAGACAGGTTTTAATCCAAGTTCGCCCAGTCTTAGTTCACGTTAATTTTTGTTGCAAGAAGAAAAAAAAAAAAACACAATAATTTAAAAATGTCCCAAATGAAGAGAAAAGATATAAAAAATGGGAAGTGCTGATAGAACACCCACGGACTGATCCAAGAGAAGGACCGTGGATATGACCATGCATTCATTCTGTCCCTTTCTCTCTGGGCTGAGAACAGCATCGCATTTCAGGGTCAGATTTCCAGGTGAAATCTGATTGGCCCAGCTTCTGTCAGGTATCTGATTGTTATCTTTTCTGGCCCAATCAGCTGTGACAAGTAAGGTGAGCTCACAGAAACTTCAGAAGAGGGGCTGCTATGAACTAGGCAGATAGCTCTAGGTGTCTAACAAAGTTACTAACTCACTGTAGACCTTAGGGAAACCATTTTCCTTCCTGGGGTTCAGTTTTTCTCACTTGTAAAATGAGAGATTTGATCTGAATCTTGTTCACCATAACATCTACTATGCCTGACACACAGTAGATGTTTAACAAATGTTCATTGAACAAATGAATGGACTCGAATGACCTCTACATTACTTTCTGATTTTTGTAGTGTCTGTCTCGTAGAATTCTTGTATGTGAGATGTGTGGGTGCTGGGAGCTGCCAGGAAGGAAGAAGAGGAAGAGGAGTGCAGATAAGCATGTGCTGAAGGTGACCAGGGAAGCCAACTTAAGCATCTTTCCACTGGGCATCTTTCCAGTGCCAATCCTCTGTCCTCAGCAAGCTGTCCTCTGGACAGAATTTGGCTACTCTAATGGACCTTGTCCCTGGAGGGATAGTGCCCTTTACAAGCTGCTAAACTGGCTTCCTGAGAATAGCCAGCACAGAGTCATTTGGTAACAAAATCCAAAGATGAGAACCCTGGATTTGACTCCAAGAGCTAGAATCCAGACTCTTCCACTTATTTTTTTAAATTATTTATTTATTTATTTGGCTGTGAAGAGTCTTAGTTGTAGCACGCAATATCTTCATTGCATCATGCGAAATCTTTCGCTGTGGCACACAGACTCTCTAGTTGTGGCATGTGGGCTCAGTACCTGTCTATGGCAGCTTAGTTGCTCCACAGCATGTGGGATCTTAGTTCCCTGACCAGGAATTAAATATGTATCCCCTGCACTGCAAGGTCGGTTCTTAGCCACTGGATCACCAGGGACGTCCCCAGACTCTTCCACTTATTAGCTGATAGGAATGGATGACTTAACCCCTCCAGATATCAGAGTCTTCATCAGCCAAACAGATATGAGAATATTTGTTCTGCTTCATTCATAGGAGTTCTCAAGGCATAGTGCATGTAAAATGTCCAAAATGTTTGAACCACATTTATGGTGCACTAATGAGGTATGAGGGCTACCCTGATAGTTCAGCTGGTAAAGAATCTGCCTGCAATGCAGGAGACGTAGGTTCAATACCTGGGTTGAGAAGATCCCCTAGAAGAGGGCATGATAACCCACTCCAGTATTCTTGCCTGGAGAATCTCCATGGACAGAGGAGCCTGGTCAGCCATAGACCATGGGGTCACAAACAGTTGGACATGACTGAGCGACTAAGCACATCACAATGAGGTATGAGGCACAGCATTATGTGCTGAAATGGATTATTTTATATAATCTTCACAAGAATTTTATGAGATGCCTACTATTCATTTTATCCTCATTTTGCAGTTGAGGCAGCTGAGACTCAGAAGTTAAGTAACTTGCTCAAGGTCATATAGCTGATGAGCAGCCGAGTCAGTTGCCCTGAACCACCAAGCTCTACTGCCTCTGTTTATGTTCCGATGATAGATGCCTGACAGTGTGCTGGTAATTATTATTCTTACTTCCCAGGGCCCAAGCTCCCTCGCAGAAGCTAAACACTGAAATTTAAACATTGAGTATCCAGATGTATGAACATTCAGAAAAGCGGAACTTCAGGGTTCTCCCAGAAAAAGCAAACAAAAAAACTCAGTCTACAAATTACATGAAGTAAGAAATTTCTGGGCAGTAAGTGAGAGAAACACAGCTCAAACTGGCGTACTCAAAAGGGGGGATGTGTTGGCCTCCATCCTGGGAGAGGCAAGGGCGAGGCACCCGAACCTCAGGTCCAAACATCCACAGAGCACCGTGTCTCTCACAGTCTCTCACTGGCTGCTGCTTTATGCACTCTGCCTGCCTCGCCTCATACTCCACAGGAACTTCTTTTCATGGAAGGCAGCACAACTAGCAGCAGTTCCAGGGTCACAGCACAACAGCTCTGCGACCAAAACTGAGACGAGGTTTCATTTCCCAGCTAGAGATGAAAAATCTCAGTGACGATCTCCTATTGGCCCAAACTGAGTCACGAGTTCTCCCCTCTGAACCAATCACTGTGGCCAACAGCATATGGTTCTATGATTGGCTACCCTGCTCAGGGGGGCTACATGGCCACCCAAGTGACCAGTGGGAGTGGATTTGTTATCAAAAGGGGGGGCAGTAGAGATGGCAACACAGATATGGACTCTGGAGGAATCCTTGAAGCCAATGGTCACCCCAATTTGTGTCCCTTCCAACTTTTCCTCTTTCTCAATCCACACCTACTAGTAAAAAGTCACCTAGTGGGCTATTAGTTTCATATTTCCGTCTCCTTCTTCAGAAGGGTTCAGGCCATCTTCTTTAGGGATGGAGGAGTGGGTCTGTCCTCTTCTGCAGGCCATTTATCCATGGATGTATCTCAGATTCCTTGTCTACAAAGGGAGGGTGACTGAGCCTGCCCAACCTTCCTTACAGAGCCGTTTGAGGACCACAGAGCTAATGAAAGCTTGCCTTAGAAAGAGCAAAGTGCCGTATTTACAAATACAGGATGTATTTATTGATTTATTTATTTTCCTTTATGTTCTAAAAAAGGATTTGAGGTAGTTAACCAAAATGTACACAATACAGTGGGATAAAAATAGAGGAAGTGATAGAACAAAGGGAAAACAAGGGTAGAAAAAGAAAATAAAGCCAAGGAGAATGCTAGTACATGAAAATCTATGCTCAAAATCCCTGAACAAGTTCAGATCTGAGCTTCGTTGTGAGCGAAATAGTGGGAAGTATAATGAGTTCCAAAAGGTACAGCAGCCATGAGATAAAATCCTATTAGCATGCCAGGAAGGGCCACATAGCTTATCTTGATGCTAATATCTGATAGAAATCTCTTCTTATCAAGAAAATATTATGGAATTCCCTGGTAATCCAGTGGTTAAGAATCTACCTGCCAATGCAGAGGACACAGTTTAGATCCCTGGTCAGGGAAGATTCAACCTGCTGAAGGGCAACTAAGCCTGTTTGCCACAACTGCTGAAGCCCGCTCACCCTGGAGCCTGTGCACCACAACTAGAGGAAGCCTGCATTCAGCAACGAAGACCAGGCGTGGCCAAAAATAAATAAATTAGTTTTTAAAAATATTATGGGAAGGACTGGTCTGCATATTCAACAATGTTTAGATTCCTGTCCTTTTATTTTCAAGATGTCCCCTGACATCTGCTTCAGGGTGTCAGGTGGGTTCATCATCTATTTATGATTTCGTTTAATTGAGCTAACATCACTGGATACCAGCTAGGTAGAAAGCAAAAACATTTTTTTCATCTATTTTGCTTTTTTTTCTATTTATGGGAAAATGAGGGTAGGTGCAGGAGTGGTACATGAGCTCCCCCGTGAAGTGTGGGACAAAAAAGTTCGAGCATCTTGGCTTAGCTGAAACGTATAAAAATCACTAAGACATAAAACTGATCCAAGCAGGCTATAAAGACATGGCTGCCTGTGCCTCAGAACCTGGGCTATAATCTCCTGTCCTGGAACAAAATTCAAACATAAATCAGCCTCCACTGTATTTTTAACCACCTACGAAATTCTTCATTTCCTGCCTGTGATACTTCTGACAATGAAAGATTTCACTCTCCCCCACTCCAGCTCTGAGAAGGTGCCCTTAGGGCAGTGGTAGGGGTCCAGGCCTAGGCCCTCTGGGTCCAGCAAGCCCACGATGGGGCTGGGATGGAAGAATAGACTTAGGGGTCTCCATGACAAATTTGCCAGGGCTGGTGGCTCAAGGGTTAAAGCGTCTGCCTCTAATGCGGGAGACCCGGGTTCGATCCCTGGGTCGGGAAGATCCCCTGGAGAAGGAAATGGCAATCCACTCCAGTATTCTTGCCTGGAGAATCCCACGGACGGAGAAGCCTAGTAGGTTACAGTCCACGGGGTCGCAAAGAGTCGGACACGACTGAGCGACTGAACTGAACTGTGGCTAGCCAATACAGTGCTTTTGTGCAGGGTTGAAAAGGGCACCCCCTGCACCGGAAATCCTTGGGTTCCCACCTGGAGTGCCCTCTCCCATCTTCACCTTACCCAATCTCATTTATCCTCCAAGACCCATAGCCTCCACAAAGCCACCCCGAATATGCATGGCATTCTTTTTTTACCCTGAGCTCCTAATGTATCAACAGTAAGTATCAAGCAGCTGGCTTTTAATTATATGTTGTCTGGCATTCACTATTTCATGTTGTCAGTCTGTCTCTCTAACTAGATTGATGATATCTTGAGGGTAATGATTGCTTCTTATATGTCTACCTTACAGTCAACGAGGGTGCCTTTATCTGGGCACTTTACAAGTAACAAGGCCGTTAAAAACAGAATCCTACAGTGTCTAAGCTGTCTAGTCTCCCCAGTGTGCCCATTTCACAGACAAGAAAATTGAGAGCCAAAGAAGAGGCTTGACTTGCCCAAGGTCAGGAAGTGAGAACCTGACCTGGCCAGGAATGAAGCCAGTTCTCCTGTTTGCCAGTGTGGTGCTTGATTTCCCTTAAAAATTTAGCTACAAAATTCCCAAATAGTTCAGGACCACAGCTCACTGGAGAACAAAGACAGACAGACAGACAGCCGGCCAACGGTAATCCACCTGCATGTGGACAGAATTTCCGGCACAAAGCCAGGCCAAGCTGCATTAGGCTCGGCAAACAGTCCCCATGGGAATCAAAGCTGGTCTTTGAACGTACCAGGGGGTGAAAGGACCTCAGTGGGTTACCTGGGGTTCTTTCAACCTCCGCCGCACCCATCTGCAATGTCTGGGCACATGAAACCCACAGTTGATGATCTCAGCAGGAAGGATGAGTAGAGAGGTGAAGAGGGCATCTCCTCTCTGAATAGTCTACGTGAGTGGCTGCATTTTGCAGTAAATGACACATCCTTAATAGCAGGAAATAAACCAATATTTGCCCAAAACTCCTGACAGCAGATGGTTTACAATAACATCAAAGATGACAGAAACTAGTATCAAAACAATAGCAAAAAATACGAATGGCAACAACCGCTAAGCAAAATCCTATAATGAAAAGCTGGAAACAGGTGCCTTAGTCTTGCTATCTCTCGTGGTCACTCACAAAGCACAGTACCAACCACTTAGTATTTCTCACAACAACCCTATAAGTCTGACATGACGAGCTTATTTTATAGTTATGGGAATCAAGGCTCAGCGAGTTGAAGTGTTTTGCCCCAAATCACACCACAGCTAAGTGGCAGAGCTTGGACTGGAATCCAAGTCAGCCTCACTTCAAAATTCCCCCTTTTACTACAACCCACGTAGGCTCTCATTCCAGCTTCAATTCAAGCATTTTGTCCCATTAACAGATACGTGGGACAAGCTCTGGTTTGGAAAATCCAAGGCTCCTTGGGGAGAAGGAGCTCACCCATCAGCTCACCAGGAGTGGGGAAGAGAGACAAGGGACTGACATGAAGCATACCCATGGCTTTTTCTTGGTGCCAAACAAACGCAGAAGGAATCACTTTTAAAAGAACACAGTGTTTTTCCTTCTCTTCTCACCTCCGCTGGGCCTGTGCCTATGATAATTGGGAAGCAGAGAGTCTGGTTTTTCTGGGATCAAAACCAAAGTTATGAAGAGTGTTCTGACAATAAATGCTGTTGATTGACAGTTGATGGACAGTGTTCTAGAGTAAGTTTTTCCTGGGCTGGGTGTTAAGCTAAGAACTGCACTAAACAACTGCTCAACAGCCTGCTTCCTTTTCAGATAGAATTTACTACACTTTCCTGCTGTGGGCCTCAGTCAGGCAGCCAGGCGAGATGGTATCTCAGGTTCCCTCCAGCTCCATCATTCAGTGACTCTATCAAGAAGAGAAAATAGATTTGAAAAGACTTTTCCCCCCAAACACTGTCAAGGTTATTATTCACACACAGAAACACAGACTCCAACAGAGAGATAACTGGTCAGAAAATAAGCTGCAATGCTGTTCTCACACTCTTTGACCCAATAATTCCACTTGTGTGAATTTATCTTAAAGAAATAATTCAGAAGGACAGAGCTATGTACACAAAGATATTTGCTTTAGCATAATTTGGTGGTAACATCCTATAAAATAATACAAAAAGATGCATTCGCTTGGTGGCAATATACCCCATTGCAAATGCTGATTTCAAAACATGGGGAAATAGGACTTCTCTGGTGGTCCACTGGTTAAGAATCCCCCTGCCAATGCAGGGGACACAGTGGGGGATGTGGGAGGAGGGGCGGGTTTGACTCCTGGTCCAGGAAGATTCCACATGCCATGGGGCAACTAAACCCATGTGCCACAATTACTGAAGCCTACATACCCTGAAGCCTGTGCTCTGTAACAAGAGAAACCAATGCAATGAGAAGCCTGTGCGCTATAAGTAGAGAAAACCTGTGCTCAGCAACAAAGACCCAGTCTAGCCAAAAATGAATATAAATTAAAAAAAAATTTTTTTTAAGCTTTAAAAAAAGCACATTGGAAAATGTCTATTTCAAATATCTATTAACAAGTCACGATATAAACTTAATAGGTCTCCTGCCACTAGCTTTTTTTCACTTGAACAGACTGGATTAAAGATATTTGAGTGCATCATAGGTGGTAAAGGTGTTTATCAGGGAACATTAGTTTCGGTTATATGGGTAACTGGGTTACCAGACAAAACTGGATCCCAGTCAAAGCATTTCAGAGGACATGGGTCTACAGCATACTGTATGGACAGGACTGAAAGTGAAAAGTGAAAGTCAGTCGATCGAGTCTAACTCTTTGTAATCCCAAGAACTGTAACCTGCCAGGTTCCTCCGTTCATGAGAGTCTCCAGGTAAGGGTGCTGGAGTAGGTTGCCAATTCCTTCTCCAGGGGACCTTCCAGACCCAGGGATTGAACCCGGGTCTCCTGCATTGCAGGCAAATTCTTTACCGTTTGAGCCACCAGGGAGGTACGATAGGACTACAACAGCATAAAATATAATGTCTGAGACCAAGCCCGGACCAGAATACACAGAAGGAAAGACAGGAACTGCACTGAGTGGTAGGATAAAGGAAGCTGCTTTTCATTTAAGTCTTCTCTGACGTTTGCAGGCTGTTACAATAAAACAAGAAAAATAAGGACAAGACGAAAAGGATGAATAACGACAGATCATTATCAGTTCCCAAAGGGCCAAGAGGCTCAAGAGGCTCAAGATGGGGCTTCGAGGTGAGGCAGTGCTTCAGTATGGGTCTTGAAGGTCCATAGTGAAGAAATGACAGAATTGAAGGGATGGGAGCTGGCTTCCTCAAACAGTGCAAAGTGGTCTCTAAAAGCTTGAAGGACACAGATGACAATGTGGTGAGAAAAATAGCATCTCTTGTGCTGTAAAGTGGCTTTGGGTAAGTAAGGAAAGGGATACTCCACCCCTGGGCGGGCCAACGTTCCTTCCGGACCAATCCAGGTACTCTCTCCCCACTGCCTTCTACGCTGAGACCACAAAGAAGGGTTGCCCCTCACAAACATGGCCGTACCAAGCTGGCCACGCCCCTCAGCTAGATGGCGACCGCCAGTAGTCCCGCCTCCCGCCACCTCGGCGGCCAATGAGGGAGAAGCACGAGGCTTCGCACATGCGTGGCGCCACCAGTGGGCGCGTCCAATAATGACTCCGGGAACCCGTCGAGTAACATGACTAAAAAGAAGCGGGAGAATCTGGGCGTCGCTTTAGAGGTGAGGGGAGAAACGGGGGCTGCAGGATGTCGTGAACTTCTCCGCGCGGCGGGTGGTGGGTCGGCCGGGCTACTGGTTGGAGGAAGGAGTAAGGGGAGGAAATGAGGGCGACGTGGGTTGGGAGAGGGACGCGAGGGTGAGAGACGGCCCGCTGGGAGAATCGAAGGTTGCAGAGCCCGAGGGGTCACTAGAGGTGGGAACAGAAGGTGAGGGGACTCCCAGAGGGAAAGAGACTCGCGGGTAAGGGGAGCCCCAAAGAGGGCGCGGTAGGGAAACTTGGAGGCCTTGAGAGGAAACGTTTAAGTGAAAGGGGGAACCCAAAAGGGGCGGGTACTCGGAAGTGAGGGGGATCCCCAAGGGGTAGAAATCTGTAGATGAGGGGACCCCCGAAGGTGAGGGACCCCATACTGTTTAATATATTACTGGTGGCCTGAGGTGGGGAATTTTTCTTCTGGGGTACTGAAGGATGGAGCTTGAAAAGTACTTTGTGGGAATCTGTAGAGGATTCTGGAATGGTGTTCTCAAAGAGCTTACAAATAACTGCATAAGGAATGGAAAGGAAATTGATGCCTATTGAGCAAGTGCTATTTGTTACTTTATTTGCATTCCTGGTTAATCCTCACTACAAGCCTGTAAGATTTTTACGGATGGGGAAACTGAAGTTTCAGGTAGAGCCGGAGTGGAAATGGTTGAGGTGCCCAAAATCAAGCACAGGTGGTTTGCCTTCTGCTGCATCTTGTTTCTCCCGTTTTATGGTTCCCTTAGATCACCCTTTCCGGAGAAGGCAATGGCAACCCACTCCAGTACTCTTGCCTGGAAAATCCCATGGATGGAGGAGCCTGGTAGGCTGCAGTCCATGGGGTTGGGAAGTCGGATACGACTGAGCGACTTCACTTTCACTTTTCACTTTCATGCATTGGAGAAGGAAATGGCAACCCACTCCAGTGTTCTTGCCTAGAGAATCCCAGGGATGGGGGACCCTGGTGGGCTGCCATCTATGGGGTCGCACAGAGTCGGACACGACTGAAGCGACTTAGCAGCAGCTGCAGATCACCCTTTCAGTGGTTGCAGGAAATATACTGGGTACTTGTCTTCTTGAACTTACTCCCAGTTCAGTGGTTCTCAGTCTTAAGAATGCATTAAGGATCATCTGTCTTGTTAAAAATGGGGAGTTGAATTCTCCCCCATCCCAGGTAATTCAGTAGAACTTGGTTGTGTATTCTTAACCAAGTGTCTGTATTTTTAACAAGCCATACTCATGCTTAATGCAGGAGGTTTTAGTACCACCACTTGAGAAATATTGGCCTCCTCGGTAGGGAACAAGGTTGGTGGAATCTTTTTGCATTGGGATGGCCAAAAATTTCATTCGAGTGTTTTTGTAAGATGTTTTGGAAAACCACAAACAGACTTTGGGAAGACTGGGTTCAATCCCTGAGTTGGGAAGATCTGCTGGAGAAGAAAATGATGACTCACTCCAGTATTCTTGCCTAGAGAATTCCACGGACAGAGGAGCCTGGCAGGATACAGTCCATGGAGTCACAAAGTGTCAGACACAACTGAGTGACTAACGCACAATAAAATCGAATATAGGTGCTAACTATATTCCCACTCTGAAATAGGAAGAGCCTAGACTTTATAGCCTATATTAGGACATGATAAGCTGCTGTAACAGAAATCCCAAAATTCGGGGTTTTGTTTGTTTATATAGGATCAGATAGTAAATGTTTTTGGCTTTATGGGCCATATGGTCTCTGTTGCAACTACAGTTAACCCTCATTGTTCACAGATTACGTATTGTTCATTTGTCTACTTGCTGAAATGTGCTTGTAACCCCCAAATCAATACTTGAAACGCTTATGTAGTAATTACCAAACTGACGCAAAGCATTGAGATTGGATTCACCTGAGGCACACATGTCCAGTTACGGTCAAACAAGGCAATAGTGTGTCTTTATTTTTCAATTCTTCTGTGAGCTATGAACTAGTATCCTTTTTCTGTCTATTTAGTACCAAGTTGCTTGCATTGTTGCTTTTTGTTGGTGATTTTGCAGTTGAAAATGGCCCTCAAGTGTAGGGCTGAAGTGCTGTTTAGTCTTCCAAAGTGCAAGAAGGCTGAGACATGCCTTATGGAGAAAAATGTGTGTGTTAGATTAGGTTTCTCAGTCATAGTTATAGTGCTGTTGGATGTGAGTTCAATGTTAATTAAACAACAATATATATTAAATAAGGTCTCTTTAGACACAAGCACACAGGGTTTTGTATTGATAGCTGATAAAAATGTTGTGACCAGAGGCTCTCTGGAACCTAACTTGGTTCAGTATTTGCTAATTTTTTGTTGGCAACTTTATAGAACATAACTACCAAAATAATGAGACTCAGCTATACTAAAAAATAACCAAAAACTATACTTAGCACAAAAAGCAGCCATAGGCAGTATGTAAACTAATGAGTGTTCCAATAAAACTTTATTTACAAAAGCAAGTCATACACCCAATAAAACTTTGATTTACAGAAACAAGTCGTGAACTGTATTTGACCCACAGGCCATTGTTTGCCAACTCCCGGTCTAGGGCACCAGGGCAGTAGTGGTTCTACCATATTCCTTCGGTCTTGTGGTTCTGCTGTCCCCCAGGGCCTTGTTGTCACCTCATGAATGAAGCTAGGTTGCACCACATTGAAGTGTTCACTGACAGGAAAGATGGAGTGGAGGAAGCACACTCAGTGTCTTAAGAACACTGGGCCCAAAGTGCCCTCTCCCCACTGGCAAAGATTGCAGCTAAGATGCAAGGCCTGTAAGGGGTGTCTCGTAAATACATTCATCACCTAGGAGACCATGTGCCCAACTAGGGCTCCATTTCTGTGGAAGAAGATGTAAGTGTATTTTACTGGACAGCCTGAGTCTCCTCAGCAGACTGCATCTTACCTCACAGGGTAGTTCTGAGAATTCAATGAGAGAGTGTTTGTAAAGGAGCACGTGTGACACACAACGGATAATCAATAAACAAGGCTTTCTTATTGGTAGCCATTATTTACTTTCTTCGTTTTTTTGGCTGCTTACTTGTAACAGCTGGGATCTTACTTTGGGTCTTTCTTTCGACAAGTGGGTTTTGTCGTTGTTGTTGGAGCATGCAAACTCTTAGTTGCAGCATGTGGGATCTAGTTCCCTGACCAAGGATGGAACCTGGGCCCCCTATATTGGGAGCATGGATTCTTAGCCACTGGACCACCAGGGAAGTCCCTGATGTGACTTTTAAAAGTGTTTTGAATATGGTGATGTGCCTGCTCTCCTAGTGCCTTATACCAATCAGTTTTGCCCATTTTTTTAATTAACCTGTCAATGTCAATATAAGTATTTACGCTGGTCATCTTGATGATTAGGTTACTTCTGTTTGGATATTCTAGGGTTTGAGCTCTGCAACTGTGCGCGTAAGAAAAAAACTTGGCTTCTGGCTGTCCTTACCTTGCTCCTCCTTTGCCCCCTGCAGATCTGAGTATTGAATGTGCACTGGTGTTCCGGAGCAGCAGATACTGTCCTGTTATTAAAAGTCATATGCTCCGAGCCAATGAAGTGGTGATTTAATCAAAAATGTTTGTTAATCTGACGAGTGCAGTAAAACCCCCACAAGTGAGTGATTTCAGCACCTGCAAACAGTCTCCACTTGCTGTAATGAAGCAATTACTGAGCAGGCAGCACTCCCCCTGAGGGCTGGCTCGGGCCAGCTAGACTGGACAGTCACCTCCCAGGACACCAAGGCATCTCTCACCCTCCCCCACTTGTGGCTCCTTTCAAAGCCTTTTTATCCAACTCATGTGCCACCTTGTGAGATCTCAGATTTGGGGAAAAACTGGCTACCAAGTTTTATTCTGAATAACAAGAGAGAATTATAATTCAGATGAGATATCACCAGCTCTGGTACTGATTTTCAAATTGTATGGGAGGAGGGAAAGATTGTTATTTCCATCTAAACTGATAGAAGGATTCTGCCTGAGGGAAAGGTTGCATTTCAGTCTCAATGGATAGGATTTTGGCTCACGTAAAACCTGTTTGTTTTTTAATTTCTGATAGTAATGACCTGTTATTTGGTCATTGTACTTTCCCGCCACAGCTGGACCATTCACCTTAGTGTCTTTAAATGTTTCAACAGTCTTAAGTTAACAGATGTGCAGTGTCTAGGCTGACATTTAGAGAGTTGGATCTGGTGCCCAGTACAAAAATCTGTCAGTTGGGAAAACTTTTAAGCTACAAGTTACAGAAAACTCAGTGACCTAAAAAAACAAGAACACACTTTTTTTCCCCCATCACAAGAAATTTGGAGGGACGTAGCTACTGACTTTAGTTCAAAAGGTCAGCTATATCAGGGCTGGTGTTTCTGCATTTTCTTAGCTGTTTCCTCTATTCACAAGATATCTGCCATAGCCCCAATCATCATATTCAACTTGAAGTCAGGGAGAAAAAGAAAAAGGAACTGTAACACTCTTTGTCCTTTTTATCAGTGAAGCATAAGCTCTCTTGGGAGTCTCCCAGCTGACTTCTGGATCTTCTCATTGCTTAGATCTGGAACATGACCACTTCTGGCTGCATTGAGGCTGGAAAAGTATCTTTGAGCTTTTCTAAGCTTCTATGGTGGCATGCAAAGGAGGAGGGGTTGGGAGTCACTGTTGTGTTGACCAACTAACAGTATCTACTAGAGGGAATAAAAGTGAGTGGTAGTCATTTAAAATTCACCGGAATTCTTATCAGAGAGAGAGGCCAGGGTCAGTGATGGTGAAAGACAGGTGGTGGGATGAGAGGAAACATTGACAAGGCAGGATGAGCCCCAGGAGGAGGGGATCCTGGACACTCGTGTTTGTGTGATGTCAGCCCCCGCTGTGAACTCCCTGAGGGCAGTGAGAGGCAGCAGCACTGCCTGTGGATGAAGACTGTCTCGGTTCTGGAACAGGCTGTGTACAAGGCTGGTGAGAACCTACCAACTTGCTAAGACAAAGGTTAGAAGCAGCCTAGTGGGCCATCAATAAATATTTACTGAATCGGCCTTGAAAGGCTAGAGGAGGCATTGAACCCTCACCTCTTGACTTCTGGGCCCAATTGACTGGTTCGTCAGTGAGAGGTCAGGAGGCCACAGTGGAGCAGGCATCTGGACACTGCCTTGCTGGCTGCTGCCCAGCCAGGGACTGGGAGAAAGGCTTGAGGCCTATGGACACAGTTCAAGGGCGACTGACCATTAAATAAGCCTCACCTGCTGCCAGGCACAAGCGACAGGTCGCCATTGGGCAGGTGATTTCTCTTGGGCAGCCTGTGTCTGGCTCCACTCCACTTGACGGGGGTCAGGAGACTAAAACCTCATTACCTAACGCGGCTGGATGTCAGCGTGTGTGGAGTGGCTGTTTGCCAGCATCTTAATTAATGAATTCATAAGGCGCGGGGTGGATGCCAATTCTTAAAAAGGGCTCTGAGCCTTTCAGCGATGAAGAGGTTTTTGCTAATTTATCAAAAACTATATATTGGGGGGGAAGAAGAGAAAACAAAGCTTAGGTGTTCTGGTCCAGGGACGACCGAAGGCTCCAGGCGCAGACTGACATGGCTCTGCTTGTGAGCTGCTCAAAGGCCAGGGGGCTCTCAGAAGGCTTCAGAGCTTGTGAGGGCTTCAGCCCGGCCCCCAAGTTTCTGACCTGGGGCGGGGAGTGACTCTCCAGAGAAATGACAAGCCCCTTAGCTCTCTGCTTTTCCTGAAACTGTTCATTGATTAAAAACTGGGTGGGTTTGCTGTCGTCTGCCCAGCCTAGCAGAGAAACTTCTGATGATTTGGGAGCAGTGGTGGAGGTTTTTGTTTTCTACCTCCACAGAAAAACATCCCTTAGGGGCTATCAGGGTAATCCGTCCTCTGGGGTTTGAGGCTGGTCCCCTGGAAAATCGGGGCCCGTGACCCCCATGTGAGTTGGCTGTGTGGCTTCAAGGCCCCAGATGGGAAGCCGGAGACCATCTGGGCTGGCGGGCTGGCTTCTCTCCCCATCGTAATAAACGTCCTGGGGCTTCCCTGACATGTGAGAATGAGTGGGTTTCCAGAAATCCAGTTCCCGGACTGCTGGGGCTGGAGATGAAACAGTTGACCCCACTCTTCGGGCTGTGGATTGTTAACAAGTAAGAAGAAAGGCTATGGGGAAGGAAGAGGTTTTCAGGCCCAGCTAGCCCACCTTTTTCCTTCTCAGACACGTATTTGTTCTGTGCGCTTTGTCAGGGTGCTTTGGCAGCATAGGTCGTTTGGGGGAGGGTGCCTCGGATGTCTGAAGCTCAGAGTTGGAAGGTAATAATTGCCTTCAGTGTGAGGACACGCTGGGCTCCCATCTCACTGTCTCCAGGCAAACAGATTTCAGTCAGGTTCTTCCCTCACAGCGAGTATCTGTTATGTGGACAGAAACCAAGCAAAGCCCTTGTACAAGATTATTCAGAGCAGAGAATCTGTTAAAGCCAGATCAACAAGCTTAGATGGGCTTCAACTGGGATGTGTAATGATTTTGTTCCACAGAACCCTTCTTTGTCATGAATGTTTTCATGAGGGATTTTGGTGAAAGAGCTTGAAGTGGTGGAAAGAGCATGAGCTCTGAAGCAGAAAAACACCGATTCAGACCCCAATTCTGCCACTTCCCAGGGCTGTGACCTAGATCCGTTTGCATAAACGTGCAGGAGTTTTCTCCTCTGTAAAAAGGGGAAGGTCCCTTTCTTGTAGAGTTGATGCAGACAGTGGGGAGCATGCGGGAAGCTGCCCACAGACTGGCCCAGGGTGTAAGCGGAGGTTTTGCCTAAGAGCTGAAAGTGACTGCAGGCTGGTGGCTCACAGCGCTGACTCCCACCACCACCCCCTCGGGTACCGGCTGTGTGACCCTGGACAGGTTACTTCATCCCCGTGGCCCAGGTTTCCTCACCGCCCAGGGTTATTGTGAGAGTCCTGGGAGGGAGCCGTGTGAGGCGTTTAGAGCAGTGCCTGCTCCCAAAGTGCTGGCTGCTGCCGGTCTTACTGTGGACCCTGGGCTTCCAGAGGCTGCTCCGACCAGCGCGCTGCCATCCAGACATGTGTAAGGCATGATTTGACTTGGGCTCAGGTCCCTCGACTCCACGCTCATTATTAGGTCTCGGTGCAGGAAGGATCTGGCCAGGCCGGTGCAGGAAATGCCCCGTAAGTGCTGCTTGACCCTTAACTCACTCTCAGCCCCTTGTCACTCGTAGCCCAGGAGCTCCCAAGAGCAAGGCCAGCAAGACTGGAAACGACTTCTTCAACCGGAAAGCACAGTGGCTTGCCTGGCAGCGCCAAGCCCCAAGTGTGCCTCTGCCCTTTTCCAGAAGAATGTCTGGCCCTAGACAGTGGCTCCTTAGGAAGTGGGCGGGGGCCACCTCCTGGGCTGTCAGGATGCTTCTGGGAGCACCATTCAGCACCTTCAATAGGAGACTCTTCAGTGGGAGAGCCACAGCCTACAGCTCGTGCTTGTTGGCAGACCTGGAAATGGCCGCCTACGGGCTTGGCCTGACCAGGATGCTGAGTGCTTATCCTTCCCTGCCCCGAAAGGGGCCACTTCAGTACCAGGAGGCTCCACACTCCCGAAAAGATGCCCCCTGGGGATTCTGGGAGAATTTTACAGTTTCTCTTAACACAGTGGTTTTATGGCATATAGGACCCCAGGGAGACTTCCCTAAAGCTATGAGGATAGGGTGTTATTCCCCAAGTCAGGCGGCAGAGGTGGTTTTGCTTAATACTGAACTGCCTGCAGGGAGCCCAGAGCTGCTGCTGCCGGAGGGGCCCTGGCCCCGATGCCGGCCAGCAGGAGCAGTGGCCTCACTTGGCTGGGCCGGGGCCGCTTCTGACCTTAGCGTCAGTCTGCCGTCAGAACTCCGAGATCTGCTGCAGGGAACACTCCCGCCTCTGGGGAGAACCCTTGGTCTTACAGTTCTCCTCACTCAGCCTGCTCCTCTGCCCACTGCCCAGCCTCCAGTCCTCCAGCCCGAGCTTGGGTAAGAAGGGCAGCAGTTCCCGTTCTGACTGTGGAGGAATCCCTCGTGGGCCTTTCTGGTTAAAGTATTGAATTGGCCAGAAAATTCGTTCAGATCTTTTCATAAGATGGTACAGAAAAACCTGAGCAAACTTTTTGGCCAACACAATACAGACTTTCTGGCTCCCGTCTCCAGGACCTCCCCCGGGGCCCTCAGCTCCCCACTCCTTGAGAGATGCTCCCTGCCTTTCTCCTCCTCCTTGCTTCCCCACCACGGCTCAGACCGGCAGTCTCCACGGGCAGGTTTTAGCCACTGCTGGTCTTGGGGTCGAGAGCAGACTTTACTGTCAGGACAGGCTGCCTGTTCACCACCTGTTTCCCGGCCCCCTGAGCTGCTTGCACACAAGTTTGCGCAACACCTAGCGGGTGCTTGGCTCTGTGTGGCGTGCCAGAAGGCAAACAGTGGTGTGGAGACACCACGGCCTTACTGATCCCTCAGGCCCCTGTGCAGCCATGCTTCACCTACTGACTGAGACACACTGTTCTATTCCCCTGTATTAAAACAGACACTTGGTTTTCTGAGCATAAATGTGTGGACACTTCTCTCGTCCGTGTTACTGTCCGCCAGGGGCATCCACTCTCTGCTCCCACACAGCCTGAATGAGGGCCTGCCTCAGTGCCCACCCGAGCTGTTACTGTACCTGTGAGAGTCACAGCCAGCAGACCGCTCCAGGGAAGTCCCAGAACTGAGCCAGTGGGGCGCCACGCTCCTCCTTTCAAATGCCTCCTTTCTAGCCTGCTGGGCAGGAGTCCCGGGAGCCTCCCTGGCCTCCAGAGTGTTATCTTCCCTTCCTCTCAGAGTTGGTCAGATCTCTGATGGAGCCTTTCTACCTGAAGTCCTGGGCTTTGCATTCCTGTTCCCAGTTTAGCTGGGCACCCGGCCCCAGAGAGCCGCGGCTTCAGGGAACCTGGGCGCCGTCTGCCAGCCCCCACCTGCTGTTCCGCATCTTCTCAGATGCCCGCTGGGGCTGTTCTGACTCTAGCCGCTGCTCTTGGCCTCTTGACCTCTGCTTCCACCAGGCCCAACCTTTACAACATGGCGCTGGCTCCAGACCACCCCAGGTTCATCCCAGGGCAGGGTCATAAAGTCCCCAGTGTGCCGCGTCCCAAGCTGGCTGGGGAGGCTGGTCTGGAGGCATGACTGTTCTGATGGCCGACCCTGCAGGCCCTGCTGACCCTCTGTGGACAGGACGGCCGTACCTGAGCCGAGGGGCTCCCCACCTGCTGCTGCCAGCCAGTGACCAACGGGGAGTTTGCTCCATTTCACACCCCCGTTTCTCGCTCCTCTTACTCTTACCACAAATTAACTCAATTTTCTTTTTATTCCCTAAAGATCTAGTTGAAAACCATTCTCTAATAATGATAGCAAACACTTGTTAAACCTTCACTGTGTGTGTGAGGCACTGTTCTAAGATTAATACCTTACATGTATTGCTTTGTATCATCTTCACAACTCTTGGAAATAGGAAACATTATTACCTTTGTTTTACACTCGAGTAAACTGAGGCACAGAATTAAGGAAGTCACCTATACACACAGCAAATGACTGGCGGGCTAAGTCACCAGATTACAGCCCATACTCCCTGTTACCGCACTTCTCAGGAACTACAGCTTCAGGCCTCTGGGCACTTGGTCTTCCAACTGCTTGCCCAGCTCTGACCCTTATGCTTTCAGAATCTTCTTGACATTTGTCTCCTTATTCTGGTCCTAACCCATGTTTTCTCTCCTGGTCCTTGCTGTCCTGTCCTCTGTTGTCTTCAGCCAGGTGGCAGAGAGGAGGCTGATCAAAGACTATAGATTTGTTTGGGGGAATCTGCAAAGTGTGTTACCTGTGTGCTTGTCATTGTTGACTGAAAAGCCAACTAGAGGCTTATTTTAGGGCTGCTTCCTGGGTGCTCGCCCGTGTTTCAGGTTCCATCTTGCTGGGCTAGCTCTGCTCTGTGGCCATCACTCCCTGACCCTAGTCACAACTTAGAGGATGCATCTTGACCTTTCCTCCCTGCCTGATCGGCAGCCAGTAGGTCACCAGAATATTTATTTATTTTTGCCTCTACTTACTGGGTCTTCGTTGCAGTGAGCAAGGGCTACTCTTTGTTTCGATGTGCTGGCTTCTTACTGCGGTGGCTTAGTTGCCCCATGTCACGTGGAATCTTCCCAGACCAGGGATCGAACACGTGTCCCTGCACTGGCAGGCAGATTCTTAATCACTGGACCACTAGGGAAGTCCCTAGGTCACTAGAACTTTTGCACCCGTTATTATGGCTGCTTGAGAACCGGCTTCTGCTTCAGCAGGTGCTGCAGGGTGTTGGACTGCGGGGCGCACCTTCTGAGGATGGGTCTGTGGCCTGCTGAAGAGCCTCCCGACAGTCCAGACTGCCCTCCCTCTGCCCGCAGCAGACAGCTGGGTTTAAAGAATTTGATGTTTAGAAGGGAATCAGAGAGAGCTGCAGCAGGCCATAAATATTCATGGAGGGAGGTTAGAACTTGAGTCCCTAAAACCTTGATTTGTGTTAGTCTGTTTATGTTCATTAAAAAGTGGTAAGTGAAAGTGGGGTATTCATGGAACTGCAGATAAATTGGGCTCGTTCAGATAAAGGCCTCCAGCCGCCAGCTCCACAGGCCCTGCCTGGAGCGTGACAGCAGACTGGCATGCCAGTTGCAGTTTGCCAACCTCAATTTAAAGATTTTGCTTAGCATGATGAGTTCCTGGCCCCCGGTAGCCTTGTAGAGGTGTTTAGGGATGGAAAGCCCCGAAATTCCTCCACAGAATGACATGCAAACCAGGGCCTGGCCAAAGGGTGGCAGGGAGAAATGCAACCTAGCACTAATACTTGCATGGAGTGGTCCACAAAGTATATAATCTACGTGCGTGTACCACTGTTTCTCCTAGCTTCTTTCCGCTTCTGTGAGCATGAGGGGAGAGTTTCAGACTCCATGTGCTAAATGAGGCCTAGCCCCACTCACTCCTCCATGGCTACAAACACGGACTGCAGTAGGCCAGGCCTTATAGTGGCCACAGAGAGGAGACAGAGGGCCACCACGCCTTCTGGGGCAGGCGCTACCGTCAGCCTTGCTTAGAGGCCAGGCATCACACACGTAAGTGGAGTGGGTTGATCTAGTACCCTGGGTTGCAGATTTGTATCATCTACCCAAGGGGCTCCTGGCGTTTGGCAAGATGAGGTTTGGACACCCACAGCTGGATGACATAATATGCTCTTGGCTTCATGAGAGAAGGATTGGCTAATCTGCCCAGGGAAAGAGGCAGCACCTCTCCAGCCAAGGCCCGCAGAAAAGGCCTCATGGAGGAGAGAGCGCAGCAAGAATTAAGCTTTGTGTGGGACCCAGCATAGAGTTTGGTGCCTTGATTTTGGTTTCTGCACCAGGAAATGGAAACCACAAGTCTCAGGGCCTGAGGGGCAGCTGTGTGTGTTGGGGGCGTTGCTGTGAAGGGCAGGCCTCGCGGTGTCCTGTCACCTGTTCCTCCTGGCTCCATCTCCACTAACCTTCACATCAGGCTGTTTCCATTCCCTGAGCCTGGCTCCCTGGCGCTGGTTTCCCTACAGCACAGGTTCAGGATGGCCTTTGGCCTCCCCAGGCACAGGCCCCATCTCCTGGCTAGGGCTGTTCCAGGACAGCCCTCCCTTTGGAACCCGCTAGCAGGAAATGACACAGTTAACCAAGCAGTTAACTCAAGGCTCTGCAGCGGCTCCCTCCCACAAAGCCCTGCTTCCAGAGCTGGAGTTGGCGGCAGCGGGGGATGCAAGGAAGGGGGTAGGTGGTGTGTGATTTGGGCTGAGCACTGGGACAAGGGAAAGAGGCTGACCTAGAAGGACCGGTGTGGGTGCGGGCCAGGAAGAGGGCCTGAAGGCCCAGAGTCTTCAAGGACAACTCTGACACTGTCCCCAGAACACCAGGGATGCTGGGATTGGTCTGTGCAGTCACTGATTTCCATCTGTACAGGGGCCACTCCAGAAAGGGCTGGAGCAGAGCTGTCTGAGACCTTTGAGGAGAGGGGCATTCTACCCTGACTTCTCAGTAAAGTCCTCCCATCTGGGGGACCCATTCTCCCATCTGTGAAATTGAAGTGGTTATTTGCTATCCCTCCCAGGGTTGTGGTAACAGTTGAGTGAGGTCATACAAAAGATCGAGCATGAGCTGGACTCAGGGCACTGTTCGGTCAGCTGCTGTGAGGGACACAGGGCCCCTGAATTCCCACCCACTGCAGTCTGGGCTCTACCAGCAGGGCAGAGGCGCAAGCAGGCCCAGACCCAAAGAGGGTCTGACAAGACACCTGGAGACAGATGGACACAGGTGAACTCTGAAAGCCAAACACGTGACACCAGGACCGTGGACGACCCAGTCTAGTATTTCCTAAAGCATCTCCCCGTAATTCAGATGATTTCCCCAAGAACACATCTCTGAAACTAGAATCAAAATAAATGGGAGAACTGGCACCTTTGGCATGTAGCCTTTCAGGAGCTTAGCTATTTTACCACACATGTTACAGCTACCTTGATGCTGGTCAATGCTTTTGCACAAAAGCCAAGTCATAAACTTTTGATCTGTACTTTCAGTAATTTTTATTGAATCTCATGGGAAAATGTGTATTATTACAACTTGGGTTACTTTAAAATGAAGTGAACCAATGTGAAGAAATGCCTCTGCTTTTTGGCCCCTAGATGTCTAATCAGGCACGGAGTGCTTTGGAAAGGCAGAGGCTGCCCGTATCACTTCATTCATTCTAGGATCCGCCTGTGTAGCAGAACCTGCTACATTCAGGGCTCTGGTTGTTCCTGCTGTGGGGCCTAACTGGGGACACAGCTGACTGAAGGGCCGTTCCTGTCTGCCCCATCTGTTTGGCCCGGTGGGTCAGGGCAGCTCGGAAACCCTGAGCAATGCTCACAGGTGTCTCCAGCCGGGCTCAGGCTGTACCACGTGGACATAGAGGACAGCAAAGCGTGGATTCGGGGTGTGGATGCTGTCCTAAGACTCCAAGAGACTCCTTCCTCCTCATCCCAGGATCCCAGCTGTCTTGAAAATTGGAAGACTCTGCCACCCATCTCTATCTGCTGGGTGTGCTGTGTTTTTCAGATCGATGGGCTGGAGAAGAAGCTGTCACAATGTCGGAGAGATCTGGAGGTGGTGAACTCCAGGCTCTGTGGGGCGGAGCTGAGCTCAGAGGCCAGGTGATGACACTCTCCACGGCCCTCACCCCTTCCTATCTGTCCCTGGGTCCTAACCTTCAAATTCCACCCCTCCCCTCCCCTGCCTCCAGAGACCTGGGCCCTTGTTCCTCTTGTCCATCCTGCCATGGCGTGCCTGCTGCCCCTTAGGTGGGAAAAAAGCTCGAGCTATTTTGACCTTCCCCCCTCACAGGAGGTCTCTGGAGAAGGAGAAAAGCAGCCTGATGAACAAAGCCTCCAACTATGGTAAGAAAGCGCCTTCCCATTGCCAGTCCCACCCTCCAGTCCCAGGATCAGGAATGGGCAGACAGCCTGGGGAGCCCAAAGTGATGGGGGTCAAGGGTGCACTTCAGGAGGGGGCCAGCCCTCAGGACCCCACTGAAGGCCCAGCAGCCCAGGAGAGGAGCAGAGCTGCTCTTCTGTTCCAAGGGAGATGGAGAGGCCAGAGGGTCTGTTCTCCCCCTGGGATGGAGGGGGTGGCTGTAGCCGGGTTGAGGTCCCTCCCACTCCCCTGACTGGGGAAGCCTGTTCTGGCCCTCTCCTTGCAGATCTCCATTCCCTCCCAGGAAAACCTTGTGATGGGAAAGATGGTAGTAGGGTCTTTGGGGTCCAGGATGGACAATGAACCTCCCACATGGGTGCTGTGAAGGGCTGTTGTGGGTGGAGCAATGCTGCCACCTTCTGGGTGCCGGGCGCCGAGCCAGGGGGAGCCCACACCCGGCTCAGAGCTGGAGGGTGGCCGCTGCCCCCCACCACCCCGCTGCCGCCCTGTCCAGTGGCTTGGCAGGTAAAGGGTCTGCAGAGGCTCCTCGGGCTCTGTTCTAGTCACCCTGGGGGGCCAGACGTGGCCCAGAATCAGCCCTCGAATAGTTTATATGGCAGGGAACCTCCCTGAGGAATTTGAATCAACACTATAGTGATTGATATAGTGATATAGCACAGTGCGTGTCACATACCCCTGCCTGGGTCCTGTCTGGCCTGCCCAAGGCTGGTTTGCACATATCCGCACTCCCTCACACAGGGAGATATGAGACCTCAGTTTGCCCCTCAAAGTTGGCGGTTTTCACACAAAATTGTAGCATTTATCACTCAGTTTAGCCCTCAGAGTACCAACCACCTGTGTCATGAATGGACACAGCGTGGCTGTGGAACACCTGGGCTGGCATCCTCCTGAGGCAGCCTGACCACCCCGTGAGCACAGACGGCCTCCTCTCACCATCACTAGCTCCTGCTTAGCTGGGCATCCAGCAGAGGGCAGACTGAAGCGCTGCTTGTGTGGCCCTACCTTGTGCCTGCTCCTCAAGGAGCGCCCAGCTGCCCTCAGTCTCTGCCTGACCGGATGAGACGCCCCAGAGGGAGGGGCGCCACGGGGCCACCCAGGGATGAGCCGGAGGACCCTTCTGGGGAGGCCACACCACCACCTCGCGGGGCTTTCAGGCGTAGCCCTTTTGGTAACTCTCCCACACATGCTGTCTTCAGCTGCATTTGGAGAGAAACGGTTGAGCCGCATTGGGGCTTGGGCTTTTTTGGGCCCAGCACCTATAGCCAGAAGGTTGTGAGGATCTGTGCAGATCGAGGACACCTGTCCACCACCCCTTTCCTCCCAGAGAAGGAGCTGAAGTTGCTTCGGCAGGAGAACCGCAAGAACATGCTGCTGTCTGTGGCCATCTTCCTCCTGCTGACCGTCATCTATGCCTACTGGGCCCTGTGAGGCTGCCATTTCTCCGTCAGCCCTAGCTTCCCCTCAGCTCCGTGATCATAGCCAAGCAGGCCCTTCGAGCCTCGAGAGGACCAAGGTACAAGGGCTGTTTCTCCCTGACCCAGACATTGGAGCAGGGCTTCCTGCTGGCCTGGCCCCTCTCGCCTCCCATTCCCGCCGTGGGCCTTGGGGCTCCAGAAGGACTTCGTGCTGGCTTGGCCCAGGGGAAAGGCAATAAAGAACCTGTGTGCTAGAAAATGTCATGACCCTGTGGCAGTGGGGTGGCATTCAGGATTCAAGGGAGGAGAGGGGCTGTGAAGGTAAGCCCCCACCCCAGGTGGGGAATAAGGCGGTGACAAAGCACCTGCTCAGGCAGAGCCACAGTGGGAGCCACATCAAGAGCTCAGGCTGCTGGGCGGAGGCCGACCTGGCACCACTTGTCCCTGTGCCCCCCAGATGCAGTCTGGCACCCCAGTTGGTGCCTGCCTGTGATCACAGCAGAAAAAGTGCAGCCTGTGCGCTGAAGGGCAGCCTGGGGACTCGCGCTAGTGTGGTGGTCCCACTGGAGGGCAGAGTTAATCCATTACCTTCAAGAGGCAGCAGGCCTGGTGAGGCATCGCAGAGCCAGTGGGCAGCTGGGGCCACGGTCATGACCAGATAGGCTCACGGTGAGTGGCCAGGAAACCTGGTGGAGTTTGCAGGAGGGGCAAACGCAGACCACCTGGCCCCTCTGCTCACAGCCTCTCCTCCAGCATAGGCGTGGGAGGCTGGAGCAAGGCCAAGTAGGGCAAGCAGAAGGATGCAGGGGCTTGGGAGCCAAGATCACACCAATTAAGTCAGAAAAGCTGGGAAAGGCATTGCCTGGGTGCTCAGGCCGTGGAACGTGAAGGAAGGACCCAAGCAGTGTGTAGGCAGAAGGCTCCAGGGGAGAACCTGCCGGGTGACAGGACCGATGGAGAAACGCGCGTAGAGCGCAGAGGGAGAGGCGCCCGCGGCCTCCAGTGCAGACGCGGAGCTCCCTCCCCGTCTAGTGGCACTAATTGGTCTGACGCCTGTTATTTTAGTCACACAGACTGATCCCGGGTTGTCACGGTGCCACTGGGAGTAGCTGAGTGATTCACGTGAGGGGGAGGGGCCTCCTGGGTTTTCATTCTCCAACCCCTGCTTCTCACAGGAGCCACAGCATTTTCTGACTCTTCCTTGGGCCCCTCTTTGGCAGCAAGCAGCAGCCCTGGGAGCCCTGAGCTCGGACACGGCGCTAATTAAACCAGCCCTCTCTCCTCCCCTCTTCACTGAGGAGAGCTTCCTCCCCTTCAGCTCCCAGCCCCAGACCACAAAGCACAGAAGACACACAGCAGCAGCCCCAGCACAGAACCACACAGGCGTTAAAAATATGTCTGTCTTTAATGATCCAAGGTTCTGCAAGACACATTGATACCCAGAATTGGGTGGAAATACAGCATCTCAGCGGTGCTGCTGACAACCAGGGGGGAGGGGCTGAATGCAGGCTGGAGACCCCTGAGGTGGAGTCAATTCCAACCTCATGGGATGCCTCCGTGCCCTCTATCTCCATGGAAACCAGTCTAGTACTGGGATGGGGCCCTAGGGAGCCCCTGTGAGCATCTCTGAGAGGTATTTCCCATTAAAAACAACCACAGGTTCCCTCCCCCACCCAAAGCTACTGCCCAGCTTCCCCCTCCGCCCGCCAAGATAGAGGACGTGGAGTGACCACATAAGGACAAACAAAAGCAATTGTGCCTCCTGTTGGGGAAGAAAACAAAGGAGGGGGGAGGGTGGCAAGGTGTCTGGGGCAACCAGGAGTGCCATGATCGCCAGAGGACTGGGTGCCACCCAACCCTGGAGGACCCTGTTACAGGGGGCCACCACTGATGGCCACAGAAAACGCAGCTCTTCCAGGCTGCTTCCTCCCCTTCCAGAGCTGCCCAAGGTTTACACTGAGAGGGCTGGGGCACAGAAAGGCTCTACAATCCCAGGAAGCAGTCACACCCACTCCCAGACATGCCACCTGCACCCTAGTATCAGACGGGGTCCACATGTTTCCCTTCCCGGCCTGCAGGATGGTTGGAGGTGTGGGCTGGGAAGGGGAGGAGGCAGTCTTCTCCAACTTGGCATCAAAACAGAACAAGTTCAAGGAAACAAAACTTTGATTTATATAGCAGCTGCTCCGGCCAGCTCACAACAGTGGGCCTCCTCCCTCTCGGAGTTTGCCCAATAAAAAGTTGAGCAAGGCAGGGGCACGGGCGCCGTCGGGCAATGCACAGAACTCAGAAAAGTGAGTGTGCGCTACAAGCGAGAACGGCAGAGCCCTGCTGCCCCTGACACGTCCTCTGCTGGCCCCAGGTGCCCTGGGCCCTGACCTCAACCTGCTGCAGGAGCTGACGGAGCCCTGTCCTGGCAGTGGGGATAGTTCCCAGGCAGCACTCCAGGGAGGAAAGTTCAGAGTGTCCCACAGAAGGAACATGTGTCCTCTAAAGGCTCCAACTGAGCTCTTCAGAGGAGCTGGAGGGGCCACTGCCCTCAAGGCCGGGCTCTGGATGACGGGGCGCTGGGCAGGGTGGGCGTGCCCCAGGCCCTCAGGCGCTGTGCGTCTGGATGAAGGAGAGGACATCCTCCTTGGACAGCTTGTCTGGGTCCTGGGGCTTCTGGGATTCATGCACACGGATGCCATCCCCCCACTCCCAGAAGAGCCGGCCATAGTAGCAGATGCTGGGGGGAGAGGGGAGGTCAGAGGCTGCACCCAGGGGAACAGGACCAAGAGATCCCCGCCTACCCGGCACCTGTGACGGGAACGATTCCCTCTGGCAGCCAAAACATACCCAGTAACCCCACTCCTCCTGCCTTCCGGAATCAGCTTTTCCAACAACACAGCTTCTGCTGCTATCGGCATCCTACTGGATCCTCTTGTTACTGATATTCCTGGCTTATCTGTCTCTGCTGCTCTAACTGAACAGTATTCGTGTGGTGACACTAATTACAGGCCCATTAGGGCTACTGCTACTGTTGAAACCTATGACCAAGAGCCTGGCAAACAGACACCGGGTTTGAGAGCAAGGCTGTAGGCCTCGCCACGTTCCCACGCCCGGGCCAGGGTCGGCCCTTCACACCCAGGACACCTACCCAACCTTCACAGCCAGTCCTGACATCACCCGCCTCTCCCTGAGCTCACCGCCCAGTCCCAGACACACCCTGCAGAAACCACCATCCTGCCCATGGGGGAGGCCCCTGCCTGGGCAGCAGTAGGTGTGCCCCAAGAGCTGGCATCCTGGTAGGAGTTCCCGGGGCTGCTGAGGGGCAGGCCTGGAGGAGGCCTACTTACTGAAATGGAGCAATGGCATCTGGAGGGAGGTCAAAGGTAGAGTTCTTGGTTTTCTTGTTGTAGAAGAACTTCCTCTTGAAGTTTTTGCTGAATCCCATGGTCCATGGCTCTGATGGGAGGAAGGGGACAAAGGCTCAGAAAGGATACACAAGACCCTTGAGGGATGGGTCAGGCCTTCTTCCCTGGTTCCTCCATGCCCTCTCCCCCAGAGAGCAGAGAACAGCCTGGGAGGACACAGCCCTCATCATCAGTCCAGAGGGGCTCCTGGAGGATGCCTAAGATGACTACTTCTCAGCAGCCCCACCTCCCACCAGGGCTAGCAGAGGGAACAGGATTCTATTAGCCAGAGGGAAGAAGATTCAACAGGAGATACAAATGGCCAGGTCTGTCTTTCTGGATCTGCCACTGCCCATGAGGAAGGCCCTTCTCCTGCCATAGGACACCATATGTTCAAGTTGGGCCCCACTCTCCAGCCCCAGCCCAGCTCCCAGGACCACCAAAGACACAAGAGCTCAGGGAAGACAGTCCCCCTCAACATAAGCCTGGCTCTGCCCACCTCAGTAGGAAGCCCTGCGCTCCGGCCCAGGCGGGGTATGGGCCAGTCGCCCTGGCTGAGGGAGGGGGTCAGGGAGGGGCTTATCACCCACCATTCACCGTCCTGACGATGTAGAGGCCAGTGGGCACGAAGTGCCGGTCATCCCGCCCTGTGTAGCTGAGCTTTGGTGTGCCACTGGAGCCCTTAATGATCTTCATTTCTAACCTTGATTTTCCCAAGCAGATGTGCAAACAGGAAGTGTGTGTGTGAGAGAGAGAAAGGGTCAGTCCTGACATTAATCTCTGACTAATGTCAAAACCAGCCAACCACTTGAATCTTGGCTCAACATAAGAGAGACTGAGGCAGACTTGAGTTGCTCCAGGTCACACTGGGGTGCTGGGTTTAGAACTCAGCCTCTGAACTCCCAACTGAGCAGTGGAGGCAGGGGAATGGCACATGCCTCTGCTATGTTGCTGCTGTTTGCGAGGCGTCAGGGTGACACCAGCTGGGGTGAGATCTGAAACCCCAAGTGCCACGGGGCCTTCAGCTCACCAGCCATGGTCCCAGCGTGGCCACTAAAGAGTTAATTGAGGAGCAGCGAGACCAGGTCTGGCTCCAGTGGCTCCAGGAGGCACACCCAGGAAGAGCCCCCCAGATCCAAGCACCCCGCACAACGGCTGAGAACATGAGGAAGCACTGAGACCCTCCAACCCCCAGGCTCAACCCCTCTCAGCACCAGGGGCTTGGATTTACAGTGTTTCAGGCAGCTTGTGCTCTGCCTCTCGTGGGGACACTCGTAACTGTTACAGCATCAATGAGCCCGTATTTCTGCCTGACTTGGACCCGCCCTGCTCCCCTCTGGCTGCTGGGCAGCCATGCAGACAAAGGAGTGGGGGTTAGAGGAGCCGCGGGGCCGCTCGGCGCTGCGCCCCCAACCCATCTCTACAGAAAAGCAGAGGAGGAGTCCTGGATGCTGCCATGCACCCCACCCCAACTCCTCAAATCCTGAGCTCCCTGGCTGAGCCACTCACCGAACAAAAATCTTCTCCATCTCCTCCAGCCGGTACACCTCCTTCACCCTGTGGAGAGAGGTGCAGAGATGATGAGGGCTTCCTGGGGCACCTGTCTGGGCAGCAGGGGGAGGCAGGAGGCTGCGCCTGCAGGCCCAGCACCACCAAGGCCACCAAGAACAAGGACCCCAGCCTGGCACTGCCTCCACAGACAAGCCCCAGGGTTCACAGCTGCCAAGCACCCTGGAGCTTGGCCCAGGGCAACTGGGGAGCAGAGCCACGGCCGAGGAGGACAGGAGGGAGGGAGAGGAAGGTCTGCAGGCGATGTCCCTGTCAGTGTCCAGCCCCACGTCCCCAGCACCAGAGGCCAGGACACTAAGGGCCAGGCTCTCGTCCAGGTCCGTGTGCGTGGATTTTAGGCCTTCGGGTAGCAGACCTCCAAACCGTCCTAATGGGCCTATTTCCATGACGGGTGAGGAGACCCCTTAGTCAGCCCCCCAGCCCTGGGGCCGCCGAGCACACCTTTGGAGCCACTATTGGGTAAGGTGCCCAGAGACTGAGCAACCAGACCCCACACAACAGAGGCAGGGCCCCTGAAGCAGCTTCTCAGGGCCTGGTGGACAGGACCTTTTCAAGCACGGGAAGAAATCACTTTTTTAGACTTTCAGAAGACTTCTATAAAGTGCATTCTTACTACTGGATTTAATTCTAAGTAAATCTGTATTAAAAAGAATAATGAAAATTATTTTTTCAAGTCTCTAGACACATGAAGCCCCAAAGATAATAACATCAGACCTCAGCCCAGACTGGAAAAGTCTGTTCTCCGTCTATCTGCTGACTGTTCTTATCCTCCTCGCCTCCCACAGGGTCTGGACCTTTCATATCACCTCACATGGCAACAAACCGTGGCCTTCTTTCCATGCACCAAGGATCCCATTACTTCAAACCACCCTTCTCTTTATCACGTTCAAAAACTCCCATTCCCTCAGCACCCTTTTCTTACCTGAAACAAATGAAAAGGCCAGGATGGATATGCTAATGATACCCAAGCACGGATGTGTGGCTCACAGGTGCGTTAGTGCCCTCAGAAGCACGTGCATCTGAAATGAGGGCACCTGAACCCTGAGGATGAGGCTTTCTGCTGGAGGCTGGCCCACTGTGACAGGAGGGACGGGGAGATAACTCCGGGGCAAGCAGGCACCTCTCCAGGACCCCCAAGTACATCACTCATCAGGGCGGTCTGACCTCTCACGCTGGCCTGGCCTCCACTGAGCCCTCTCTCACCTCACAGGAGGGGGGCAGGCACTAACCAGAAAGAAGCAATGGGGAAGGAGGATATGGGGGGAGAGGTGATACGCTCACCTGATGGGATTCATGTCAGGCCGACTGGGCTTAGAAACAGCTTTCACAAATTTCTCAGCAAGCTGAATCCTACAATCCAACGGAGTCTCTCAGAGGCAAGTAAGGGTACCTCTACCAGGACCCCCGCCCCCAGAGCATCTTCATGGCACCGGTGGGAGGACACTCCTGAATCTGCAGCAAAGCTGCTCTAAGAGGCGGCACCCGCGTCCCCCTGGAGGCCCCCTCCTGCCCTGTGGTCAGTCACCTCCAGCGGAACTTCAAGTGTCATCTTTATTGTAAACGTCTGCTCCTTCACCCCAAACCACTGATCCCACAATGCACCCACTCAGATGAGCCAGCTCAGGAGTGATGTCAGCAGCATGGTGGTGTAAGGGTGTTCTGTAACTCCCTTTAAACAACTGATTAGCATCCGTCCGTGAACGAAAGTGGGAATTGTGGGACCCAGGTGAACTTCCAGACTGGAAAAGTCTGTTCTCCGTCTATCTGCTGACTGTTCTTATCCTCCTCGCCTCCCACAGGGTCTGGACCTTTCATATCACCTCACATGGCAACAAACCGTGGCCTTCTTTCCATGCACCAAGGATCCCATTACTTCAAACCACCCTTCTCTTTATCACGTTCAAAAACTCCCATTCCCTCAGCACCCTTTTCTTACCTGAAACAAATGAAAAGGCCAGGATGGATATGCTAATGATACCCAAGCACGGATGTGTGGCTCACAGGTGCGTTAGTGCCCTCAGAAGCACGTGCATCTGAAATGAGGGCACCTGAACCCTGAGGATGAGGCTTTCTGCTGGAGGCTGGCCCACTGTGACAGGAGGGACGGGGAGATAACTCCGGGGCAAGCAGGCACCTCTCCAGGACCCCCAAGTACATCACTCATCAGGGCGGTCTGACCTCTCACGCTGGCCTGGCCTCCACTGAGCCCTCTCTCACCTCACAGGACGGGGGCAGGCACTAACCAGAAAGAAGCAATGGGGAAGGAGGATATGGGGGGAGAGGTGATACGCTCACCTGATGGGATTCATGTCAGGCCGACTGGGCTTAGAAACAGCTTTCACAAATTTCTCAGCAAGCTGAATCCTACAATCCAACGGAGTCTCTCAGAGGCAAGTAAGGGTACCTCTACCAGGACCCCCGCCCCCAGAGCATCTTCATGGCACCGGTGGGAGGACACTCCTGAATCTGCAGCAAAGCTGCTCTAAGAGGCGGCACCCGCGTCCCCCTGGAGGCCCCCTCCTGCCCTGTGGTCAGTCACCTCCAGCGGAACTTCAAGTGTCATCTTTATTGTAAACGTCTGCTCCTTCACCCCAAACCACTGATCCCACAATGCACCCACTCAGATGAGCCAGCTCAGGAGTGATGTCAGCAGCATGGTGGTGTAAGGGTGTTCTGTAACTCCCTTTAAACAACTGATTAGCATCCGTCCGTGAACGAAAGTGGGAATTGTGGGACCCAGGTGAACTGACTTAGGTGGGCCACCAAGCACAGAACACATTCTTCAGAGAAGACCCTCCCTCTCCCCATAAGGTCACCCTCTTGCTCAGCCTTAAAGCAAACATCACTCCTGATCTAAACAGCGGCAAAGTGGAGTGTGCTGGTATCTATGAAACCAAGAGTTGTCCCTGGTGAATGAAAGTGCCAACACCAACTTCTCACCCTGCCCTTGGAACCAGCTAGTGGAGAGAAGAGGGAAACTAAGGATGTTCTTAAGCAGAGAAGACCTGAGTGAGGAGCCAAGCCACAGAGGCCACTGCCACAGCGCCGCCCTGGCCCGCCTCCCGCCCTGTCCCCCAGGGCCCCGGTCAGACCGTTGGTTAAAGTGCTGCTCCCGCACGTCACTGCCGTTCAGCACGAGGACATCAAGGATGTGGATCGCACTTATCTTCCGCTGGGCCTTCCCCTAGAAGGACAAGGACATTGCCCACCCCGCCAGGCACTGGCCTGGGGCCCACTCCGCCCAAGGTGGCCTGCTGGCCTCCATTCTACCTAGAGCTGGGGGAAGGGAGGTGCTCTAAACACAATTCTCTCACCTCCCTCCCAGTAGATGCTCAGCCCGACTGGCCCAGGCTTCTGAGCAGACAAGAGATCTGAGGTGCTGGACCAGCCCCCTTAAATCTCAGACCCAGTGAGACTGCCACCATGGTGCTCTGGGAGGAGCTGGCTTCCCACTCTGGCCCTCTACTCCCACTGACTGTTCTGAAAGTTATGTGTGTGGTGGTAATACCCAAAGCTCAAGGGAAATAACAAGTTGCTTCTTTCCCAAGGGATCCTTGGTCTGTAACAATCAATATCTAAAAACTACACAGCAGGTTGACTAGGGCCTTTGCTACCCAGAGATGATCAAGATTTCCTGCACAGAAGGAGACTGTGAGCCTTCCTACCTGAACACACTGTGGCTTAAAGCAACTACTGGAGGAGGAGGAATAATCACAAAGCCTTCGTTGGGCCCTGGGCCCTGTCAGCAACCACATACAGTGTAAGCCAGTTAACTCGGGATGTGTGTGTGGTGGGAGGCAGTGAAGGGCCAAGCCCAGCTGTGCCTCAGGTCCCTAGATGGCAGAGCCACAACACGCGAGCAGAACCACCTCTGACCTCCCCTTTCAGCTCATGGACAATCTCCACAGAGAGCAGAGTATCCCGGGGTAGCTCTGTCTTCAGGTCCAGCTTGACCCAGCGGTCTGACTGGCGGCCATCCCACGTGTAGATCTGAGACTTCTATGGGCAGAGAGAAAGGGTTAGCTCAGGTAGAATAGGGACTGAGCGGTGAGAGGCCAGTTCTCAAAAAGGCTTTCAGTTGGTGGCTCCAAGCTGACGGGGCTGGAAATGCCAGAAGAAGAGGTCTGGAGAAAGGAGCTAGGGATACTTCATACGCGAGGAGGACAGTATTGTCCTCCGCTGCCTCGGCGGAAGAGGCACGCTCTGACTCGGTCCCGCCACGGGGAACAGGCCCAGGCACCATTCAGGAGGCCTGAGTCCATGATCAGAGGCCCCTTAGGAAAGATCCAGCTTGGTCTATGTGTGAAGAGGGTTTAGTGAAAGATCCAGAGAGCAGAGCAGAGAGAGACAGTGAAGAGAGAAAAAGAGAAAATGTAATAAGAGGACAAAGAGAAGGGAAATGAGGAAGAAGAGAGAAAACTATACACGAAGACCAGTCAGAGGCGGGAGAGCGGTGAGGCAGATACAGAACTGCCGAGGCGTTCCCTCACCTCAAGTTAGACTCCACAGGCACCAGAGTAAGGATAGGCGGTGTCTGCGAGACAGGGGTGGCAGGGGTGGGGGCGGTGCTGCAAAGAAACAGCTGCCAGGGCTGGAGCCGCCGAGGCCACCAGGAGGAGGCAGCGCTCCCGTCAGCAATGCACCAAAGTGAACAAGCAAATACATGAGTAAGCGGAAGAACGAGTGACACGTGGGTAACAGTGGAGGAAAGGAAGGGAAGTTTCAAGAAATACGTTCCCTGGGGTCAAAGCGTCAGCTCCTCAATGCCAAACAAAACACGCGCCAAGTGTGGCAGGCGGCTGTCCAGATTCCCACAGACAGACAGCACGGTTCCACCACCCAAGCCTGGGAGGGAACCAGCTGCAGACTTACCCCCAGGCCGATGAGGAACTTCTGCTCGCTGCCAGACACCATGCAGCGGTAGTCGAGCACTGGGCGGATCTTCTCCAGGGTCTTGGCAGTAAGCAGCGTGGGCTTATAGCTGAAGATGTCAATCTCAGTGCCCTGCAGCCCCGGGTCAGAGAAAACACGGCTGGGTTGGGGGAAGGGACAGGCGCTCAGAACAGGTGCCTGGGGGTTGGGGGCAGAAGTTAGGGCAGGCTGTGGGGCGGGGGGTGGGTGGGGACAGGAAGCACTTGCTCTCTGAAACATGCCCCCTGTTCTACCTAACCAGGAACAAACTGGGATCTAATTCCACCTGCTTGGAGTGTTCCTTTAGGACCTATTAGAAGAGGCTAGAAAAGCAAAGAACACCGAGTCCCTGAGTACAGATCGATTTACCAGAGCTATAAGGAAATGTCACCAGAATATAAAAGCCTCCCCTTCAATAAAACTGAAAGCAAAGACTTGCAAGCAGTTGATGTGAAAGTAGTTAGGTGATCTCTCCACCTGGTTCAGAAAAGTTTACACATGCTTTTTTTTTTTTTTTTTAATGTATAATACATTTATTTTTTTTTTCACCTTTCTTTTTTTTTTTTTATTTTTTAATTTTTACTTTATTTTACTTTACAATACCGTATTGGTTTTGCCATACATTGACATGAATCCACCATGGGTGTATATGAGATCCCAATCCTGAATCCCCCTCCCACATCCCACCCCATTTCCTCTCTCTGGATCATCCCCGTGTACCAGCCCCAAGCATCCTATATCCTGTATCGAACATAGGCTGGTGCTTCATTCTTACATGATAGTATACATGTTTCAATGCCATTCTCCCAAATCATCCCACCCTTTCCCTCTCCCACAGAGTCCAAAAGTCCGTTCTATACATCTGTGTCTCTTTTGCTGTCTCGCATACAGGGTCATCATTGCCATCTTTCTAAATTCCATATATTCACATGCTGTTTTTTTGAGCCCATCTTGAACCTCATTCTCCAGTCCCTGACCTGCACAACAGCTCAAGATTTGGGCCAGATTTAAATGAACCCCAGGGAAAAGCTGGAATTCAGGTGGCAGGAAAACACAGGGCAGAATTCCAGAGACCACTCACCAGAAACAGAGCCTAGGTCTGGGCCGCTCCACTGTGGAGCTCTCTGGCAGCCCCTCCTGCCCCTCTGACCAGCTCCCGGCCTAAGATCACCTCACACTTCACACCTCCCCTGCAGGCACGTGGCACCCTAAACTTGCCAGGGAGTAAGAGCCAGTACCACACTTGGGGCAGCGGGAATGCTGATCACAACACATCTCAGGCCAAGAATCTTCAGCCAGCCTGGTGGGCTCTGCAGGAACTCAACACTCTCACCAAAAGTCCCTGCCTTTAGGAGGTCTCAGCCCACCCCTGAAGCCCACGTGGTACCTGCACAAGTCCCCTGGAGGCCAGGCACCTGGGGGTCTCAGTAATACCACCTCTTACCAGGCCTTTCTAACTCTCTATTTTCACCAGACACCAAGCTTACCTGGATGAGCTCGAAGAACTTAGATTTTGGGTCTGTGGAAGAAGGAGCAACTCGAGCCTGGTCTGGGATCTGAAACAAGAAAGCAAAGAACTTCGGTTTTCAAGTGCACTTTTGATCAGGGTTGTATGTGAGCCTACACAAAGGCTCAGACTGGGCAAGAAGAAGTGGCACCCAAGGAAGCTGGAGAGGGGGGCTGGGGAGGCCAATTCAGTCACTGCTCCCTTTCAGGCCTTGTGGTAACACTCCTTCAAAGCCATTTACCTTTCTCTGGGGCTCTCTGTGGTCAATACTGCTACCCAGGGGCACCAGCAGGAAACAGGCCTGTTCACCCACCACCCTTGTCCTTTGTGACCAGTCTGCCGGGGCTAAACTAGGAGTGAAAGAGCCAAGGAAGTAACCCCCAGCAGTGCTGAGACGTCCAACTCTTGAGTCCTGTGGGGGCCGGCCAGGCTGGGAGTCGGTCCCAGTCTTCTTGAAAACTGCCCTGCCCTGGAGCAAAACTGGGTGGGGGGACACTCACCCCCCAGAGCCGGAGGCACTCTTTCCGTATCTCTGCCTGCCGAGGCTCAATCAGGGTCCTGGGAAAAGGAAGCCAGTAAATGACTGAAACCTCTGTACAAGGAGTGTGCCTCCTGCACGCCCATCAGAACCCCAGGGAGAGGAAGTCGTGTGAACGAACATGTGCATGCCCACATGAGGCCAAGCCGCCCTTACCTAAGGTGCCTGTAACACTCACATGGCTCTGCCTCCGGGAGGTGAGCGCACAGGGGCACGGGAAACGAGATGATCTCCTTGTTCAACCACAAAGGGAAGGAAGGAGCCACCCTCCTGACTACCCTGGATGGCAGGGTCCCCAAACACCCTTCTTCCAAGTACCCATGAGAACACACTGGTTCCTTCCCTGACACAGGCCACATTAAGTCCATCCCGTGGACATCACCATGCCTGAGAAAGCTGGACGAGCTTCTGCTCACCCCCTACCAGAGGTTTTCTTTGACCAGGCCTCCCTCTCCTTGCCTGAATATCACTCTTTATGTCCCCTGAACATCAGATCTTCTACACATGCCCCTCTACATTCTCTGATGCACTGGTAACAATTTTTCCTGTATCCTCTGCCTGGGTTACTCTTATCTGTCCAAAGACAACGTAAAGCCTTTGAGGCTGAGGTTCATGCCATATGCTTCTTTGGCATCCTTCACAGAATACGGTAAAGTATGAGATGTAAAAAGTAGGTATTTTTAAATGTTCGTAGAAATGAAGTGAAGAGCTCAGGTTGGGGTTGGGGGGTGGGGAACAAAACATAAAGATCTTCCCTTGAAATAGGTAGATTCTGGAAAGGGCAACACTCACGTGTCTTGCACAAAGGCACGGATTTTGGCCAGAGCTTTGATCTGCAGACTACAGTGGCTGGAATTTAAAAAAAAGGATTTTATCTCAGAAGGATTACCAAAAAAGTCAGCCTACAGTCATCAGGACAGAGAAGTTTAGCCAGAGCAGTGGCCATCTACGTTTGGGGAAGGGGTAAAGTCAAAAAAGAACCCCTTCGACCATACCTTTAAGGTACAGTTACATGGACCTGATGAAAACTTAGGGTGAAGCAGAACTGAGTCAAACTCTCCACACACTCAGATCCCAAGCCCAGCCAAAAGAAAGGTTCTGATCTCATTCTTAAAAATTTGAGCACTTCCCTGTGGTACTGCTGCTGCTGCTGCTAAGTCGCTTCAGTCGTGTCCGACTCTGTGCGACCCCACAGACGGCAGCCCATTGGGCTCCACCATCCCTGGGATTCTCCAGGCGGGACAGTGGATAAGAATCCACCAGCCAATGCAGGGGACATGGGTTTGATCCCCGGTCCAGGAATATCCCACATTCCGCAGAGCAGCAAAGACTGCGCCACAACCACCGAACCCAAGCTCGAGAGCCTGCAAGTCGCAACTACTGAAACCCATGTGCCTAGAGGCCGTGCTCTTCAACAAGAAGCCGCCGCAATGAGAAGCCCGAGCACCTCAACCAAGAGTAGCCCCCTCTCACAACTAGAGAAAGCACGCTAGCAGCAACAAAGACCCAGAGCAACCAAATAAATTATTAAAAAAAAACCTGAAGGCTGTAGTGAAATGATTTTTTGGGCTGCATTGTGCAGCTTGTAGGATCTTAGTTCCTCAAGCAGGGATCCCCAAACCTGCAACCTTTCAATTAGAGTCCTAACCACAGGACCACCAGGAATTACCTGAACTGATTCTAAATGAAGCAACAACACAGAGCAGACATAGTTCAGTACACACTAACCTGACTTACCTGCGCTAAGAGCCACCCTTACTACCTTAGCCTCCATGACTCTTAGAGACAAATTTTTTCATTTAAAAAGTGAGACATGATAAAGCAAGAAAATGTGACCCACTGACAAGAGAGGGAAAACAGTCCGACAGAACAAGACCAAGAGATGATCCAAATGTTGAAATTATCAGACAAGACCTTTAAAATAACTGAAACATATGTTAAAGGATCTAGTGAAAAAGGTATAATATACTTAAAAAGATGGAAAAATACTGGCAGAGATATATAAAAACTGTTTTTCAAAAGCAAAAATTCTCGAAAAATATATTAGAGATAAATGGTATTATTTATTTAGCTGATTTACAAAAGTATAGTTGATTTACAATGTTAGTTGCAGGTATACAACATAGTAAATCAAATTTTTATATATTATACTCTATTTAAAGTTATTATAAGATACTGGCTATATATCCCTGTAGCTTACATATTTTACACATAGTAGTCTGTACCTCTTAATCCCCTATCTTGCCCCTCCCCTCCTCCCTCTCCCCATTGGTAACCCAATAGTTTGTTCTCTAAATCTATCAATTTCTGTTTTATTATTCATTTTTTTGATTCCACATATAAATGACAACTTGTCTGACTGATTTCACTAAGATCCACTGCGCGAGGTCCATCCATATTGTTGCAAATAGCAGAATCTCATTCTTTTTTTTTTTTAATGACTCTAATATTTCAGTGTGTGTGGACCCATCAACAGTGTACTAGGGTTTCCTTTTCTCCACTTCCTCATCAACATTTGTTATCTGTAGACTTTTTGATGATGGCCATTCTGACAGGTGCAAGGTGATCACATTTAATTTGCATTTCTCTGATTATTAGTGATGTTGAGCATTTTTTCATATACCTGTTGGCCATCTATATGTCTTCCTTGGAAAAATGTCTATTCGAGTCTTCTGCCCATTTTTTGATATTGAATTATATGAATTATTTATATATTTTGCATATTAAACCTTTATCAGTCTTACCATTTGCAAATATTTCCTCCTATTCAATAGGCTGTCTTTTCATTTTGTTGGTTTCCTTTGCTGTGCAAAAGTTTTTAACTTTAATTAGGTCTCATTTCTCTATTTTTGCTTTCTTTGCCTTAGGGCCTGATCCCTCCACCTCTAAAATTTCTACTCTTTATGTCAGAGTATTCTGCCCTTGTTTTCTTCTAGATTTATGGTTTATGGTCTTACATGTAGGTCTTTAATCCATTTTGAGTTTATTTTTGTATATGGCATGAGAAAATGTTTTAATTTCATTCTTTTACATGTAGCTCACCAGTTTTTCCAGCATCACTGTCACAGAGACACAAAGACACAGAGACTGTTTTTTCTCCAATGTATATTCTTACCTCCTGTGTCACAGATTAGTTGACAAAATATAAAGGGAAAATCTTGAAAGCAGTCAGAGGAAAAAGGACACATGACACACTGACAAAGTTTATCCCCACGGCTAGTTTATCACTATGACTAGTTTATCCCCACGGCTAGTTTATCACTATGACTAGTTTGCGAGTTTTTAATCATGAGTAGATGTTTAATTTTGTTGAATATTCTTTCTGTATCTATCAAAATTATTATACTATTTTTCCTCTTTATTCCTTTAATACTTACATAGTATTACTTACTTACTTTATTCCTTTAATACTTTACATACTTACATTCCTTTAAAAACTTACATAGCTTTCAGTGAGCATGTCTTTTAAGTGAAGTACAAAAAATGGTTTTCAAAAGGTACACAAATCTTGCATTTTTAGATAAACTCCAGTTGATCATGAGCATTACTCTTATACATTGATAAATTTGATTTACTAATTTTTAAACAGTTTTCTTTACATTTTTGGCTGTGCGGGGCTCTGCTGCTGTGCAGGCTTCTCTCTAGCTCCGGAGAGCAGGGCTGCCCTCCAGTTGCGGCTCCCGGGCTCTAGAGCACAGGCTCTATAGTTGGGGTGCACCTCCTTGGTTGCTCCATGGCTTGTGGGCTCTTCCTGGATCAGGGATCAAACCCATGTCTCCTCCACTGGCAGGTGGACTCTTTACCACTGAGCCACCAAGGGAAGATTTTTCTGTATAGGCTCATGAGGGGTATTAATCTATAAATGTGTAGTCTTTTGAATTTTGGTGAGATGGTTGGATGGCATCCAAACTCAATGGACATGAGTTTGAGCAAACTCTGGGAGATAGTGAAGGACAAGAAAGCCTGGCATGCTGCAGTCCATGGGGTTGCAGAGTCAGATATGACTGAGTGACTGAACAACAACAAATATATATATTTAAATGCTATAAATTTCCCTTTATTAATCCTTTTTTAATTCCTTTAGGTATATATACATATAAAGGAATATATATATTTATCTATTCATCTGTCAATGGACATTAAAAGACATTCAAATTGGAAAGGAAAGCATCTACATCAAAAGCTAAAAAGCTTTTGCATAGCAAAGGAGACTACCAACAAAACAAAAAGGCAGCCTACTGAATGGGAGGGAGATAGTTGCAAACAATGTATCTGATAAGGGGTTACAGTACAAACCATAAAAAGAACTCACACAACTCAACATAAACACCCAGATAAATGAAGAAGATGAGGTGTGTGCATACACACACACAGGAATATCTGTCTCTTATACACATCTAGATGTGTATAAGAGACAGTCCATATACTAGTAATGAACAATTAGAAAATAAAAAGTTTAAAACACCATTTACATACCCATAAAATTCTTACAAATAAATTTAACAAAAGATGTGTAACATCTCTATACTGAAAACTATAAAACTGCTGAAAGACATTAAAGAACCTAAATAAAACTTCTAGGTGAAACTTCTGACTGATATTCTAGTCAGAATATTTTCATTACTTTAGTACAGTGCAAGTTTTTTAGAGAGACAACAAGAATCACCAACAAAAATAAAAAACTGATGAACTGAATTTCAGCATCAAAATTTAAAACTTCTTGGCAATCAAACTGAAAAGGAATGAGTAAAATTATCTCAGTTTGCAGATGACAACTGTTATGCAAAAAAACTCTGAAGATTCCACAAAAAATTGTTAAAATAATCAGTCACATTTCTACACACTAACAGCAAACAATCTGAAAATGAAGTTAACTACTCCATCTACAATAGCATCAAAAAGAATAAAATACTGAGGAATAAATTAAATCAAGAAGTGAAAGACTTGTACACTGAAAGCTGTGTAACACTGCTGAAGAAAATGAAGAGAGAGAGAAATAAATGGAAAGGCACGCTGTGCTCATGGACTGGCACACTTAATACTGTTAGCGTGACAACACTACCCAAAGCGGTCTGCAGATTCAGTGCCATCTCTACCAAACCCCAGGGGCAGTCTTTGCAGAAATGGAAAAACTCATCCTAAAAATCATGTGGAAACTCAGGGGACCCCAAATAGCCAAAACAATACTGCAAATGAAGGACAAACCTGGGGGCCTCATATATCCTGAGTTCAAAAAAACTTACAACACTACAGTATAAAGTATGGTACTGGCATCAAGACCAATGGAACAGAATAGAGAGCTCAGAAATATACCCTCACATGTATGATCAAATGATTTTCAAAAAGAGTGCCAAGATCATTCCATGGGGAATGCATATAGATAGTCTTCAACAACTAATGTTGGGAAAACTCAATATCCATATGCAAAAGAATACAGTTAGACACTTACTTCACATTACCTACAAAAATCAATTCAAAATGGATCGAAGACCTAAACATAAGATATAAAACTATAAAAGTTTTCTTTCTCTCAAAAGAAAACACGGAGAAAAGCTTCATGACACTGGATTTAGTGATGGATTTCTTGAATGACACCAGAAGCACAGGCAATAAAAGAAAAAATAAACTGGACTATATCAAAATATAAAACTTCTGTGCAAAGGGCATAATCAATACAGTAAAAAACAAAAACAAGACCCCACAGAATACAAGAAAATATTTTTGAATCATACATCCGATTAAGAGATTAATACCCAGAATGTATTAAGAATTTCTATAACTAAACAGCAAAAATCAAGCAAATCAATTTAACAATGGGCAAAGGAAGGTCTGTCAAGATGGCACAGTAAGACCCTGAGGTCAGCTCTTCACATGGGACACCACAATTACAGCACAGGAACCTGGAATGTTAGGTCCATGAATCAAGGCAAATTGGAAGTGGTCAAACAGGAGATGGCAAGAGTGAACGTCGACATTTTAGGAATCAGCGAACTAATATAGACTGGAATGGGTGAATTTAACTCAGATGACCACTGTATCTGCTACTGTGGGCAGGAATCCCTTAGAAGAAATGGAGTAGCCATCATAGTCAACAAGAGAGTCCGAAATGCAGTACTTGGATTCAGTCTCAAAAGTGACAGAATGATCTCTGTTCATTTTCAAGACAAACCATTCAATAACACAGTGATCCAAGCCTATGCCCCAACCAGTAATGCTGAAGAAACTGAAATTGAATGGTTCTATGAAGACCTACAAGACCTTCTAGAACACCCAAAAAAGATGTCCTTTTCATTTTAGGGGACTGGAATGCAAAAATAGGATGTCAAGAAACACCTGGAGTAACAGGCAAATTTGGCCTTGGAAGTACAGAATGAAGCAGGGCAAAGGCTCATAGAGTTTTGCCAAGAGAACGCACTGGTCATAGCAAACACCCTTTTCCAACAACACAAGACTCTACACATCAACATCACCAGATGGTCAACACCGAAATTAGATGGATTATATTCTTTGCATCCAAAGACGGAGAAGCTCTATACAGTCAGCAAAAACAAGACTGGGAGCTGACTGTGGCTCAAATCATGAACTCCTTATTGCCAAATGGAGACTTAAATTGAAGAAAGTAGGAAAAACCACTAGACCACTCAGGTATGACTTAAATCAACTCCCTTATGATTATACAGTGGAAGTGAGAAATAGATTTAAGGGACTAGATCTGATAGACATAGAGTGCCTGATGAACTAAAGATGGAGGTTCGTGACACTGTACAGGAGACAGGGATCAAGACCATCCCCATGGAAAAAAAATGCAATAAAGCAAAATGGCTGTCTGAGGAGGCCTTAC
>SJYT01008501.1:0-10313 GCA_006410635.1 Cephalophus harveyi | reverse complement strand
CTCTCCTCTTTCACTTTCATTAAGAGGCTTTTTAGCTCCTCTTCACTTTCTGCTATAAGGGTGGTGTCATCTGCATATCTGAGGTTATTGATATTTCTCCCGGCAATCTAGATTTATGGTGTGACAAAAATCAGAGAAAGAGTATGAGATGTGTACAGTTAGCTTTCTGTGTTAGTCAATTCTCAGGAAGTTTCACTGTGAACAAAGCATAACTTTGAAATTTCAGTGGCTTATTACAGCAAAGGATTGTATCTTGCCCACAGTACATATAAACTATGGACTAGTGGATTCACTCCACATGTTTGTCCTGAGACACAGACTGATGGAGCCAGACTATTATTAGGCAGAGGGAAGGGTAATGGCAGAACATCACAATGGTTCTTAAAGCTTTTGCTTACTTAGAAGGTTAATCATTTCTGCTCACATTCCATTTGCTAAAGCAAATCACGTGGCTGAGTCTGATGTCAACTGACTTCCTCTTAGTGGGAGGGATTCCAGGGAAAGCCTCTGTAAATGAGCCTGAGTGACAAATATTATCAATAAAGTATTCAACTGACAAGTTTCCAGCCATGCTTTTGAATGCTTTTCTCTTTAAAAATCTTTGTTTATTGAGTCTATTGGCTGATGATGTTCACCAAACTTAGGATGGGGGAGCAAAATAGTAAATCTAGGTTGATTAACTTAACTGATTAGACTCTGTCATCAGAATCCAGACTTCATAGAAACAGTTGTCCTTGCACTATGAAAAAGCTCCATTCTCTGGCAACATACTGGCTTTTTCTCCATGTGTTGTTGTTCAGTTGCTAAGTTGTAGCTGACTCTGCGATCTCATGGATTGCAGCATGCCAGACTTCCCTGTCCTTCACCATCTCTGACTTTGCTCAAACTCATGTCCATTGAGTTGGTGATGCCATCCAACTGTCTCATCCTCTGTCGTTCCCTTCTCCTGCCTTCAATCTTTCCCAGCATCGAAGTCTTTTCCAACGAGGCAGCTCTTCACATCAGGTTGCCAAAGTACTGGAGCTTCAGCTTCAGCATCAGTCCTTCCAATGACTATACAGGGTTGATTTCTTTTAGGATTGACTGGTTTGATCTCCTGGCAGTCCAAGGGACTCTCAAAAGTCTTCCCCAGCACCACAGTTTGAAAGTATCGATTCTTCAGCACTCAGCCTTCTTTATGGTCCAACTCTCACGTCCATACCTGACTACTGGGAAAACCAAAGCTTTGACTGTATGGACCTTTGTCAGCAAAGTGATGTCTCTGATTTTTAACATGTTGGCACATCTTAATATCTGTTCTCATGACAAAATAATAAAGGCAGACTAGGTGGGTTAGGGCAAACCTAACAAGGATAAAACCTCAGGCTCCAGAGATAGTGGCAGGGACTCATGGCCAGTCCCCTTCTCATAAGAAGCAGCTCACTCAGTGATGAGCAGAAATACCATAGTTGATTTTTAATGAATATATCTTGCACATCTCCCACCTAAAAGTTTGAAACATATATAGAGGACCTGGTCCCTATCCTCAAGGAGCTCAGAGTTAAGGTTGGTGAAGGAACTTCCATGGATGACTTCATAGAAGAGCTGAAGGAGCAGAGACGCCCACATGGAGGAGTTAGGGCTCAGCTGAATTTGGAAAGATGTGCAGAGAATGAGTGGGCTTTCTCAGTGTAGGACTGATCTCTCTACTTTGCTTCCTGTCTTCCTGCCCTTGGGAAAAGGAGGTGCTTGGGGTAAATACTTTGCCTGGGGTCATACAAGTGGTATGTGCTGAACTGAGGTTTGAACCCATGACTAACTCTAAAGCTTGTTTTTTTTTTTTTTTCCATTCTATTGGAGTGTGATCCCAAGATGGGCTGATAGAGTTCTGAGGAAAGCTTAGTTATGGGAGTGAGTGGACTGTGGAACTCAGGCTCAAGAAACAGGGACTCTTGTGGGAGTATTTGACTGTGGGAATGGGTGTGTGGGGGATGGGCCATAACAGAGTGCCTTAAAATGTTTTTTATTATTTTTATAAGTAACATTATTACTTTGTATAGAGAATGACAGCTTTCAAAACACTTTGTCCTCAAAACTGAGCAATGTCAAATCAATTTTTAAGAAAGAAACAGGGTTTACAATATAACATATTAAGTGGCAGTAATGCCTTCACTTTGCATTTATTAGTTTAATAGCTTGATTGAGGTATAATTTATACAACATAGCTTTCAATCACTGTGAACATACAATTCAATGGTTTTGGTAGCTTAATAGAGTTGTGCAGCCATCACCACAGTCCAGTTGTAGAACATCTCCAGTGACTCTCAAACTTCCCGCATGCCCGTTTACAGTCAATTTCCCTCCTCCCACACCTATCCTAGCCACTGATCTGCTTTGCCTCTATAAATTTGCAGATCAGTACATAGAATAAATATGCAATATTTTGTGTTTGGCTTCTTTTACTTGGCAAAATGTCTTTGGTTTCATCAGTATATATGTAACACTCAGTTCAGTTCAGTTCAGTTGCTCAGTTGTGTCCGACTGCGACCCCATGAATCACAGCACACCAGGCCTCCCTGTCCATCACCAGCTCCCGGAGTTCACTCAAACTCACGTCCATTGAGTCGATGATGCCATCCAGCCATCTCATCCTCTGTTGTCCCCAATAGTTCCTTTCAGTTACTGAATTATTTTCCATTGTATGAATATGGCACATATCTATCTTAAATTTAATTTTTTATTTTATATTGGAGTACAGTTGATTTAGTGCTGTGTTAGTTTCAGGTGTACAGAAATATGATTGAGTTATATATCAATCATTGAGAGAGTATTGAGTCGAGTTCCTTGTGCTATAAGTAGATCCTTGTTGATGATCTGTTTTACACATAATAGTGTATGTATGTTAATCCCAACCTCCTAATTTATGCCTTCTCTTCATGTTTTCCCTTTGGTTACCACAAGATTGTTTTTGAAAGCTGTGTGTCTGTTTCTGTTTTATGAATAAGTTCACTTGTATCATTTTTTTAGATTCCACGTATAATATCATATGATGTGTGTCTTTCTCTGCCTTACTTCATTTAGTATGGTAATCTCTAGGTCCATCCATATTGCTGCAAATGGCATTATTTAACTTTTTATGGCTAAGTAGTATTCTTTTGTATATATGTGCCACATCTTCTTTATCCATTCATCTGTTGATAGACATTTAAACTGTTTCTATGTCTTGGCAGTTGTAAATAGTGCTGCAGTGAAAATTGGGGTGCACACTTCTTTTTGAATTATGGTTTTCTTTGGATATATGCCCAGGATTGGGACTGCTGGATCTTATGGTAGTTCTATTTTTATTTTTTTAAGGAACCTCCATAGTGTTACCCATAGTTTTGTATATGGCACATATCTTAAAATTCAGTAACCAGTAACTGAACATTTGGATCATTTCTTCACTTTAAATAGCACTTTTAAATTTGAAAATCACTTTGATATATAATACCTCAATTGGTCCTTGTGAATCATGGCAAGAAATCAAAGCTGGTGGTTATTCTCATTTTATTGTGACAAGGATGATAATAATAGCTGACATTGATTGTGCTCTTACTATTTGCAGCACTTCTCTAAACATGTTAAGTATATTAACTCATTTAATCTTTGCAATGGCCTTATGGTGAGAGAGCCATTGTTATCCTCATCTTTTAGGTTGGTTAAATGGTTCAAAGAGGTTAAGTAATATTCCCAAATCTCTGTAGCCAGTAGGTGGCAAAACTGGGGTTTAAAATCAGACAATTTGACATCAGTAATGAGGCCTGGTAGGGCTTCCCTGTGGCTTAGACAGCAAAGAATCTGCCTGCGATGCAGGAGACCTGGGTTCAATCACTAGGTCAGGAAGATCCCCTGGAGGCAGGCATGGCAACCCACTCCAGTGTTTTTGCCTGGAGGATCCCCATGGACAGAGGAGCCTGGCAGGCTACAGTTCATGGAGTTGCAAAGAGTTGGACACGACTGAGTGACTAAGCACAGCACAGTGAGGCCTAGAGAAGTTAGATGAGTTGACTTACTGAAGGCCATTGCTAATAAATGGATGTGTTTCTCTTCCTCCAGGTATAGGCATGTTTGTTATAGATTTATTTACTAGATCCCAGAGAATTTTAGACAAAATTGGACACCTTAGACATTAATATGTAGCATACCTCTTTTTGTATGGATGATGACATGACTGAGAAAAGAAAGTTGTATATGACCTTCTCCAAAGTCACACATCTGGTCAGAGGCAAGCCCTGGATTAGATCCCAGTTCTCCTGAACCCAGAATTGGTCCTTTTGTCATTAGCCTCTTCCTTAAAGATCAGTACAAAGCCAGATGTGGTAGAATTTAGGATCCTTGGAGACAGAAGACAAATAACCTTGTATTGAAGAGGGGGATTCTGAAAGGGAAGTAAAAGCTGAAGGAGACATAACTGTTTTTCTTTAAGTTTGGGTCACAAAGCATGCATGGCATGTCTGACAGGGCCCCAGACCTACTCTAGTTCCAGTGAATTCTTGAATTTATAGGTGACTGAGGCAGCATGAGAATTCCATGTGTATCAAGTGTCTGGATCTACTGACTCAAAATCTCGGAGGCTGTGGCTGTGGAATCTGTTTTTTGAAACTTCTGCAGATAATTCCTTAATGTGTTAAAAAGAAAACCAAAATACTGCTGGAGACTCAGATACAATACATTTTCATGAAGGCAATTTTGTCTTAGAACAGGTTTTCTCAAGCTGTTCATACTATGTAACCCTCCTTTTTCTGGCATCTATTCAGTGATTGTCTAAGTTGTCTCAGGCTGCCCTAACAAAATAACATAGACTGGGTGGCTTAAACAAACAAAAGAATTATGTCTTACAGCTCTGGGAAGTCCAAGATCAGTGTTCTAGCAGGGATTGGTTTCTGGTGAGAGCTTTCGTCCTGGCTTGCAGACAGCCATGCTTTTTTGTGTCCACACATGGTGGAGAGAGAGAGAGATCTCTGGTGTCTCTCCCCTTTTATAAGGATACCAGTTCTCTGGGATCAGGGCTTCCCCTTATGATTTCCTTTAGCCTTATATGTCTTCTTAGAGGCCCTTTCTCCAGTACAGTCACGTGAGGGGTTAGGGTTTTAACATACAAATTTAGTGGGACACAGTTTGGCCCATTGCAGTGGCACACAAAGCGTCTCGTTGTCAACAACAGTGACAGTAGGACACACACGTATAGAGTTTTCTAGCTTCCTTTCACTACAGTTCTTTAACACTTTGTTTCCTTTTTCACTTTTTCAATTGCAAAGCAGAAGTTAAAAAAAAAATCAGTGATATCAAGGAATAAAGTTCTTTAGAAAGTGTCAAAGTGTTACAATCAGTTATTTGATAGGACATATCAGAGTAGTCCTCGTGTCCAGAATAGCAGAATATATAGTCCCATTATTTTAATTCTTGAAACACTTCCTTGGAATAACACACATTTATAATTTGCTCAGTGATTAAAGTGATTATTTTATAATTCCAGTAAAAATTTTTAGTTAACATATAATTAAGATTCTTATGAATTTAATTTTAGGGATAATAAACATAACATACATATAGCAGGGTTGCATTCTCCCTTCTCTTACCTCCTGCCATTTCTCAGACTTGAAATATACCAAAGTACAAATAACTAAGAAGGGCCTTAGAAAGCACCTTAAAAGGTGTCAGAAAAGAGACAGAGGCTTTAATTTGTTTTGTAGCACAATAGTAAAACAGGGGGTATGTAAAAAAAAAGGTCTGCTTTGGCAATGTGGAAGTTCAGTTTGGCAATGTGGAAGTTCAGTGTGGAAGTGGACAGAACTTCCACTTCAGTCATTAGGCCTGACTCTAATGGGGCCTTTCCCCTCACTCCATCCCCCCTACCTCCAGCCACATCTAGAGATCCATAAGAGAAACCAGATGGGCATGACCTACTTTGAAAATTGGGAAGAAAAAGAAACAGATTTGGCTTGGGTGCCGTTGGGAAGCAAAGAGGAAGTGAAGGAAGGGGAGAAGAGTAAGAATGTAAAAAAGAGGTGGGTTGAAGAAAATGACTGGCCATTTGAAGTGAATCAGAGGAACTAAACTGAAGCCCTTCTCCTTCCACTGTGCTAAATTGCTTCAGTTGTGTCTGACTCTTTGTAACCCTATGAGCTATAGCCCGCCAGGCTCCTCTGTTCATGGGATTCTCCAGGCAAGAATACTGGAGTAGGTTGCCATGCCCTTCTCAGGGGATCTTCCCGACCCAGGGATCAAACCCACGTCTCTTAGGACTCCTGCATTGGCAGGAGGGTTCTTTATCACTAGCGCCACCTGGGAAGTCCCTCCCACTGTACCTATGGAGAAGTTTTTCCATTCAGATCAGAAACAACACAAAGATATCTCCTCTCTCCACTCCTTTTCAGAGTTGTACCGGAAGTCTTTCCTAATGCAATAAGACAAGGAAAGAAAATAAAGGATACATTATTTGGGAAGGAAGAAATAAAATGGTCTTTATAAATAATGCAACTGTCTATATAGAAAATCCAAAACAATCAGTCAAAAAAAGAGAAAAGAAAAAAATCCTCCAGGAATAAGTGAGCAATTATAGCACAGTTGTAGGATACAGGGTGTTATATGCAATCCTTTTCTCTGTGAATAACCCAGTGCTGGTGGGACTCATCATTCCCAATAAACAAGGAACCAAAATGATCTAATATCATGATATTTTAGTTTTTAAACATTAGGTTTTGCTGTATTATAGAAATTTTGATGGGAATTTGGTTAGAAGAATGCAAGTTATGTATATGATTAAAAGCAAGCACAGTTTACGTATATGGTTAAAAGCAAGCACATCTTGGGGTATGGTGGCTCCTTGTTCTCATTTGAGTGAGAAAGCAACTGAACGACTGGTGGTTACAGTACTTACCCGATACTCACAATCATCATTCATTCAAGGGAGCTCAGAGTCCTTTAGACTGTGCTGTTTTTCAGTACAAAAACTTAAGTAAATGTTTTGCTTACTGACTTTGGAAAAATAATGGAAACAGTTAACATGGCTGTTTTTAAGGACAGGAAGCCCCAGAACAACTGCATGCAAGGAAAAATGCTGAGCCAGTGAAATTTGTCAGTGTGATACTTGCAGGAAGACAGAGGGTTGGCACAGTGGGAGGCTGGAGATGCATCATCAGTCATGAGAAATAAATTCTCAGTCACTTAGTGCTCAAGGCAGGTAAAGGAATTATCAGCCACTGCAATGACCACTTGCATCTAATTGTGTTCACCACTTTACATGGATTTTGTTTTCATTTACTCTTTTCAGGGACTCCCTATCTTTATCTTTATGTCATAGCCAAGGAGACTAAGGCCAAGGGGGTTAATACATTGCCCAAGGCTACAATGCTAGTAGAGAGGAGTCTATTCCGAAGCCAAGTACCGTGACTCCAGGATATGGGTTTTATATTTCCACACTCTCCATTTATTACTTGATATGTAAATGGAACGTCAAATTGTTTTGAATTCATAATGTGTCCTGCAAAGGGCCTGGGGCAAGTTCCAGCTGTGTCATTTGGTGCAGGCGGGCACTCATGAGCAGGTCGGTGGCAGAGGTGGCTTACACTCACCTCTTGTGCCTTCAGCATTCTGTGCTTGACCTGGGCACAGTGGCACTCATCATGGGACTGTGCTCCAGCAGCAAAACTCCTCCTCCCTTTGTTCAACCTTTTAATGAGGGGAGAGTAAGAGCACTTGGTAAAACAGGAGACAAGCACCTGTTTAATGCATGTTGGGAAATGTCAACTGCCCAGCACCTACAAGCTATATGGTGTTTCTGTCCTCTGAGATGTCAAGTTCAGGTGCAGTCCCTCCAGCTGGGAAAAGGGGATGTCATTGCTCCCAACTAGCTCATTGCCCCCAGTATGAGTTTCCTATAATATTGTAACAAAGTATTACAAACTAGATGACTTAGAACAATAGAAATGTATCCCTCACAGTTCTTGAGGCTAAAAGTTCAAAAATCAAGGGGTTAGCAGAGTATTGCTTCATCTGAACCTTTGGGTAGAATTTTTCCTTGCCTTTTCCTAGTTCCTGATGGTGGCCAACAATCCCTCACATTCCTTGGCTTGTAGCTGCATCACTGTAGTCTCTGCTTGTGTCATCACATGGTGTTGCCCCTGTGTATCTGTCTCCACATGACACTTTGCTCTTCTTGTAAGGATTCCAGTCATTTTAGACTAGAGCCCACCATAATGACCTCATCTTAACTGAATTATATCTTAAATAAATGTTTCTATTGAATGAAATCACATTCACAGGAACAAGGGACTGGGACTTCAATGTATCTTTTGGGGGGACACAAATCAACCCACATTATCTGGTAACCCAGTAAGAGCTTTAGGTTTCTGTGACAGACAATCATCTTTATCTCCACATTCTACAGTGTGTTAGTCCCCTGAGGAAAATTCCATAATTTAGAGAATGTTATTAATTACAAAAAAAAAAAAACTTTAGCAAGAAAATATGTAATTAACTTCTGATTGATGGGTATGCATTCATTTTAGGAGGAGAAAGTATGATTTTATGGAGAGAAAAAGATTATCAGAACTGTCACTTTATAAGCTTACATCTAGCTAGTCAAATGCCTGAGTACAGAAGGATTTTTTTTGTTTGTTTGTTTATGAGATCACAAATTCTGCATCTATGGAGTTAAAATTTTTACTCTCATTATAACCAAGGACACTGATCTTGATGGTACCACTGAAAGTAGAAGTAGGATTCTTATTTTTTGAGCTTTTATCAAGCCTGCAGGATGCAAGGTTTCCAACAGTACAAATAAGATGCTGTCTGCCTTCAAATGACACTCACCCTTGTTTCCCTCCAGAGATAGGAAAGTACCAGCAAAAACTGTTTGCCCTAGGCAACATGTAATTTAAAAGAATGTACTGTACCAAACAGGAGAGAGGTAAAAGATAAACAGAGAGAAAGAGAGAAAGAAAGGCAAACTCAAATAGCAATATTCCTGCTGCATTCAGTTTGGATAACTTATTTTGTTGCATAGAGAGGCATTGATAATAGGTATTTTGGTTTCATAATTTTTAAAATACTCTTTTACACTAGAATCCATCTTTGCTGCTAATCATTCCCCTTTCAAAGCAAGGCCTGATCTGTTTTCCGAGGGCCAGCTTCTTGGGGAGATAGAGCAAATTTATAATCTGGAGCTGACAGTTCAGAGGTTGAGATGACTGCACTGATGTGAAGATAGTGGTTGTTCGCCAAGTAACTTGAGATTACACCACATTTCAGGACCACATTGTCTAGAATGCAGAGAAATCCTTAGATACTGCTGGAGGGAAGTAACACAATTGATGAAAATAAATGAGACCAGACACAACAGACAACACAGAAATACAAAGGATCATAAGAGACTACTATCAGCAATTATATACCAATAAAATGGACAACTTTGAAGAAATGGACAAATTCTTAGAAAAGTACAACTTTCCAAAACTGAACCAGGAAGAAATGTAAAATCTTAACAGACCCATCACAAGCATGGAAATTGAAACTGTAATCAGAAAACTTCCAGCAAACAAAAGCCCAGGTCCAGATGGCTTCACAGCTGAATTCTACCAAAAATTTAGAGAAGAGCTAACACCTATCCTACTCAAACTCTTCCAGAAAATTGCAGAGAAAGGTAAACTTCCAAACTCATTCTATGAGGCCACCATCACCCTAATACCAAACCCTGAAAAAGGTGCCACAAAAAAAGAAAACTACAGGCCAATATCACTGATGAACATAGATGCAAAAATCCTTAACAATATTCTAGCAATCAGAATCCAACAACACATTAAAAAGATCATACACCATGACCAGGTGGGCTTTATCCCAGGGATTCAAGGATTCTTCAATATCTGCAAATCAAACAATGTAATTCACCACATTTACAAATTGAAAAATAAAAGCCATATGATTATCTCAATAGATGCAGAGAAAGCCTTTGACAAAATTCAACATCCATTTATGATAAAAAATCCCCAGAAAGCAGGAATAGAAGGAAAGGAACATACTTCAACATAATAAAAGCTATATATGACAAACCCACAGCAAACATTATCCTCAGTGGTGAAAAATTGAAAGCATTTCCCCTAAAGTCAGGAACAAGGCAAGGGTGCCCACTTTCACCACTACTGTTCAAAATAGTTTTGGAAGTTTTGGCCACAGCAATCAGGGCAGAAAAAGAAATAAAAGGAATCCAAATTGGAAAAGAAGAAGTAAAACTCTCACTGTTTGCAGATGACATGATCCTCTACATAGAAAACCCTAAAGACTCCACCAGAAAATTA
>SJYT01008497.1:71860-82865 GCA_006410635.1 Cephalophus harveyi | reverse complement strand
GACGTGAGTCTGAGTGAACTCCGGGAGTTGGTGATGGACAGGGAGGCCTGGCGTGCTGCGATTCATGGGGTCGCAAAGAGTCGGACACGACTGAGTGACTGAACTGAACTGATACTGTTTTTCTAGATTCCACATATATGCGTTATTATATGAATATCCGGACACTCTTAATGACTATGCATGTTCCCCAAACTCTCACCTCTGGCTTCCATAGCACAGTCTCCCACTAAGCTATGATCTTTCCTGGACCTCTCTTTCCTGAACCTCTCCCTTAAAGTTCCCAAGGCTGCTTTGTTTCCTTTCTCTTTCCCTAGACACTGACTCTCACTTAAATGCTCACAACACTCTTCCTACATTAATCCACAGAGAGAAGGGAGGCAATCCACCCCCATCATCACTGTAATTTATAAGTAATGTCACCTGCTGAGTATTAAACAAAAGAACCAATAGCACAGTATGTTAAACATATACAGAAGAAAATGAAGAGATTGTGTAGAAACATAGAACTGATGCTATTTGCATCTGTCCAAGCCCAGTTACACTGCCTTCTTCTCCAAGGAGCACAGAGGGGTGAGACTTTTAGCTAGAAAGCTGAAATCCCAGTGGATAGATGTATACGTATGGCTGAGTCCCTTTGCTGTCCACCTGAAACCAGCACCACATTGTGAATAGGCTAGACTCCAATATAAAATAAAAAGTTTTTTAAAAGTGGAAATCCAAACAATTGTATTTTCTCTCTCCAAAGAAAGACTCTAATAGAAGGATGTGGTCAGTAGGAAGAGCAACCAGACGGTGCAGCCCTGTACAGACCAGGGGGAGGGAACCTGTGTGTTCTGACCTGAGAGCTTGTCTCCAAGCTTCACGCTCTGTTTCCCCATCACCACCCACAACCCTCCCCTCGGTTTGCCGTCCAGAGCTAGGGTGCTTAAGAAAGAATTCTATCTTTTGGTATGTGGGTAAGAACGAAAAAATAGAAAAGGCACCAATGTCCCGCTCCCACCTCAGCCCCTCTCCTAGCCTGGTCCTCAGGTGGAAGCCCCCTCCCCACTGACTATGGGTGCAGGCGTGAAAGTGAAAGTGAAGTCGCTCAGTCGTCAGACTCTTTGAGACCCCATGGACACCAGGCTCCTCCGTCTATGGGATTTTCTAGGCAAGAGTATTGGAGTGGGTTGCCATTTCCTTCTCCAGGGAATCTTCCTGACTTAGGGATTGAACTCAGGTCTCCCACATTGTAGACAGATGCTTTACCATCTGAGCCACCAGGGAAGTCCGGGGTGCAGGCATATGTGTCCTCAAACTGATTGTGACTTATTACAGATGTGACTTATTACAGATGTGATGTGATCACCTCTTCTGGGACCATTTGTCATAGACTTGGGACTCTCACTTCAGCGTCCTGTGTTCATTTCAAGAATGATCTATGTAGCAAAAGGAAGAGGTGGGGCTCTTGAGACGGTGGACTCAGGAATCAAACCAGCTGGGCGAAAATCCCTGCTTAGCCACTTACTGGTTCCGTGCCTTCAGCAAGCCCCCTGCCTCCCTGTACCTCCATTTTCTTACCTGCAGGTTGGGAATACATAGAGCATCCAGCAGGCTTCCCAGGTGGTACTAGTGGTATAGAACCCGCCTGTCAATGCAGGAGACATAAGAGATGCGGTTTCGATCCCTGGGTCTGGAAGATTTCCTGGAGGAGGAAATGGCGACCCACTCCAGTATTCTTGCCTAGAGAACTCCATGGACAGAGGAGCCTGGCGGGCTACAGTCTGTAGGGTCTCAAAGCGTTGGACATGACTGAATGGACTCAGCACAAACACACCCAGAGCATCTAGCTCACAAAGTTTTAAGTAATGAGTTAATATACTGAGTAAGCCAGGCTCAGAGTTAAATTCTTGACATCATCATAATGGGCAGAAAGGCGCTAGAGGAATACAGATCTCAGGTCTGAGTAAATTCATTGCCTCTCCCAGTTTGCGCTCATTAGAACCAAACTTGCTCTGCACGGCTTCTTTTCCCCCAAGGCAACTGCCTCAGAAGCATTGGTGCTTATCTCTGATGGGTATTTTTTTCCCTAAGACTCAAGCAGAAAGGAAGAATCAAATGACTATTCGCTAAACTGCTTTATTGTTCTCAGGGCGAAAGTTTAATAAATTAGAGCATCCTTCCGGCTGGCTCCTATGGAGAGTCCAAAGTTACCTTTGGAATTATGATACATTTTGAGCTAAATACTTCTACCTCAATCCTGAACATTTCCATAGCCTTATGTTTTCTTTTGGTTATTTGCCCCCCCACCCCCCCCCTTTTTTTTTTAACAAGGGAGCAAAAACCATTTATAGAGAATAATTCTTATATATAAATAAAAGCAGTTACAGAAACAGACTCACAGACATAGAAAACAGATTTATGGTTGCCAAAGTACGTGGCAAGAGATGGAAGGATTAGGGGTTTGGGATTAGCAGATATAAACTAGCTAGTGGTAAAGAACCTGCCTACCAACGCAGGAGACTAAGATACGTGAGTTCGATCCCTGGGTCAGGAAGATCCCCTGGAGAAGGGCATGGTAACCCACTCCAGTATTCATGCCTAGAGAGTCCCCGTGGACAGAGGAGCCTGGCAGGCTATAGTCCATGGCGTCCCACAGAATCAAACACAACTGAAGCAACTTAGCATGGGTGCATGCAAATACAGGATGCATACACAACAAGGTCATGCTGTACAGCACAGGATATTCAATATCCTGTGATAAACCATAATGCAAACAAATATGAAAAGGAATATGTATGTATAACTGAGTCGATTTGCTGTATAGCAGAAATTAACATATGGCACAGTAAATCAACTATACTTCCATTAAAAAAAAAAAAAAAAAAAGCGCCACTGTTTTTATCCCAAGCTTACCTTTAAGCTATGCACCAACAACTTCAAGACACAGCCTCAACAATATCTGGAAACATGTACATGAATTTCTGGGCCAACAATTCAATAAGAACCATTCATCTCATTCCCTACCTTGGCTTTTATGCTCACCAAGCAGCCCGCTGGTTATAATTTGTCTTATAGTGAGAGAAAGTATCAAGTGGTGAACTTAAGTCTTTGGGAGAATTTTTAGTATTTCTATTTCTCACTCTAAATTAATTAATGAATTGACATCATGATTGTACATCAATCTCTTGTGAGTTGGGTGTATACAAAACAGGCACTAAATCACCGGTTAGTTCTGGAGACCCCAGTGAATTAGAGTTCCCTGCCCTTTACAGCCTCTGGAATGCTATGGTCACACCTAAGTGTGGTTGTCATCTTGTGAGCCCTTACTGGACCTTCTTTCTTGTTGCTCAGTCACTAAATTGTATCCGACTTTTTGGGAGCCCATGGACAGTCTCCTCTGTGCATGGGATTTCCCAGGCAAGAATACTGGAGTGGGTTGCCATTTCCTTCTCTAGGGGATCTTCCCAACCCAAGGATCAGAGTCACATCTTCTGCATTGGCAGGCAGATTCTTTGCCATTGAGCCGCCAGGGAAGCCTTCTGGCTCACCTTTATAATGTCTCCATTTGGCTCTTTTTTACAGCAAACATCCCCTACTGTAGTTACATCTACTACTATGACTTCCCTGCATCTGCCCAGCAGACCCCAACTGAATGCCCCACGGGCATTTCAAGCTTGACACTTCTAAGACAGAATTCACAGTCTCTTCCTACAAGCCCACTCTTTCTGCTGCTCCCATGGTGGTAGGGGATCCTAGAAGAGCTTTGAGCAGAGCAGCAGCATGATCTGATTTGCATTTCTATAAGAGTTCTCCACCTGGTATTGAGAATACATCATTAGAGGGCAGAGGCAAAGACTGGGCACCAGTTAGAAGGATATTCCAGTCATCTCGGTCAGCAGGGATGTTGGCCGACTGAGGGGTGACATAGGAGGGGGAGGGAAGGAACAATCATGAGATATATTCAGGGTGTATTTGTGATAACTGGAATGTGAAAGGTGGGACAGATGAGGATACAAAGATGACCCTGGTTTCTGGTGCATAGTGGGATCTTTAGCTCTGAATAGACAGCAGGTTTGGGGAAGAAGGTCATAGTTTCTCTTTTGGACATGTTGCCTCTGATACACCTCTGAGACATCTGAGTGAAAATTCCACATGGGAAATTTGACTTATTGTTTGAGCTCAGCTGGCAGAAATGGGTCAAAGATACAAATTTGGATGATGTCTGCCTACTGATAGTACTTGTCTTCATGGGCATGTGCAGAATCATCAGGGAAATTATTAGAGGATGAGAAGAGAAAAAGAGAGAGCTAGACAGAGAAGAACTAGCACAGAGTGACTCCAACGCAAGAAGTCAGATTGCTCTTAGGATCTGCAGTCCTCTGGGCTGCAATGGCCAGAGGCATGCAAGAACAGCAGGGCTGCTGTCAGGAGAAGAGGGTGCTGTAGGGAGGAGGGCATGGCCACCCGTGTGGGCTGGTGCTGAGAGGTCATGTTGGAGTGTCTATATCCTTTCTCTTGGGAAAAATTCCATAATAGAACTAGAAAATGTTTATTACAAAGCCCACCCCCCTGCAAACAAACAAAATACCCAACCCTCTGGGTACCCATAAGTTATGGTTTGAAATGCAATGCAAACCCAAATTACATAAAGAACATTTTCAAAAATGATTTATGCAGCACCAAAATAAGGAATTAAAAAAAAAACCCAACCCCACACAACTGTTCATCCAGAAATTTTGTCAATGCAATATCAGACATTCACATGTTTCCAAATATCTCTGTGTTTTGCATCATCTAAACCAAATGGGCAGATGTTTGGCTGTCTCTTTTTCCCATGAATCATCCCGACAGTTAGCACTGTGGGCAAAACAACCTAAAACTTTCCACAGCCCACCGACCCACATTCCCACCTAACATAAAGCGGTGGCTGCACCTTGATCTTTCCGGTTTATGCGCTGTTGGTTTCTTAAATCACTTAGCACACCATTTGTCAGTGTTCCCAGACTCACAGATGAAATATCACATGCATTCCCTCCCACCGTGAAGCCAAACCCAGATAAATTTTGAGTCCATAGCATAAGCCCTCCAAGATCCTCACATCGCGCTTTGCTTGTTTCCTAGGAGACGAAGCTGTGCAGCTAGTTACTATTCCAAAGCACACAGCCAGATTCCCATCACTATGATATATTCCATTTTCTATTCAATTTCATCCCCAGGAGGAAACTCAGGGGTTATATAGAATTGCACATCTAAACTTGCCCTCCTGTCAAACATTAATAGGATCACGGAATCATAATGCAGAGAGAGACTGGAGAACTCATGGAATCATTTCATTCCCCATCAGCAGGAGAACGTTTAACCTAACCCTGAGGAACCAACGAATTCCCGTATTTAATAGACAGCTCCTTTCTCCTTCACAAGAGAAGATTCGACAACCTCCGGCAGACAATTCTCAGTGCTTAGCAACCTCTACCCTGCGAGAATCCTGGGTGACACGCCATCAACACCCATCACAGTAGGAGACTGCTAGTCAAAGACAGACTGGGAAGAAAATGATCTCATTCACTTACAGACGATTCTGGTATAATATTTTGAATTCTGGAAAATACGGTGGAAAAGTGAAAGCATCAAAACACAGCCAGTTCACAATATAATGTTTTCCACATTAGATTACTCACACTGGGCAGAGTCCAGAGGTTGCTTGGGTCAACTCTTGAGGAGTTGTGGGAATTAACCACTGTCACTCAGTGTACCCTTTTTTTTTTGGTCATGCTTTTTCCAGTAAATAAATCTCCCAGTGGGATGAAACAATTATTTGAACTGTGTCTGCTCTGTAACATATTCTGCCTTGTCCCTGATGAATGTTTTAATGAAAACTAAGTCATTTTTAAAAGGAGAGTGAACATCTTTGAAAAGTTTTCTAGTATCCTCCAAGGGATTACAAAAGGTGTCAGGACATCCATCGCTCACGTACTGAGTCACCCTTTCAGTAACATTGGCAGAATACCTACTGTGTGCTAGGCTCAATGCTAAGTGCTCAGCATAGAAACATCTGTTCTAAGGACATCCTGTGTCAACCAGTCCCATCGACAGTGAAGGTACCACGGTGAGAGGAAATCATCTGATCTTCATGAAACTTCTCAGTTAGAGGTAGTTGTTGCTCAGTTGCTAAGTTGTGTCCAGCTCTTTGTGACTCCATGGACTGTAGCACACCAGGCTTCCCTGTCCTTCACTATCTCCTGGAACTTGTTCAAACTCATTTAGAGGTAGAAAGAGAGAATGAGCAAAGTACCATACAAACAAATACAGAATGACTGCTTTGTTAAGATCCTCTGAAAGCAGAAATGAGGAATCCATTTAATGAGGCACGAAATAATGACTGAGGCAATCGGATGACCAAGTGAACCAGGTGGGAAGCTTCCCAGATAGAGAACCTGGCATGGCAGGGCCCCTGTGCCTGGAGGGAAAGTCTAGCTGGTCATCAGTAGTAGTAGCATTCGTCGCTCGGTCGTGTCCGCCTCCTTGTGAACCCATGCACAGCAGCCCGCCAGGCTCCTCTGACCATGTGATTCTCCAGGCAAGAATACTAGGGTGGGTTGCTGCGCCCTTCTCCAGGGGATCTTCTAGACCCAGGATCAAACCCAGGCCTCCTGCGTTGCAGGCAGATTCTTTACCATCTGAGCCACCAGGGAAGCCCAGTTTGATCACTGGAGAAACTAAAAACAGGCCAGTGTAGTCAAGCACAGAGAATGCAGAGAGAATGGTAGGGTTGGGGAACAGTGATGACACATGGGTGGAGGTTTGGTACAATTCTGGTCTCCATCATAAGAGCAACAGGAAGTGTCATGGCAGTCTGAACGCAGGTTGGAAAAGAATTTCCCAACAGAGCATTTCAGAAGGGAGTGAGTTTATTAAGAGCAATGGAGCAGAGATAATGTGGGCGTTGCGAGCACAGCAGGCCGGCCTCCTGACAGATCAGGAAGAGTTGGCTTTTCCTGGTTAGTGGCCAATTTTTATAGCCTCAAGGCAAAGAAAATTTCTGCTGGAAGGGCAGCATTAGGTGACGGGTTAGGGGACTATAGAGTAAGTACTGGAGTGGGCATTTCTGCCTAATTCAGGGTCAAGAAGCCTGCTGGTGATGATGGCAGGTGGGGGAGGAGGGGTGCTTTTGCCAATGGTTACAAAGGGGCTCAGTCAGCTTCAGAGATGACCTTGGTTTTGGGCTCCGTGTCTGTAGCCTTGGGACAGGACTCCACAGGAAGCTCTTCCAGTCCTTCAGAATGTAGGACAGGTGCTGCAGTCAGACCTGTCTTTCAGGAAGAGCACTCTGGCTACAGTATGGCGACTAAATGAGAGAGGCAGTAAGGGATGTGGGAGCCATTGGGAGACCAGTGTAATAAGCTAGCCTAGAGAGAAGGGAGGAATGGACCAGGAGGATGGCAGTGGATTTTAAGATGAGAGAAAATTTTAGGGTACATCTAGCAAGCAAGAGGCTGAAGGCCAAAGAATCGATGCTTTTAAATTGTGGTGTTGGAGAAGACTCTTGAGAGCCCCTTGGAGATCAAGTCAGTCCATCCTAAAGGAAATAAATCCTGAATATTCATTGGAAGAACTGATGCTGAAGCTGAAGCTCCAATACTTTGGCCACCTGATACGAAGAGTCAACTCATTGGAAAAGACCCTGATGCTGGGAAAGATGGGAGACAAAAAGGAGAAAGGGGGTGGCAGAGGATGAGATGGTTCGATAGCATCACTGACTCAACGGACATGAATTTGAGCAAACTCTGTGAGATAGTGGAAGACAGAGGAGCCTGGCATGCTACAGTCCATGGGGTTACAAAGAGTCAGACATGACTGACTGAAAAACAGTCAGTTTTAGCGGCTGAAAAACAACAACAGCAAGCAGTAAGCAGAGGGTTCAAGTGCTTGTCTGTATTTTGTAAGTAGAGGGTGGCCATGAAAGTTCTTAAAGTTGCAAATCCATCCAGAGCTTAAAGGGTGGCGTAACTCTGAGATACATAAATAGAAGTCTTCATGAGGTTAAGGACCAGGTGGGGAGACAGAAATGGGAGTTGAAAGGATGGGAACATAAATTTGCATCTTGGAGTTTTAAATGGCCATTGGAGCAGTTGTAAAATGATAGCTGTATTGGAAAGGGTGACTGTGAGCCAAATGTCCAAGTCCTCATTGAACCAGAGGAGGTACCAGCAAGACTTTAGTATCAACCCACCAGGAGCAAGGGGACCGGGAAGGGTGGGAAGGGGGCAGTAGGAAAGGCAGAACAGCCTAGACTTTAAAGAAGACAGGCCTCTGCCCTTCCCCTTTCTGTCTGGTTGGTGAGTTCTATGCACTCCTCAAGTCTCAACTTACACTTTCTATTCTGTGAATCTTTTCTTATCCCTTCCTCATCATTCCCCTCCCGCTGCTCTCTCTCTCAAGATGTATAGTCTCCTCCTTTCCACGGACTCTAATAGCATCTTGTACATGTTTTAAAACTGAGTTACACACATACTGATTACATCATATTGAGGTTTGGGCTTTACTTGCCTGAATCCCCCAGTCATGACATCAGGGTTCAAGGGCAGGGGCGCTGTCTTATTTGAACCAGATCCATCAGGATACTCAAGTCAGTATCTTTGGAGGAGAGAGCGAGTGTGCGGCATTTGCGTGGAAGGGGGCAGGTGCATTTGGACAGAAGGTGAGAGAGCTCATGGAGAGAGAGAGACTTGGAAGCTGGCTATTGAGCAAAATGATGATTAATGTTAACACCCAACACTCCCCACGTGCCAGACACTATCTCTGTAATAACTCTTCCATCCTCACAAGCCCTTAGAGTGCCTGCAATTCAAACAAAGAAACTGATAGTCAGAGAGGTTACAAAACTTGCCCCAGATTATAAACCTAGTCAAGTCATAGACTGTTGAGTTTGAACTCAACGGTCTGGTAGGGATCAAAACTCAAATCTACCCACTACACCTACCATCCTGCCTCCTACATGAGATGTGTTTGAAAGCAGTGTTATGGACTACATTTTGCACCTGCAAATTCACATATCAACGCTCTAACCCTCAGTGCCCCAGAAAGTGACCAGATTTGGAGTTAAGGTCCTTAGGGAAATAAAATGAGGCCATTTGGGGTGGGCCCTGGTTGCTCAGATGATAAAGAATCTGCCTGCAATGCAGGAGACCTGGGTTCAATCCCTGGGTCAAGAAGATCCCCTGAGGAAGGGCATGGCAACCCACTCCAGTATTCTTGCCTGGAGAATTCCAGTCCATGGGTTTCCAAAGAATCAGATATGACTAAGTGACTAATTCAATCTCACTGATGTCTTTACAAAGAGAGGAAATTTGGACACACTCAAAGATGCCAGAGATGTGCACACTGAGGAATGAGCATGTGAGGATGCAGAGAGAAGGCCAGGGACCTCAGGAGAAACCGCATCTGCCAACACCTGGATCTTGGACCTGCAGCTTCCTCCAGAGCTGTGAGAAAGTAAACTCCTGCTGTTGAAGGCCCCCAGTGTGTGGTATTTTGTTATGGCCGCCCTAAGAAATGAACGCAGGCAGGCAGAATGGTGGAAGATTGGGTCACTGAAGGAAAGTGTGAGGACAAGAAGACAGAGAGCTAACATCCCACGAGCTAACATCCCACAGTTCCCAGGGGCACAGCCCTCCTCTCAGGGGCCTGGAGAGCAGTGTCCTGAATCTAATGTTTCCCTGTATTTATAAATCTCCACAGCTCTTTTCCAGAAGTCTTTCAGGTTCCCATATCATTTTTTGCTCACCACCAGGCAACTGGAGGGGTAACGGTGGGCACAATGTGGGGTGTCTGGCCTTGGACTCTGGGTCTACCCCATAAAGCAAAGGCTGAGAGTTCTTTGGAGGCTCCAAGGCAGGACCACTCTCTCTCTTCTTCCCTATCCAAGCGGAGTCATTTATATTTTAATAAGATTATTTTCCAACACAACAGTTTATCTTTAGTTTCATTTATCCCTTTGCCATCTGGTCCCCTTATGCTTGCCTGTAAGGCTAGTGGCTTTCTTTGTCTAAGGAGATTTGTCAATAGTTTATAATTTTTCTTGTCATGATCATAATATTTATTTTTCACATCAGACAAACTCTTCTGGAGTCTTGGAAGAAAGAGAATTTTTTTCCATGTCTCTCTTTAACCTGAATTTTCATTTCTGGGAAATGTTGTTTTTTTTTTGCCACATCACACAGCATGTGCGATCCTGACCAGGGATCGAAACTGCACCCTCTGCAGTGGAAGCCCAGGGTCTTAACCACTGCACTCCCAGGGAAGTCCTGAAAATCTATTTTTTTTTAAATGAAGAATTAAATAAAAATGAATGAGCAAAACTTCTCAAACCAACATATCTCCCAGTTCAATTTGCTACTAGATACCATAAGCCAGAATTTCACTTAAGAACTATCTTAGGTCAGGGTAGCCGTACAACAAATGATCCAGAAGATTTAGACTCATGCAGTGAGATGGCCTAACTTCCCTCTGAACTGAAACTCAAACCCAAGCAAATCCCATGCCTAGATTTTATTTTATTTTTTTAATGTTTCAACCTCTAACCCTTAGATTTCTTATCTTAAGGCTTTGTTGTTGCCATTTAGTCACTAAGTCATGTCTAACTCTTCTTGCAACCCAGTGGGTCGCCTGCAGGCTCCTAAGTCCATGCAATTCTCCAGGCAAGAATACTGGAATAAGTTGCCATTTCCTTCTCCAGGGGATCTTCCTGACCCAGGGATCCAATCCATGTCTCCTGCATTGGTAGATGGATTCCTTACCACTGAGCCACCAGGCACGTTCCATCTTAAAGCTACTTATCTTTCACTAACTCCTTTGGCACTCTCCCTATGATTTTTTTGATTACTAGTCTATCTCTTTCACTGACAAAATTGATGCTCGTTCCTATCAAATTATTTTGATTTTCTTCCTTCAGCAAAGTGCATTGATATTCCAGTCCTACTCTAATAGACAAAGGCATCTTTCAGGTGTGTGTGGGGGGTCGGGG